>VYXD01001803.1:1247212-1325472 GCA_013397195.1 Hylia prasina | reverse complement strand
CTGTAGCCGGGGTAGCGCCGGAGTGTCCGCGGGGTTCGTCGGGAGGGAGGTTCGTACCGTGGAGCGGCGGAGAGCAGCGCAGGCTCTGCCGCCCGAAGCGGAGGTACCGAGCGCGGTGGCGGTGCGGGACCCAGCTCCCGCTTCCCAGCGCCTCCTGCGCCACCGGTGCCCTCCCGTTCCCACTGAGGCACGTGGGGAAGAAATTCCCACCGATCCCGCTCGTGTCGCGTCATTCCCGGTCCTAGGAATAGGTCTTCGTGCGCTGTGCTTGCCTCAGCGGGCTTTAAAAACCCCGTGCTGTAAAAAGCTATTCCTAGGACCGGGTATGATCCAACGCAAGTGAAATCCGATCCTCGAGGGCTTGCCTTGTGCTCCTTACAAAATGAGGTGTAGTTTTCAGGCCACAAATCTTCATGCCTGAGGAAACAGGCTTCTGTTGGAACAGAAACTTTTGTCGGCTGCCCGCAGGTGCTGTTTGACAGTATTAAAAAATACTACGTGAACACGCAATGGTGTTTTTTTAGTTGGGATGGGCTTAGAACTGTTTAGTGACCCAGCAGCTTGTTCACTAATGGAACCACACTCTGCAACTGGTGCCTATTTCCCGTGCAGGGTGTGCACAGCTGTGAGGAAACAAGAGCCTGCTGATTGCCAGTGGCAATTAATAGTGCAAATATGCAAGAAGCAAGGTCAGTGCATTTGCATAGTCTGAAGGCTGCAGAGTTGTGTAGGTGTCTCTCTGTCTGTATTCTGGCTTTTGCATATCACATCAGCAATGGTCACACTTGAATGATAAAAGAGTGGGAGATCCAATTGTTGAACTAGCCTGATGTGTGTTTGAATTGCCTGGTTGGTTTTGTTCATCTTTCACAGTGCCATTTTGGAGCTTCAGAGCATTAATTTGGAGTTAGAAGTGGCAGTGTGGAATCTGGTGATGACCTTTCTTTAAATGTGTTTTCCACAAACAAACATTTGTAAAGAAAATCCAGAAGTTTCTCAGTTGGTGTTGGTGTGAATGAGTGGTTTAGGTTGCTTAAATAATCATTGTTAAAGTATTAGCAAAAGTAGGAGTTGTACAAATTTGTAAAAGAGCAGCTTAACAAACTTGGATATCAAGGTTCTCTTTGTTTCTTACTGCATGGATGAAAGATTCCAAGGAAACTCCAGCTAGAATTAATTTAGAATGATTTGCACAGAGACCAAAGACTCAAAAGGATAAGGGTTGACTCTGGTTGAGTCACAACGTTCAGGGTGGATCCCCTTGCTTTTCAGACTCCTGATGGAGCTTAGGTGCAGCTAAGTCCAACCTTGGTCTCCAACTTGGTCAGCGATTTATATCTAAATGATTTAGCAGCACTTAATTAATGGCTAATTTAACATTTACAAACTGATTTTCTGTTTGTAAAAGTGAGTACAGTGGGTGAGGAATGATCGGAAACTAGGTAAATGTTTCCTTCAGTAACATAGATACCTTAAAGTATCTATAAGCTGCTGTTACTCTTTTTTAGAATGGGGCATTTGCAAGTGTTCTGTTTTTCTTAAGATATATGGGAGAATCACCACACTACCCCCTGTTAACCAGGTGCTCAAAAACTAATTCTCTAATGGTCTCTGGCATTTTTCAGGTGCCGTCTCTTCTGCTTTTCATAGTACTTGCTGCTCTGCTGCTGCCATTTGCCCCACCTTTTCAAGGGATTTTCCCCTAATTAGAATATCACCTATAGATCTGTACAGTTTCACATTCTCAGGGTGAAAAGGTCAGCAAACATGGGATGAGCAAATTGTGGGTGAATGTGTATACCCCTGTGGAAGTCTGTTGAAGGTATATTGTGAACTTTTCCATGTAAAAGAAAGTTTCTTTTTATCCTCCTGCAAGGAGACTGACCATAAAGGACACATCTGTCACACCTGGCACTGCTGTTCACAGTGTGCAGCTCCTTGTAGCTGTTAAAGTTGCAGTACTGGGTACTGCAGCTCTCAGTGGGGCCATGTTGGCATTTAAGAGATGATCATCAATTACTAGATACTGCCTCCCACCCGTTTTTTGACTGGCCAAGTGGGTGAATTGTACAGTGGGTTCTGGAAATAATGTGCCGTATTTCGACGTCTGCTGCTACCCCAGAATTATTTCCAGTTTGTGCCACAGCAGGAGTTGAGCATTGCAGTACCTTGGTAGTCTGGATTGGGAGTGCAGGGACTGCACGAAACACACACACTGTACCTACCCCGTTTTCTGTCAGGTGTGAGCCAAAGGACCACACACTGCCAAGCATTGGGCACCAGGCTTGGATATTCAAAATATTGAAAGCCAAAGTAGTTCCATTGTGATCTTCTGCTGCAAAGCAAGTAGACAACCTTCTCTTGCTCAGAGCCATAAATTACCTTTTGTGGTTTGTGAATAACACTTGCTGTGTTCACTGCAGTGGTTTTAACTCTGTGCTGTCCAAGTTGTACACCCAACTTCTCAGCATCCTGTTACATTAATACTGAAATTTGTGCTCCTGTATCTGTGTGGGATTTTCTCTGTTGGTGAGGGCCAACAGGAATGAGAATGTATTTTGCTTTAGTGATGGGTCTGAGTGAATATTCAGAGGAATCTGAGGGAAACAAAGCATCAGCTTTCCTCAGTTTGCTGTCATCAGGGTCATCCCATGTGTTCCCATCCCATTCTTCAGGGGATACACTTAATTTCCTAATCTATACAGTGTCAGGAGGATGGAAAGCCCACATAAACATAAATCTGATGTGTTCCTCCAACTTTTTTTTCTCATTTTTTCCTTTAATTGATTTTGCAGCTGCTCCATTTTCAAAAACAGTATTGAGTTGCCTTTAGCAGTTCTATTTCTTCCTTTAGTTATAGTACCCTTTTATTCTTATTCTTACCTTCTAACCAGGTTCCTAGCATTTTTCAAATAATTCCTTTTCCATCCTTTTTCTGGCCCCAGCCACCTTTAGCTGTCCTTTCACAGCTGTACAGTCATGCCAGTTAAAATAACCCTGTTCTTCTGAGAATTTGGAACTTGGACTTACTCCATGCTTTCTTAAATCAAATATGCCAATTTGTCATAACAATTTATCACAAATGAGTTTAGGTTGCTTACAGAATCACCTTAAAAGGTAGCAGCAAAAACAGGTATCACCTGGATTTCACCTGAGCTCACAACTAAGCACCATGCAGCCAACTCACTTATTTCCTGCTGCCCCCAGCCCCAGCAGTGGGATGGGGAGGAGGATCAGGGGGAAAAAAGAAAAAAATAAAAAAAAAAAAAAGGACAAGGAAAAAACCCTCATGGACTGAGAAAGGAAGAACTGAGTTAGAATTCATATAGAATGATTTATACAGAAGCCAAAGATGTAAAAAGGTCAGGGAGACCCTCCTGTTGAGTCACGAGATTCAGAGTGGAGCCCCTTACTTTCTAAACTCCTCATGGAGCTGAGGTGCAGCTGGGACCAGTCTTAGTCTCAGACTTGGTCAATGATCAATACCTAAAGGATTTAGCAGCACTTAATAATTGACTAATTTAACATTTACAAAGTGATATACAAAGCGATAGGATTTACTATAATTGCTGCAGTGACTTCATTCAACATCCAACATTCATTCTATACTGGCAGAAGAGTATCTAAGTCAGTCCGCACTGACACAAGGAGATATATTTATATACAGGGATAGATGGGTATCAGTGTGTAGAGGTATAAAAATTCCCCTGGAGTTCAGTGAAATGCTCACTTCAAATATCTTGGCATTTCTCAGTGGGAAAGGGTTGAGCCTCAAGGAATGGAAGGTTTCAACCCAGGCCCTGTCATCAATTTTGGGTGTTGGTCCTCAGAACTTTGCAAACTGGAGGGTCTGTGAGCTCTGAGAGACATCATACTCAGGGAGTTGCTGGTGGCAGCCTGCTGTGGTCCAGGAGAGCCAAAGGGCTTCACCCAGGACCAGTTTTTTAGTGTTGTTTACATGTTTGGCTTTAGTCATCCATAAATTTCGACTCTGAACACAGTCTTGGTTGGTAATTGCTGGAATTTTCAGAAATCCAGAAAATATGGAGTCTGTTCCACTCAGGATACATTTCAGGTAAGGAATGTTCCAGGCCTGTCGGGGGGTGACTGATTACTCCTGCTGCCATTCCTTCCTTGGTCAGGCAACAGGAGTTCTTCCCGTGGTCAGTGTCGCCCTCACCTTAACCATGCTGGGCTGGTTCCTGGTCCAGTCAAGGGACACTTCGCTGCCCAGCTCATTACACAAAGGCCTAATGGGAATTTCTGAGGTAGAGCAGCCTGGAAGAGGGAGAGGGAGGCATCACTTGGAAGTTGGGGAAGGAGAAAAGTAGCCTTGCTCTTCAGAGTTTTCCTGTTTTGAGCAGTTATTATTGGGAGTTGATGTAAAACCATGCTGCATTCTGTAATCTTAGATAGGATAGGATAGGATAACTAGGATTTGTAATAAGTGCATTTTTTTAATACTGAAAGAGCAAGTGTATGATTTTTTTGCAGGTTTTACTTAGTTGTAAATAAATACTATTGTAAAGTTACTATTGACTAATGTATTCACACTGAGGAGGGGAATAATGATGCCCCCTATAAAATGAGAACATATGTCATCTGTAGGAAAATGCTCAATACTGTGCATGTGTCACCTTTTGTAGGCCTAATCGTGCACGATACTTAAGGAATAGTCTGTCTCTTAACCTTCAAAGTACCACAAAATGTACAAGATGTAGGTATGGCTGCCTTGGCAGAAGAAAGAAGGATGAGCCAAGGGACCTCAGATGTCTTCTGTGTTGTATTTTTTTATTATTTAGAGTGTTTTAGGAACATTAGTGAATTTGTATACAAGAGAAAGAAATGTCGCTATTTATTAAAAGGCTTCTTGAATCTGAAACTTCTTAAGAGGATCTGGTAGTGCCTGATAAAGCCAGTCTTGTTTCACTTGCATAATTTTTTTTTCCTTGTTTACTACTGCAGCTGTTCCCTACTACCTATCACCTGGAATCCCTGGTGTGAATAAAAAGTAAATCTTACCATGGGGCAGTGTTTTGCAATAGGCATGACATAAAAATGTGTAATTTGTATATTCTCTGGTATTTTTGTGTAGTTGTGTACAATAGTTGTATATGTTATCTCAACAGTTGCAGAAGTGGCTACCAGTAGAGGTCAGAGACAGAGTGAACAGCAACTCTGTTTTTTGAGGAGTTTAATTACCCTCCCAAATAATCATCACCACACATTCAGGTGGAAATCTGTCAAAAAGTTGATTGCCTGTTTTAGTGATTATTTGCCTTGGTTTCATTGACTCACTAACACAAGATTGGAATATTCATCCCCAGCCATCAATTCTGCTTACTATTTCTATTAAGCAACTCTTGGTCTCGGTCATAAAATGGCAGGTGGGCAGCCTACATTTATTTAGTGAAGGCTCGGGATGGCTTTTTGTCCGTGCACTTGGATTCCTAGCAGTCGTAGGAAGAGGCTGTTCCAGAGGCTTGTTGTCCTGATTAAAAATACGTTCTCATTTCTAGCCTAAGCTTACTTGCAACTAGTTTATGCCCTTTAATTCTTAAGCCTTTCAGTCAAAAGGGTCTTTCTCCTCCTTCAAGTACATCTTCAGCATGTAACTGTGGAGGTCCAAAGTGTCTGTTTTAAACCTTTGCTTTCTTAAGTTGAGCACCTCAGGTACTTCCAACTTCTAGTGGAAAATAGGCTTTGCATTTCTAGGAAACAGTTCGGTTTTGTTATCTGTAGGTCAGATGGCTTTGAATGTAAACCGTGTTCCAGTCTTCACTCATTCCATCTACTCTTCTTTCTCTGTTGGAAGTACCTTCTGTATTAGTCTTCCTTCTAACTACCCATGTGAAAGGCCTGTAGTTTGCTGCATTCTTGGCCCTCAGTTGTGTCTCTCCCTGTGCAGTGTTCAGACTTGCTCTGTGTTCATGATCACATTTACCTTGGTGTCACAGAAGATAGAGTACACTTCTTTTAGGCAGTACTCAGTGTTTGGAAAAAATAAATAGGATCAATCCCAAGACCAAAAGCCTTTGTTTTAGTGTCCTGACTTCGGTGGCTCACTGCTTTTTTTTTTTGTTCATCAGTTAATGAGACAGTAATTCACACTTTTGAACAAGATTTGTGCAGGAACATGTTTTTAGGTTTAATTGAAATCCTTGTCTAACTGGTTACAAACAAGTGCTATCCAAAGAAAGTTCATGAGTAGGAAGCTTAGTTAATTTTTTGTAAAAGTCTTAGATAAATGCTAATTATAAAATGACCTCAGAAACTTGAGAAGGAACAGACAGACCTGCTTTTAGCACTCCAGGTGGATTCATTGCTAATTGTGTGTTTTAATTGATGACACAAATCTTATTGAGTAGGAAGTTACTCGCTGTAGGCCTTCAGCTACAGGGCCTAATCAGAAAGCCCCACACATTCTGTGTAATCTTCTGCTACTTGGCTGATGCTAATGCCCTTTAAGTTGTTATTCCTGTTACATTTCTGGGAGGGGTGGCAGCTAAAAATTGGCCCTTTTGGATTTGTGAGAGTCAGTCTTCTTCTAGTGAACAATTATGTAATGGATTAAAACCCACCATTTTCTAGAGTCTGCTTTTATGCCATCTGTTGTCCTGTGGCTCAGCATGTACTTCTTCAGGCACTGGCCTAATGGAACCAAAATATGGGAACAAACGATGAGGCGACGTTTTGCTAAAATATGGGACCTTCTTAAAAAAGGATATTGTCTGAAATTTGGTAGTCCTATCTGCGGGGGAGTAGCATGCTTGGTCGCAAAGTTATTTTATCTTTTGTAGGTGTGTAAAGACTTACAGAGTGGTGGTCTTGGAAACTGAAACTCAGCAGGTCAGGTTTGGCATTGGCAGTAGATGTGCAGTCCTGCCTAAAATGCCACTTGTCCCCCACCCTTCATCTGTAAGATGTTAGTATGACATGGTTTTCCATGGGTAGGCCACCCCAATATAAAACAATCCCCTAACTTTTGGTGACACAAAATAATTGACAAAGAAGACACAAAATAAGCTGATGGTATTTTCCAAGTGTTTTCAGTTATTCTGTACACAGGTGACTAAGACATTGCAAACTACTAATGAGTGGCACTGGAATTGCATTTTTGTATTTTGACTCCGGAGCAGGGGGCAAAGAGGACCAGTTCTGCCAGAGCTGGTGGAATTAAAGTTTTCAACAGTTATCCTCTAAATTGCCCACTGAGTGGAACAGCCAGAAGAGAGCAAGTGGCCTTCCCTGGGAGCAGGCTTTTGTTCCATGGCAGCAGGGATTGGTAGCCAATTTTCATTAGATAAAGGTACTGTACTCTGCTTCCCCTGCCCTGCCACGACCCCATCCCTTCTGTCCATAAAATAAAAAAAGAAAAGGAGGCATCAGTTTGTGCTGCAAAAAGGCTTTGTTTTTGTTTTTGTTTTTTTTTTGGTTTTATTTTGCTTCTGATGCTTTGGCCATTGTTCCCAGTTTTGTCTAGAAATGTGCAAGTGCTATATAATTGAGGTGTTTAGGGTATCATCACTCCACCACTGTTACTACTGCCACTTGGCAATTCAGAAGGACCCTGCTGTCCTGTTTCTTTTAAGGAATGCTTTTGATGTAAAACAAACAGAAACCTCTGCCTGCAGAGGTATTGTTCTTTGAATCTGTAAATCTTGTATAAAAGCTTGTCTGCCTCACGGAATTCTGCAGAAACCAGGGGTGCACATCTCAGCGATTTCAAGCTCTGGGGTGAAGTACTGCAGGGAGGTCAGGTAGCTCTGCTTGCAGCAAAACATGTAATGCAGATGAGCTGTAGCAGATTACTCTAAGTGAAGTAGATTAAAAGGGGGAAAGAGCTGCTTTTGCTCTTTGGTTTGTTCTTCTGTGTGTGTCAGCATTCTGTGAATACAAATCTTTATATTGAGTTAATTCCTTCCTTCGTGTTTATTTGGATCTTCTGCAAAGAGGCAGAGAAAAAAGTATTAAACCTCAGGAATATGATTGCAAGATCACAGGAATAGGCAGAGATAAAAATGTGTGGGGTTTTTTATTTTGGAGGAGTGTTGTTCCTTTTTAGTCTTATCCTATGAAGTGGATTAGTTGAAAATATTCCAAATAATTTCTGCTTGGCCTACTTAGTTCCATTCATTGATTTATTCAGGAAAAAAAAATAAATAAAGAAAAAAGCTGCCTTGGTAAGAGAAGATACAAAGCCCAGCCCTCTGTGGAGCTCACATATTTTAGCAGTGGAGGTGCTCTGGTGCCTGATATTGCAAGCCTACATTGCACTGTGTTTCTCAGTGCAGGCACTAATGATGAATCTTTTCTTTGTCCACTCCAGTTGCATGAAATGCAGAGACTAAATCACTTTGTGGACTGCATGTTATGTCAGATTTCACTGAAAATGACTGGCAAATTTATTTGTTGATTGGGGACTCATCAATAGAGATATGTTTAGCAAGACTGTGTTTGTTGACAAAATCAAGCTGAATGATCTCTCTCTTCATCTCCTTATAATGAAGCAAATATAATTAACAGCCTAATTTGACATTTTATTGAGAATCAGTCTCATGGGAAGAAGAGATACATGTTCATCTTTGTAGTTTGGGATTTTGAAAAACTCCAAGAGGTGCTGAGGTGATTAAAATCTGGGTAGGATCAGCAGACTGCCCGTCAGTGGTGACCTCTTTCCTTGGCCAGGTCAGCTGGACCTCTGCATCTTTAGCTGTGTTTTCTAAAGGCACAGGTTTCTACTCTACATATGCAATTGTTTCCTTTTACCTGTATCTCTCTCAAACTTTGATATGTTGCTAGTTCTCAGTCAAGCTTGACAGACAGGTGGAGGTTGACCTGCACTTTCACCCATTTCATCAAAACTGGTGACTGAGGATTCTGTGAAAGTTTCCTGAAGCTGATACTGAAGTGAAAATCTGTACCAATAAAAGTACAAGTATGGTCAGATGTCAGAGAATTGTGTGGAAGCCAGTCCTTACGAATTTCAGAGCCCAAGAAAGCTTCAGCGGGAGCTTCACATAAACAATGTGACACAAAGTTCTGGCAGACTGGACTTTGTAGACTTAGAGCTGACAGAAGTACTGCTGACAGCTGCTGTAGAGAATCAAATGAACCTCAGCAGCTGAGGGAGGGCTGCTTGCTTTCATGTTTTTGTAGGTTTTGCTGTGGATTAACAGGTAGGCTTTGTGTATTTGTCTCAGGTTCTACTGAGAAGTCTTGGCCTAAGTAATGCAATGAAGGTGCAGCTTTGAGTAAGTAAGAATTCAAAAGCAAGGCAGACAGTGGTAGCTTGACCTTTGGACTGGAAAGCTTCCTCTCCTCCATACCTTTGGAGAAGGTTCTAGAGTTTATAATGGAATGTGTAGCTTTTTTCTTTTTCTTTTTTTCACCCCCCTTCACGAACCATAAAATTTACAGTTTTTTCTTGTCTTTGAAATCAGAAAATGTAAAGACGTAATTATCTTGCACAAGCAGTTCCAGGTGAGAGCAATTTATGTGATATGATACAATCCAACACTTAAAATTTTGGCCTAAAAGTGCACAAAAATAGAATGTAAGATAAATAGCTTTGTTCCTCAGTGGCAAGTATTGATTGCTTGTCTAAATTGCCACTATTGACTTTGAGGTGAGCAATGTTTTCTTTTAAATTATGCTGCATCAGAGAATATGCACATATCAGAATTATCCTTATAAATTAATAATAGCCTTAATATTTTTCCCTGTACTTCTCACTTTATCTTCCTTTTTTTAAATTAGTGCGAGTTCAGATAAACACATATGAATCTATTTTCCTGAAATTCTAGCAATATTCTTACTCTTCCATAGGAAGTAGAAATCTTTACTAACAAGCAAAAAAAAAAATTGTCAAAGTAAGCTTTTTTTTTTCATTTTCTGTGGTTTTAAAAGTAAAATGACATAACTCTTGGGACAGAGAAGACAGACAATCTTCTGAATATAGACCACTGCAATGCTGTTCTGAAGGCAATAGGATATTAACTCTGGAGCATCTGTTACATTAACATTGTTCCCATGTGGATGGTTCATAAGGAAAAGCTTCACTCATTTTAAAACATAAACTAATTAAAAGTATGTATATTTGATTTGAGTGCTTATTTTTAGTTGGATTTTTTTAAAATTCGTTCAAGCTAACTTATGCTATTCTGAGTCAAGTCACCCACCCCATAGTTTTATTTTTCTTTAATTTTGATTTAATGGAATGGTTCTGCTTCTTATTAAAAGTGATGTTTTAAAAAAGAAATCTCTGTAAATGGTACCTCATCTACAGTCTACAGGCACATTAGGCCTATGAACTTTTTACTGGAAGGCATGGAGTTAAGGCTGAAGAATAAACAAAGGATGGATGAAGAACAAGGGAAGAAAAGGGATGTGTAAACAGGAATTACGTAACTACACAGGGATTTGCTATAGTGTTGTACTTTATAAAGGTATGTCTGTCTCATGGATCTCTGCTCTCTTGGAGAGCTGGTGATTCTTGGCTATGTAATGACCTATGAGGACATACAGAGCCTCTGGATAAATGATATTTACCAGCATAAAGGAAAACTAAATTGGTATTTCGATTGGAACAGTGTGTTTGACTTGCACATTTCTTCAGATGTTATATAGGGCACTAGGCTTGCTGCTCTGTAGCAAACAAATCATACTCCTAAACCTTGCCACCAATTCAGTTATGGTGGTTGTAAGAGGTGCAACAGTTGACTTCAGTGAGAAAATGAAGAATGGCTCATTGCTGGGGATTTTAAGTTGTTCTGAGCCTAAGTTGATGGAAGCTTCTCTTTAATAGATTAATGTTCAGTTTAAGTAATCTATAATCTTGTAGCTGTTTTCAGTACAGATTCATTTAAATAATGGTGGAACTTAACCTTCTTATAGATGATCAGTGTTTGCATACTTAGAACTAAAATACTTAGTGGGAATTAGACTGGGGAAGATTTACCTGTGGAAACATCACTCTGTAGTTTTTTGCTTTTGCATTGTTCAGAGAATCAATTCCAGGGCAGTTTTATTTGGCTTTTGGAGTCAAGGCTATTTTCAATAGCCCTAAAAAACAGCAACCAAAGTTCTGAAATCTTGATGTTGATTCAGCATGGAACAGAGCAAGGCTAAGGCCTCTCCCCTGCATGCTGAACACTGACAGTGGGATCTAAGGCCAGATGGATGTCTGGTGGGATTTGGCACAGCAGTTTTTGTGGCAGATGCTGTGAGGTCCTAGGTTAGTGAGCAGTGTAAAAGAACCCATCTATTCAGCTTCAGAGTGGAGGAAGGGGATGCTGGTACAGAAGGTAGAGACTGGATAATAATTCAACTCCTTCTAGTGGGAGTTCACAATACAGACTTGGCAGTATTTTTAGTCTCTTAATTGGATTCTAAAAAATCTTGTCTATGCTATATGCAGTAGTTTAAAGTGCACTCGCAGTTACATTTGTTTTCTTCATCTGCAGCCCAATAAAAACCATCGTGAGATGAGAGGGAAGCAATCTTTTACTAAAACTAAATACAAATCTGTCTTAACTCTGGGATATCTGATAGATTAAACTAAGTAAATTCACTTTAGCTACTTGCCTGACTCTTTATAGGCTCTAAATCACAGCTTCTCAGGTCTCTATCTGGTCATAATCCTGCTTGAAATCAAGTCCAGGTTTCATGATCTCTAAATTAAAACAGCATAAGCTAAATCCTGGATTACAAGTATTGGCAGTGGCATTCCAGCTTTGCATAAAGCCAGAGCATTCCCCTGTGTAGGGATGTAACACCCTGTGTGAAGGCAGAGTGGTGTTCCACTTTCAAGGGTTAGAAACAATAGGCCTTGAGATCCCACACTGCAATTGTGAGGCAGAAGGGTGGCCCCAGCCATTTAGAAAGAATGGGGAAAAGGGGCATGTTAGTGAAGGTTTTGCCATATTAAAAATGTTTCTCTGATTCCGAACCAAGAATGAAAAAGTAAATCTGCTGCTTGTTTTCAGTGTTCCAGCTCTCTTGCTTCTGAGATGTCCTTTAATCACAGAATTAGAGAATGGCTTGGGTTGAAGGGACCTTAAAGATCGTTTAATTTCAACTCACCTGCCACGGGCAAGGATGACTCCTACAAGGTTGCTCAAAGCCCCATCCTACCTGACCTCGAACACTTCCCGGGATGAGTCGGCCACAACTTCTCTGGGCAGTCTTTGCCTGTGTTTTACCACCTTCTGAGTAAAGAATTTCTTCCCAACGTCTAATTTCAGTCTCCCCTGGTTTAGTTTAAAACCCTTTCCCCTCGTGTATCACTTATCTGCATTGCAAAAAGTTGCTCTCCCTCCTTTTCGTAAGCTCCTTTTAAGTGCTGGAAGGCTGGAATTTTAATTATTTCTTGCAACTCAGGCTTGTGGTAGTATGTGCATAAAGTAAATATTTGTCTCTTTCTACTTCTAGGTCCACTGTCCTTCTTTCCTCAGTGGAAGCTGAAACATTATGATGTTATTGTAGGTGTTTTGTCAGCTCGACACAATCACGAGCTCCGCAGTGTGATAAGGAACACTTGGTTCAAGCACCTGAAACAACATCCTGCCCTGAACCAACGGTAACCTCTGCTGTTTTGTAGTTTGGGCCTGGGGGGGAGGGGGTGAGGACTGTAATGCTGAAATAGCTTGATTTCATAATTTTTCTTTTAAAGTATTTCCAAGTTTATTTGTTTGTTTGTTTGTTTTTGAGCATCTTGTACTCTGATAGATTTTCTTTAAGTCTGCTTAATAGTATATAAGAATAGTTCTTGCCTTGGGCTGTAGCTACGTTTTATACACTGCTGTTTGGTTTTGCAATTACTTGCCTCTGTTCATTAGTGATGTATAAGCATTTCTCTTTTTTGTGTTGCAACGTGTGGTGTGCAACTTGAATCCTCGGTAATCCAGGATTCTTGAAAGCAGGTAGGATCGCATTTGGTGAGAGAACCACAAAAACTCTTGCAAACAGCCTCAACTGTAAAGTTAGGTTTATTTCCCACTGAACCAGGTGCACCAAACTGCTGCAGTGTGAGTCGTCCTTCCTGATTGCTTGCATAGACCTGACAGTGTACAGACAAGTCTGTTTTTGCTGAGAAGCTCTGCTGCAGTTCATCCCTGGAAATGCTGCCATCCTCGCACCTTGGTACCTGCCTTGCACTGAAAGCATTTTGCTGTTCACAGATTTGGTGTCAGCTTGCAGCCTGGAGTGCAGCATAGCCACTTCATTCATCTAAAATTGTGACCTTTCATAGCTTGTATGAAGTTCTGGGAGGACATTTAGCTGCTAGGTGAAAAGATAGGTTAAGGTGGATCCTTGCTCTTTATACTAGTTGATGTCTCCCTACTATGGAATAACCATGATTGGAGCTGGAGAGGAACCTCTTGTTTTGCTACAGCCCAAAGTTGAAATATTTTATTGTAAACAGATAGTCTGGAATCCTTGTTCCTCCTTTGATGCTGTGTGTCTTTTTTCTTACTGTTTTTTTCATTGGCTTTTGAATGCGTGATTTTTGAATGCTGGGTTTGTTACTTAATTCAGTCTTGAATTAAGTAACAAACCCAGGCCAGGAGGGGCAGGTCTCTGGGATCCTTCAGTTGCCTTAGGTCTTTTTTCTGTTTAGTGTGCTGGCTGTCTTGAATCTCATTTTTAGCTGCCAATCTTCTTGCGCCCTCATAATGTAAAATGTTAATGTGGATTTGGAGTTGAGCTCCTATGAGGGGATTCATGTGGTTGCTCTGCCTACCAGCTGTCAATGCTGATTTTTAAGAGGTTCAAAATCTTTAACCCTGTGAAAGACAGGGCGTGGTGATAAAATTCAATTTATTGAAGATGGAGGGAGGAGGGAAGAGAACTGGTGTTAATAAAAGCAAATTATTTTAGTGTCCTTGTGAAGTTTATAATAGGTGCGCATGGTTGTGCTGTGCCAGTGAAGGACAGAGAAGACCCCTACTCCTGCAGACTTCTGAACATCAGTAACCCAGGTATAGAAGTTAACTTTTAAAAATTCTGTGGTCTGAGAGCTAGTCATCTTTTCTGAGAGTAGTGTGGGGAGTTTGAGACAGCTAGTCTTGAAAACCAATGCCTCCTAGAGCTTGTTGCATAACCTTTCCTGAAAGTACTGTGTGCAGGACAGAAAGGGAGAGATACTTGGGAATGTGAAGGGGAGGCCATTGACTTCAAATGGATTTGCATTTTTCTTATGTCACCAGACAGTTGCTCCCATATAATATACATTTTTTACTTGATTTATGTGTTAAATGAAGTTGGAAAGAGACAAAATGACCTGGCAAATACGAAGGAAGTAGCAAGGTGACAGTCTTGAGTGTCAGATGGACTTCTCCGGTGACAAAGGGAATTTTCTAAGCAAGTCTGGCTGATAGTCTGCTTTAGAGAGAAAACAATTAAGAAATGTAAAATAGGGGGAAAAAAATTAAATGCCATACAAAAATTCCTAACTAAAATTGTAAATTTTTCCTGTCACTTTTTTGATTTTATTTCATTTTTGCTCTTTAATACAAGTTAACTATGGACTGCTAGGCTCCTGAGCCATGATTCAACACAAAATGTAACTTCTGTTACTTTCTATTTGAATGACAACATCCACTGTTCCTGAGTATAAATGGTACCTCGGGGCTTAGGTAGGCAATAATGCCAAAAAGCAGGCAGCTGAATTAAGTGGAGGTGTGTGCCATTTTGATACATGAATAATTATTTTATTATGCTAATATACAGGTATTCATGCAGTCAAATAGCATTTTTGTCTTCCTGCTGTGGATTTATTGTGTTTCTAATCTTTTCCCTGTGGATATGTAGGCACTGAGCTGCAATTGCTATTAGCTTGCAGATTGCTGTATCACTGAAATTTTTCTTGCTGCAGTCTGCAGCCCATTGTATTTTCTTTGACTCCAGTGTTTGATTATCCTTGTGCACTTGTGAGCCATGCTAATTAACCAGAATGCTTTGCATGTAGGTAGTGTGCTTTGTGTGTATCCAGGAACTATGAACTTTTCTCACCTTAGCTGTGGCCTTTCCTTTTCATACAGTTTTGAATCAGGAAATTGAAGCATTCAGTCTCCCTGAGGACACGCCTTCTGTGCTGTCTGAAGACAGAATCGTCAGCGTGAACTTTCGTGTCCTTTACCCCATTGTCATTACCAGCCTTGGGGTATTTTATGAGGCTGATGGGGTGGGATTCCAGAGGAACATCACTGTAAAGCTATACCAGGCAGAACATGAGGTATTGTAGTTACTTTTTGAAAGCATGATGTCTCTTTTTTGTGGATTAAGTTTTTACAGAAAGTGACATGCTGTGTTGGTGAGTTAGAAGAGAAGTACTTAACTGGCAAGTGTATGAATTATATTTTTCTTCTGTTGCATTTTAAATTCTCATATATGTATACAGAGGCACAGCCTGGATGAGGAAAGGATAAAATTCACAAAGTGCTATGGGTTAATCTAGATGCTGTTATGAAAGAACACTTACATCTTATTCCAATGCCCATTTTTTTGTTTGTATTTGAGGTTCTAAATATTGATAGTTATTGAGGAATAAAAAATAAGTTATCGGATATATCTAAAACATGTGTAGAAACATACATTTGGTGTCTTCAAGCAGAGATGCAGGACAGATGTAATTTTTTTCTTGTCTGTCTTCCTGCAAGACATTTTAAGATTTCTAGAAACTGGTAGTATTTACTGGTAATAATCAGACTTCATTGGTAATTTCCTCCAGTGCCAAGCTGTTATGGGTTTGATAGAATAGCTTTGTACTTCGTGATTTGGAGGGAAAAAAAATTTGAGAAAGATTGTTGCATTTGATGTATTACATTTATCTCAACCAATAACTTGATAGGCCAATTTCAGAACTTCTGCCTATGCAGAAGAATTGTAAGTATGACTTCCATGATAAACTTCCAAGGACTTCAGTTTATAATAGCCATAATAAAAGTACACTTATACTGTAATCAAGTTCATATTTCCTAAATTGCGGAATTCCTAAATGTTCAATGTCTGATAATTTCATCTGCATTAGCTTTTTGCTTCCAGTGAAGGAGAAAAGTTGGTGTCATAAGAGAGTTTGGAAACAGTTTTCTGAAGCTTGGAATGTGGTAGTGCAGCATCTTTATGTAATTTGTTATTATCTAAGAGCCATTTGATGGCCTGTATAATACAGCAGCACTTCTAATGTGTGGTTTGGTTTTTTTAATTTTGGGTTTTTTCCCCTGTTGTTCACAGGAAGCGATCTTCAGTGCTCGCTTTAGTCCACCAAGCTGTGGAGTGCAGGTGAACAGATTGTGGTACAAGCCAGTGGAGCAGTTTATTTTGCCAGAGGTATGTACAGTGTCAGAACTGCCAGCAGTTCTTCTAAGTTGTTTGGACAGACAGACTGATAAAACTGGCCTTTGCTTAAGGCAGAAAAGGGCAAGTGAAAACCTCTAGAATGTTAGTTCACAGAATCACAGAATGGGTAAGTAGTTGCAGGGATATGCTGAAATCCAGTATTTGTTTTTCAGCATCTTGTTATCACAAGTAGTTATAAAGCATAAGCCTGGAAAATACAAATTAATAAAAAATTACATTGTCGAATAATAGCAGCATCAGAAAACTTACCTATTTCCAACTGAAAATTGTACCTGCTTTGCTTCTTTGGGAGAGTTTCCCAGAGAATGTGATGCTTCTTTCTCCCTTCTGCTGTATCAGACATTAGCACACAACATAGGGAGGGGAGGATAGCACAGGTTTCTAGGGAACAGCTGGAAAAGAGGTTTCTGCATCAGTTCTCTTGGACACAACATCAAGATATTGTGTGTTACTTTTGCAGTGACAGTGTTACTTGCTTTTGGCATAGGGATATGGAACTTACTTGTGCTGCATAGGAAGGAAGGTCATTAAACACAAGAGGAACAGAATATCATAGGAAAATACCCTGATGCTTTTACAGTGAAGGTTTAATGGATAAAGGTTGGCTCAGAAGGAGAATTCTAGTTAGCAGACCCTCCCAGGTAAAAAGAATTGTTCTCAGTGGACCAGTGATCTCTCGCTAGGTATCTCAGCTACCATTTTAGACAGTTTCCCTTAATTTAAATATTTTTCCTGGACTCTTGCTGCTATTTCTGTAAGTGGGTTGTTTTATTATTAAAGAAATTGTGTTACGAAAGAAAGAAGCAAGAGGAGATTGAAGAGGGAAGAGAGGACAATTGGGCCAGTTTATTCCCTGATTTATTCCCTTGGCTCTATATTAATGAATGCATTTGGAAATCTGTTAATTTTAAGGGGAATCTGCAGCTGGCTGATTGGTTTATCATCTTAGACAGTGTTTACTGAATACTGTGCAAGTTGTTTTGCTGGCAGGAGACCTTACAGGTGAGCAGACCACTTGCAGTATCTTGTGCATATGTTTTGGCAATCTAATTTCATACTAAATTGATTAAGGGTTTATTTTACGTTTTTGAAAAGAATATTGGCTACCCAGTAATTTGGTAGTCTATTGTGTGAGCCTTTTCCCTGTAGGACTTTGTTTTGAGATGCTAAAATTCCAGGCAGTTGTAATTTTGCTATAAATGGTTGCAATTTTCCTGAGAGGCAGATGGGAAGTGTTTCCTTGAGAGAGAGAATATTAGTATTCATATATTTCTTTGTGTGGGCTTCCTTAATCTGATGTGTGTCATGCGCTGAATACTTACAGGGTAACACGATGTTTCTAACGTAGATGAATAGGGCTTATGCACAGCATGCAGTCTCCTGTGGTGCTCAGGATGCTGAAGCATACACGATGATTCAGAAGAGGTGGCAATGCCCACGTGTTCCTGTCTACTTGTTTGAGAGCACTGAATTTAGTGAGCTGTTTAATTGTCATAGGATGGTGTCTGAGGCAGCGTCTATTCTCTGTCTTTCCACCTTGAAGAAGTAATGGATTGTACAGAGTGCTGAAGAGCTTCATTCATCTTCCAGCTTGAAGTGCTGCTCTTTCTGCTTGTCTTGGGGAAAGGGAAGGAAATGCAGCATTAGAATAAGCATCTGGCAGGCCAGATTGTGAGAGACAGAATCGATCATTTAGCTTTGTGACGACTAAAAGCGCAGGACAGCAGAAGCGCCAGCAGATAACTAAAACACACAGGGCTCTCACAGACAAGTCTTAGCAATGCACTTATTTTGTCAAAAAGCCATGGGCCACTTGCATTAGGATGGGACTCTGTACTGCACGTATTCTGTATTACTAATGGGGAGTAGTTGGAGGAACAAAAAGCACAGCACTGTTCAGCATTAGGAAAGGAGTTTGGCAGGGCTGCATTATGTCGGTTCACCTGTTCGGTATTCACTGTAAATGCCACTGCGCTCTGGCAGCAACAAGGCTGGAATTTAAATGGGGAAAAACAGATGATGTAGTCTCAGGTGTGCCACTAATGTTTTTGCTTTAAGCCTTTTCAGGCCTCAGCTTTCATTAAGTGGCTTAGAGTAAGAATAGCTGAAGGCTAAAGTCATTAGAAAATTTGCTTACAAGTCTCTCAGCCTGGAAAATAATGATAGTTCGCAACCTTAGGACACCTTACACTGAGGTTCACTGGTAGTAACTGATTAAACTCCTGGTACATTTGAAGTCAGTATCAGTAACAGTCAGTGGTGAGAACTGTAATGTTTCTGCCTGCTGAGGCATGAAAGGACTCTCTTGCTCCTAAAGGACTCTCCTGTTCACTAAACAACTTTCCAAAGGTTGTGTCTATAAACAAGACACTGAAGTGTGATTAGAGCCCAATCCCTACCGTAAAAAACATTGGAGTGGGACATGACAGTCACTGCAGAAAAAGAAATTAGGCCACTAGAAAAAGTTCCAATGTCGGTCCATTTATTTTGATAACCGAGAAATAATTAAACAAACAACAGAAAGAGTGTGAGTCAGCAGTGCCCTGGTACCCAGGAGGGACAGCCGTGTCCTAATGCTGCATTCAGGCACAGCATCACAGCCAGGCAAGGGAGGGGATTGTCCTGCTCTGCTCTGCACTGGGGCAGCCTCACCTCCAGTGCTGGGGCAGTTCTGGGTGCCCCAATGGAACAAAGACATTGAACTGTGAGAGTGTCCAAAGGAGGGCAGTGAAGGTGGTGAAGAGCCTTGAGGCATTTGAGGAGTGGCTGAGGTCACTTGGGCTGTTCAGCCTGGAGGGGCGATCTCACTGCAGTTACAAATTCCTCATGAGGGGAAGTGGAAGGGCAGGCACTGATCTCTTCTGTGTGGTGACCAGGGACAGGACCCGAGGGAATGGCCTGAAGTTGTGTCAGGGGAGTTTTAGGCCAGATATTAGAAAAGGGTTCATCACCCAGAGGGTTGTTGGGCACTGGAACAGGCTCCCCAGGGAAGTGGTCACAGCACCAAGCCAAGAGTTCAGGAAGAGTTTGGCCAATGCCTGCAGGCAGAGGGTGTGATTTGGGAATGGTCCTGTAGGGTCAGGAGCTGGATAGGGTGATCTTTATGGGTCCCTTCCAATTCAGCTTATTTGCAGTGATTCTGTGAAACAAGGAGAAGGTATTGAGCATGGAAGTCAGGCTTGAATAAATACTGGCTAGCTACATTATTAGCTTATAAAGCTGGCATTTTAAATAATAGATGAGAGACTTTGAAATACACACACAGCTGTCATTAAACACAGACTCCTGCAGTTGTTAAGACCTACTTCTAGAGGAAAGCAAAAAAGTAAGCTGAACTCTAATCTAGACTTAAAGGTGTTTCAGTAACTGGAAAATTTTTGGAGGAGGTTTCTAGTGTACAAGGAAGCTAAAATGGGGAAGAGATGAGAGGTTGGTATAAGGAAACAGACTTCCTACAGCAACAGAGATGCATCTACAAACAAGTTGTTTTTCTGTTCCAACACCCACACTAACAACCAGTGTGTTTCCTATGAAACTGGGAGAGACAAAATGGAATGTGCTCATCTAGGAGTCAAGAGTATAACAATTCCACCTTTTCATAAGGGGGAAATTTCTTTAAAAATTTAAAAAAAAAAATTTTCTTCCAGTACTCTTACTTGTACAACTTACCATCTGTTCCTTTGCATGCTCTCAGTGGTCTTCAGTTTAAAGTTGAGATTAAGTCCTTTCAAATGCAAGACTTTACACACACACACGTATGTAAAACAGGAAGTGGCATAGCCTAATTTGATAGTTAAACCAGAAAATTTTGAAGTTACTCACTTGTCTTTTTCTTCCTTATCAGCCAAGATGTGAGGTAAGAATTCTGTCACTCCTACAGTAGCTTGTGACACCTTTACTGTGATAAAGGGGGCCATATTTTCTTTGAGTTTTGCTGGTGTCAGGATCGAGTCTCTGATCTCTGTTTGGCAGATAACGATAAAAGCTGAGCTTGTTTCCAAATCTGTTTTAATGTATTCTCTTTGTAAAGCAGGACTTTATATTTGATTTTTTAAAACTTCACTTCAGGTCACCTTTAAATGCTATTTTGATGATTTTAGAAAGCCAAAGTCTTTTACACTAAGCTTCTGTTAAAAGTTTAATACAGAGATTCATGATTAGTCTTAAAAGAATTATGTGTTACTGAGTTTCATGGATGTGTTTCATTTATGTCTAACTTATTTTTATTGAAGCGTAAGTAAAACATTTATGTTATGCACTTCAGCTAAATCTTGTATGAAGTTGACTACTTTAAAATAATTTTAAAGAGCCCAAACTGTTTGACTTCCATTTTTTTATGTCTTTGTGTACCTGCATAACAGTGTTTTGCTCTCTTACCAGAGTTTTGAAGGCACCATTGTGTGGGAGAGCCAAGATCTTCAGGGCTTGGTTTCAAGAAACCTTCATAAAGTGATGGTGAATGATGGAGGAGGTGTTTTCAGAGTCATTACAGTGAGTCCCCTCACCTTCCTTTCCACCATGTTTCTATTTTTCCTATAAATGTTGAGAATTTAGCATTTTACTTTCCTGTTTCCCTGTGTAAATCATTAATTCAGTTGGGCTTCTCCTTGTGTCTCAGAAGTTTTGCCTTGCCTTCTTGCAAAAAAATTACACTTGTAAGTGGCATTTTGTTTTGAGGGGAGTAAAGCTCTCATTGTTTTTGTCAGAAGCATTATCAGTAGATCAGGGATAGCAAAATGTGGGTCAAAAATCCTGTGCTAAAATCCCAGCTGATGGGATACTGTGTGGTTATTTGCTCTTTGGCAGTGTGTCTCTTTTCGTGTCAAATTGTTGCTTGCCTAAACATCCTGTGTTGTCATAATTTGGCCAGAATAATTTTGCATTTTGCTGTCAACTTGGAAACTAGTTTTCTGGAAGTTTCAGTGGTACTGCTAGTTTTGGGTGAAACTTAAAAAAATGCCACAAAATTTTAGTTAAAAAATCTTAGTCTTTTATGGCATATTGTATGATTCTTGGGGTGGTCTTGTGCAGGACCAGGAGTTGGACATTAATAATTGTTGTGGGTCCCTTCCAGCTCAGGATGTTCTGTGATTATGCAGATGTCTAAACCAGCAGAGCTTTAAATTAATTTCATTCATAGTTGCCAGAAAACTTCACACCTTAAAATCAGAGGGAAAACACATCAATAATGAGAGATTAATTCATCTATTAATTTCCATTTATCTGTTCCTAACAGGCAGGGGAAGGGTCACTGCCACATGAACTCACAGAAGGTGTGGAGGGAATAGCAGGTGGTTTTATCTACACTATCCAAGGTAAATCCACAAAACGTAGCATGACATTTGATGTTATGGTAAAGCAGGTAATTTAAATTGCACTTCTGAGTATAATTTGTGCTGTCTCCATGAACTTAGTCACCCTAGGTTTTCTTTTAGTAGAAACATTTTCTTCCTGGCTCTTTTTATGCTTAAAGTCAATGCCCTGATGTGGTTTCTTTGCTTGCCTTTTGTCAGCCACTGCAGTTGACTTGCATCCCTTTGTCTTTTTTATCTAGACTCTCTTGGTTTTTTGTTACCCAAAATCAAGTTAAAAAAATGTCATGCAATGAAATCTTTCCCTGACATTTTTCACACTTCTTTCCAGTTCTGCTGCAGTTAGAGGTACTGTATCACAATGTTTAATATGGAAAAAGTTTCCATCCCTGTTGTTGCTCTTTTACACCTATTTCAGCAGAATGTTCCTGTTTATAGGAACCCTTTCCAATTTCTAAGATTTTGGCCACATAACACTGGAGTCGATGTTTTATTATTGGTCCTTTATAGCCAACATAAGCAGTGACTTTGAGAGTGTTATTGCTGTGTTTTTGTAGCTAGGCCTGGCAGATAGAACTGGGCAGTCCTGTTGTCTCGTCATCTGTGTAGGAGCCTGAATTGAGGTGTGTGCTAAAGCCCTTCCATCTTGTTTGTCAAACTCTTCTTCAGTACCACAAACTACCTCCTTATCTGCAGTACATTTTTAGCTTTTACCTGCAGTTATGTGGTGTGGTTCAGCAGGGCCCATCTGTGCTACATCAAAGCAATGCCTGTTTGATTATATTTAGCATAGCATTGTTTGTGTGTTTATTTTTTATGCTAGATATATATACTTAGGAGTAATTGACAGTGGCCTTTTTGCTCTACAGGTAAGAGTAATAGTGAAGTCCCAGACTGTTCTTTATATTAAGGAACCTTAAAAAGTTGAATTTTTTCATTACTGACAAGGAAGAGAATACTTTTTTACTTTAAACTTTTAGTGTCAGGCCTTATACAAAAATATATTTCTTTGTTGTTGTGCAACTTTTACCATTTTGTAGAAATTTTAAAATTAATTGCAGGATTTTCATAACCCCATTAATTTGAATGCTCCTTCAGATTCATTTTGTCAGTGTGCCCTGTATGATCCAAGAGAAATGTGAAATAATAATATGTAGATATGCATCTTTGTTTAATAATGGGTGCTGTCTCTTTCAGAAGGTGATGCTCTTTTAAAAAGCCTCCATACTCGCCCAGAAAGGTTTACAAGTCACATAAAAAACCTTGAGAAAGAAGATGCTTTATTGAAGGAAGAAAGCAGTACCTATGATGACATTGTTTTTGTAGATGTGATTGACACTTACAGAAATGTTCCCTCCAAACTGCTGAACTTCTACCGATGGTAAGTTGAAAAGAAAGTATTTTCTTATTTTCTCTTAGGAATGGTGCTGTTTGTAGTGCAAGATGATCCAGCAGGTTATGTTATTTGATGGGTTCCATGAAATACATGCCTTATGTGATTTGCTTCATTAAGTTGTATTTCTCTCACACAATTTTGGCTGCATGTAGTGAGTAAAGTGACAGTGCCTATAGTTTTTTGAATGCTGATCCTTGGTGCCTCAAATCAGCACAAGCTGGCATGACAGGCTTCTGCTGTAAGAGTCCAGGTGTAAACATTTTAATTTCTCCTTGTAATTTCATTGGTATCTAACTGAAAGCCAGCAGTTTTAGTGTTTTAAAGCATGGCTTTTGGCCAGTCTGTATACATACTTAGTGTTTCAGTTTGTGGCCATTGCTCCAGTCCCATATTGCTCCAGTCATCCTGATGGGCCTTTGCTGGACTCTGCACCCAGTATGGCTGTGTCCCTCTTGTACTCTGAGACTCTGAGGAGTCTCAGACTGCACACTGTAGTCCAGATGTGGTCACACCAGTGCTGAGTGGAGGGGAAGGATTGGAAGCTTGTGCACAAGGGGGACAGAAGGCTGATAGGAAGAATATTCATAGTGCAATGCATTGTCTGTGGTGAATCTGGTAAGTTTCTATCTCTAATTTGCAGTGATTTCCATTACTCTGAGACAACTGTTTCAGTTAATTGATGCTGCTGTGGAATAAGACATATAGCTCACAGTTGTAATTTAACCAAAATTCAGTTTAGTTGCTTGCAAGATTATGCACTTAATTCACAAATTCCATGCCTATGAATGTAAAACTGAACCATGCTTTCAGTTCTAAAAGGTTTGCATTTCAAGACTTTAGATCTTTGTGATAATTTCTTACAGATTAGCAATTTTTCAAGAGTTAGTAATAAAAGGCTTTTAAAAATACCCTTCTTGTTATAAGAAGTTACCCTTACAAACATTTGTAACCAACTCAGCCATGATCCCTAGAATCTTAAGCTTTTTTGGTTATTTTATGCGTGTCACATTCAACTATTTCAGATGGGTAAAGATAACATTTTTCATATTTGAAGGGTGCATTTACAGAAAAAGAGTAAGTAGAGAGTTGTTTCCACAGATGTTTTTTACCACCTGTGACCTTCTCATTGCCCTTGAACTGACTGTCTCGTCCTGAAAGGACGTTACTGACGTGTAGCCAGCGGCTTGTAACAGCTGTGCTGCCATCAGCATCAGGGATTCATATCCTTCTGAGGTCAACACTGCTTAAGATGGTCTCATTAGTAAATCCACCATCTGTCCTGGAGAACAAAACTTCAAATTTGTTTTCTTCTGCTCACACACAAATCCATGTTGTAAGATCATCATAGGATACAGCTGCATCTCCTTTGAAGGACAAGCAGTCAGCCTTGGTCGGTAGAGAAAACATGTAAAAGTCAAGGGTAGGAAAGACATTCCTTCCCTCCTGCTTCCCCCCTGCATCCCAAAAACCCCTTGCAAAGACTATTGTCTGTAGTTTGTGGTGTGCAACTCAGCATCTCATCACTTTTCTTTTTGGCTACAGGACCGTTGAATCAACGAGTTTTGACTTGTTGCTGAAGACGGATGATGACTGTTACATTGATTTGGAAGCTGTTTTTAACAGGATACTGCAGAAAAAATTGGACAGGCCAAACATTTGGTGGGGAAAGTAAGTTGTCTTTTAAAATTATCTTTAAGAGATAGATACTGTTTCTTTAGTGGATGGCTTAGTGATTTAAGTCTGTTTTCATGTGGGTTTCCCTCCTATGCCTAAAGAAGCCAGTTATAAAAATCAGAACTTCTATATGTGTTAGAACTTTGAATCTCAGAATCAGAAATCAGTCCTTTACAATCACTTTCCAGAGTATATCTTTACAATGATTTAAACTTGCTGAATAGCTTACCTGGTTTTAAAATGTATTATAGACATCTTTGTCATGGTACTTAAGTAAATAAGAATTTTCCAGCAATACAGTGAAGTTAAAAGGAAGCTACATAGTACAGAACTATAAATACTACTTTTTGTGATGTCACTGTCATTTTTCTGGTGGGCTTGAGGAAGTAGGGTAAAAAGGAGAAACAAAATTTTGGTTACGGGCTGCACTTTATTGCAACATCTGTGAATTTCAGGCATTTGCTGCCCATTTCTGCTGTTTGAAACAGTAGATCTGATTAATAAATTTTGAGTGAACTTTTCCAGCCCATATTCCACTTGTGAATAACGAGAAGAATCAAAATAGCCCATATCTTCCCTTCCATCCATGGAATGCATTGCAGCTCTGGTATGACATCCAGTACAGCAGAAACTCTATGCTACTACAGCATAATGGTACAATGTGCCTTTCTGTTGCCCTCTGGTCCTGCCTGTTGCTTACTCACAAAGTGATTTAATAAGTGTGTGAAATAGTCGGTGATCTTGTGATTATCTCAAAGATCTGTAGGAGTGACATCTTTGAGTGTAAATTCTTTAAGAGTCACAGTCTTCAGGTCAGGCAAGTGTGATGTGTAGGGAATAACACTGAAATAATGATGGAAGTATAAAATCATTATCAAAGCAGATGCTTCTCAGTCTGGAGGGGGCTGAACTCTTTATGCTGTGATTCAATGGAGTGGAAGATACTGAGTCTAAAATGAATTCGGGTATTAGATGAGACTCTGTGCTTTAACATGTCAGCTGCAGTTGAGAATGGGCAGAATCTGATAGCACATCTGCCACTCAGCTGTAATTCCTCCCTTTTGGGGCTGTTGTCTGAGGTGACAATTCTTGGTAGCTCACTGAGGCTTTCACCTGCTTGTGCTCATGACTGGAAATCAGAAATGCTGAACCTCATTGTAAAACAGGGGGAGACCCTGTTGCATTGACAAGTTATGTCTCTTAGCTGTGAGTGCATGAAGTATTTGTGAGGCCAGAGGAGAGCAATAGCAGCTCCTTCCCAGACAGGAAAAGCAGGATGCCTCTTGCTGCCTCACTGGGCACTTTGACAGGGTCCATAGCACTGCACAGCTCAGCAGTGAGCTCTGCCATGCTGGGAGCATGTGAGGAGACTGGGCAGGTGGAAACTGCTTCCTGCAGAAGGGAATATTCCTCTAGGAGGGAATAAAGCCTTCCTAGACACCACTGCCAGGAAGAGGGTTTTTTGTAATTCAGTGATGGCAGCCTTTGAACACCTCCTTTGCTGAGCTTCCTTTGGAAAACAGCTTAGGGAAGGTACATACTGCTTCCTGGTTTTTAAGCAGCCACTAGTTTTAACAGGAAAATGGGTTGCATAACATTGCTATCTGCATACCTGCTGGAGGCACTGCCTTTGTTGATTAGCCAAAGGGGTTAATTAGCAGGACACAGATGTGCCTGTTACAAAATAGGTAAGGATGTGTTTGCTTACCTAGTTCAAAACCCAACAGCAAGGTGCAGATGCTGAAGACCTGACTGTCATTGTTGCTTTTGTTTCTGTTTTGAAAACTTTCTCTCAAGATTGAGACCAAACAACAGCTACAATTTTAGCCTTGTGCCCTAGAGAAATAAGACTAGGAACTATAATTAGGATCACCTACTTCGTCCTCTCAGTTGTTTGTTATCAGTATTACTTCAGTTGTTATCAGTGTTCATAGGTTCCACAGAGGACTCTCTATAAAGATCTCATGTCTAACATGGTCTTCAGTTTCAGACTAAATTGGGCAGTTGATCGAACTGGGAAATGGCAAGAACTGGAGTATCCAAGTCCTGCATATCCAGCCTTTGCTTGTGGGTCTGGCTATGTCATCTCCAAAGATATTGTGCAGTGGCTGGCAAGCAACTCTGAAAGATTAAAAACCTACCAGGTAATAAAGACTAGTTCAGTTTTTCTGTATTAAAGTGGTCTGGGGAACAGCATGTAGTGGGTGAGTCAGAAAGAATATTGCTCAAGTGTTAGTGTTGAGTTCCCCTGGCTTATGTGGGCTTTTGCCATATTTTTGGTTGCTATGCTTAGTGCCTGTTCTAGGTCAAAGCACAGATGTTTTGGACTGAGAACCTCTGAAGCTGTAATCTTGTTTTTTGTACTCTGTTTTTGTAAGAGCAGTGTATTATCATGGGAAAGGTGGGAGGATTATTTTAACACCTTTGCAGTAGTCTGGTGTAGGTTTTTGTAATTACCATTCTTGACTGCTGGTAGATGAAGCAACTTATTCCAGGTCACAGTCGTGCTTTATGTTTTCTTGGTGCTCATATCTGTATTTTTATTTTCATGTGTCATCTCAGGGTGAAGATGTGAGCATGGGCATCTGGATGGCAGCTGTAGGACCCAAGCGATATCAAGTAAGTCTGAAGGAATTGTCTGACCTTACAGAAAGAGGACATTCCTGCTGTTCCAAGTAGCATAAAATGGGAGAAATGTTTTTTTCTTTAAGGAGGAATTGAAATAATCATTGAGTTAAAATCCAGAGGGGAAAAAAATCTTTTAAAGATGTATTTAAAAGGAGAACCAGGAAACTGGCACAAACCACCTGCAGACACCATCCCCACCCTCAGGTTCTCTGAATAGGTCTAGCAGATCAGTTTGGGGCCTTTGTGTGCAACGTTTGTTGCTGGAAACAATAAATACCTGATTCTTGGAAGTGAAGACTGTTGGAGACTACAGACTTTTTAAGAAAAACTGTTGAAATGGTTCTCTCTCTTAACAGGATGGTCTCTGGTTGTGTGAGAAGACATGTGAGAGTGGCATGCTGTCTTCCCCCCAGTACTCTCCCCAGGAACTGGGAGAGCTCTGGAGATTAAAAGAACTGTGTGGAGATCCATGTAGATGTGAGGAAAGATGATGGACATGCCTTGGAAAACAGGGTAGTATATAATGATCATGGAAAAGTGTACATTTGGATTCATTCCTGGAACAGTAAGAAATATTAAGGTACCTTTTAATGTTGGGTTTCAACTAAAGTATAACAATATTTGCACATCCCTTTTGATAATTACAAGTGGACTGATACTATTCGTTTTCTATAGTACAGATGTTGATCAAACAAAAACCAAAATGTTCGAGATTAAAAAAAAATACTTTTTATATAAAGTCAAATACCTACTTGTATAATTAATAAATGCACATAAGAATGCCAACTAGCCTGTCTTTTGTAAATTAAAGCACTACTGCTTTGACTCAGTATAGGGCTGTTGTAGGATCCTGTGGAAAGTTGTGCTCAGCACCGGGGCAGCTGGTGAGTCTTGCTGCAGCAGGTTCTGTGCTGTCTGAGGGGTTGCCCTCGTCTGTGCAGGGATGGGGACAGCAATGAGGGCTAGGATTTGTGATTAGTTTGTTTGTACCATTGTCATTTTAGATAAAAATAAAATCAAGGTTTGCTTATACCAAATCTTCAAGTACTGCAAACTTGGCCTGATTTAGGAAGGATGTCTGAGAGCTCACTGTGTTACTAGATATGAATCTGAGGTTACACAAGTGGAAGTAAAACAAGATTGAGGAACAGCACACTAAAGATTGTAAAATAAATAGCAATGTCTTGCAGTGTGCTGAGAACTTATTTATAATGTGGTATGTTAACACTGTAGGGTAGAAGAAAGGGCTGGCAGATTTTGACCGTAATCATCTAAGGTAGATACTTCTAAAATTACTGCTGGGTTCTGTTCACTTTAAGGTCATTGGATGTAGATGAAAGCAAAGAGCAAGTGGCCTCTCAGTGCAGCACTAATCTTGTCTTGTCAGCAAAGAGATCACAACTGAACCCTGTACTTGGTTCAGTAAAACAAATTCTCACCACTGCTTGGGGAAGGCAGTATAAAATCTTGGCAGAAGGGTGACCTTGAGTTTTATTTAATTGAAGCATTTAAGCACTGTTTGGTATCTCTCCAGTAGGACAATGAGCAGATGTTTTCAAGGAGGCTGACAGTCAAGTTGAGGAGCTGAAAGGACAGTTGTACAGCCCTCTGGTGCCACGTGTGAAACTCACATTCACTTGTGTGTCTGTTCAGGCACAGGCTGTCCGTGTGCCTGTCTGTCTTCTGCAGTTCCTGTGTCAGCTTTTCCTTCAGTCCAGCAAGAGAGTCCCTTCTTACCACCGTACTAACACACAGTCTCCACTTTCTATTGAGTAAAACTGCAAAGGCTTTAAGTCATTGTCTAGTTCAACTTCTTTTCCTTCCAACTAGAATAAGAAAGAAAAAAAGAAAACAACTAATCAGACTTCAACTGAAATCCTTCATGTAAACCAAATAGCAGGCAGTTGCAGTCAGGGAGAATCTGTCATATTACAGGAATGAAATCAGAGCCTAAATTACAGCATGAAGACAGCCCTCCTCAAGTGAAGTGAATTTCTTTAGATAGTATTTTAGAACATGGACCTTTAGCAGCATGAAATATTTTGTTGTTGAATACCTGTTTTTAACTCACTTTAGAACTTTCATAGGACAGTTTCAGTTCGGAACCAGGAATTTTAAATAGGCGGTACAGTAGTCCTTTGACCTTCTGAATAGTCATAGACTCTGTCAAGGGGAGAGAAAAAAAAGCTATTAGAAAAATGCTGCTGCCACTGAGCTGTAGCAAAGTACCAGTGTTTTACTTTACTTGCTTATAGCAACAGTGAAAGGCTGTACTGCTGCTTCAGCTCTAACATGGCAATCACTCTTTGGTACCTGAAGCTATATCTGCTACTGTCAGGTGGAAAATGGTTTAACCTGTGGGGATAGGGCAGGATGTGCTACTACGGATCGAGTGCTGTGATCCCACATACCAAATTAAAGTGTTACGGCTTCATAATTTACCTTCTTTGAGTTTGTATTTCTACATCCTAAACTAAGTGACCTTTGGGACACACACCAGCCAGGTTCTGACTACTTGCATCTGGCAACTGTTCCTTGCAGTTTTCATTACCAGGAATTGGCTTTCCCAGCACAAGTAAGCAAATGGCACTGTGGAACCAGTGACATTCTTAGGAATGGTATAGAGTTATTAGTCCCAAACATATTGTCAACAGAGTTGTTTATATTATGAAGTCAGTTATAGGAAGGGTATTTTTGTAATGGATCTCGAATGAGTAGATGTAGTTTGTTCCAGAGGTGATGCCTGTGTTTGCAATAGATAGAATCAGTATTTTGGTTGAACTTCTTTTGAAGCTTTATCTAAAGGCACAGCAATAGCGAGTTATTCCTGTAATACCACACATTGTACTTAGACAAATATTTTTCTATTGAACATTTTTGTAAAAGCTGTATCTATCTGATTTTATGCAACTTGTGATAATAAATGTGATTTTTATTTTAGAATAAAGCTTGAATACTTCTTTTCTCTCAAACTTCATTTTGACACCTCTTTCCGAAACATCAGCCTAATTTAGAATGGTCTTATTCATTCTAGTCTCAATACAGGCACCAAAACTTCAAAAGACAAATTTGATGAAGGTAAGAACTAGATTTCTGACTTCATGTATTAGATACTAGACCTCAATAGCTAGATTTATACACTATGTGGCTGCCTCTTAAGACTTCATGTTCTGGTTACTTGGTTAACACATCCACCAGATTTCATCCCTGTTAAGTGGCCTTTGGTTGCCTCAGACACATTGATCATGAAACCAGCAGTAAAGGTCATAAGACAAGCAGCAACTTTCCATCTTCGAGCTGGACTGAAAGTAAGTATGAAGGCCAGAACAATAATGACTTTCTCAAACAACTTCTGCCTTTGTCATTTCTTTATATGACAGAGGAAAAGCTTTCAGGAACTGACAAAGCCAGCTCCTTTAATACAATTGGTTGAAAAGGAGTGATAAAACAACTGCTTGAACATAAGCCAAGATTTCTTACCTGGTAGTTTTTTCTCCACTGGCTTCTGTTCAGGGTTTTCAGGACACTTAATTGTCAAAGCTTAAGGAAGAAGGGTGAGGCATTAGTGAAAGAACAATAAACTCAGTTCTGGCAGAAGCATAGTCTTTCTAGTCTGTTTTTATTACAAATTGTTTCCCTTAGCTCAGCCTGATCTCTCAAAAATCAGGAGGTAGCCTGCATCTGAGCAATTAAGATAGCATTTAGTCATTATCTGAAAAATTATTAATTAAAATAAGCAATTTTTTATTCATCTTTGATAAGTTATTGTAGAAATTACTCCCTAATGCTTAAAGATGGGATTTTTTGGTCAAATTTTGAGTATTTACCTAAAAATGCTTAATTTCTATTTCATGTTTTAAAAATAACCTGCAGTAGAATGGAAATTGCTTACTCAGTTTAAAACAGGCTTTTGGTCCTCTCAAAAGCATCATACAAAGACTTTTAAAGGACATTATTAGCCTAATTATTTTACAGAGATTAAAAGACTTTATCCTTAAAAAAAAAAGGTTTATATTATGTCCAGCCAACAAGATTCTTTGTTCTATTTAAGAATGTAATGCTTTAAAATACTATTTTGCCCATGGAGTAAAAAGTTTCAGTTCTACTATCAACTGGGAAAGACAGTTACATGAATTTGCAAGTCCAGGATGTAGCTTAGATTAAATATGTAGACAGCCCCAAATACCAAAGCTACCCATATTTTTCTTGTCTGTCCTGAAGTTAAGAAGTCATAAAAAAGTTAACGTCAGAAAACAGTGCAGGTGTTGAGATTAAAACTTGAGATGTCTTCTGTAAAGCAGCCACTCACACTGTCAGAATGGAGTAACAATAACCTTTGTTCTCCATTAAATCTCAGTTGAGAAAATCGTTTGGCTTGGGTTGAGGGGGGAAATGACAGAGACTACACAGAATCAGGTTTTCAGTCAAACTCACTGAGACAGTTCAGAAAAGCAAAATTACAACCTGGAACTTTTTGTTCTCCATATACACCTAGGAGACACTAAGCTCATAAAACATTCTAAATGTAGAAGGAACAATTTTGACCATTTCTGGCCTCTTACTCAGGAGCTGATTTTTCAGAGTCAAAGGCTGTCGTCCCTTCAGTTCTCCTTCTTCAGGTGCTCCATATTCTGTGGGAAGAAAAGTGCATGTAGAACCCTTCAAAGACTGAAACTCAAGCCCTAAGACACTGAGGTGCAGGATAAGGCAGGAATTCCGTCAGCACAGACATGGTAGCTCCTGCACCACGCAGTGCTGCAGACACGAGCCTTGTTCAGCTGCTACAGCGTTCAGGACATGGGGGTGCTGCTTAACATTCCCAGTGCTGAGAGAGCCACTGCCTGTTCAGGAGCAGTGGTGGAGGGGAGGCTCACAGGGAGCCTGAGTTCCTGAGGCAGCAGTGCCCAGAAGGGTGCAGTTCTGAGCAAAAGCCACTGGCACACAGGCTTACCAATGGATGGGCTTTCCTAAGACTGTAGCAGCACAGGGAAAAAGGACCAAGGGGAAGAGAACTTGAAAACAGATCAAACCTGTGCTGCCACAATGTCAGAGATGAGGAAATGCTATTTACTCTGCTTGTACTTACTAAGACAAAGTGCTGGGTATCTGGGATGGGCAGCAAGAAATTCTTCACTTGGTTTGTTTTTCTCTGGGTTCCAGTGCCCACCAGCTTCTAGCCAGGCCTTTCCAAATATTTTGCGATAATCAAGCTCTGCTCCTCTTCTTTCAGCAGGAAGGATCTGTACTGACACATGAATGGCACATAATGATATAACTGTCCAGAGAAGAAAATCCAATCAATGCCACGGACTCCTTGGTCTTATTTGGTGTTCAGTATGTTTTAATGCTACCAGGAATCTTACAAACCATGTCTCCAAATACTGACTGATCCATGTATTCAGTGCATTTTAGAGCCATAAAAGCCCCTCTCTCTGTGTACTCAGCCATAAATGAATACATAAGCAAAGATTTTGCTGTGTATGATGATGCAAGGATGTTTTCTGTAGCAATGGACCAGATGATGCTTCTGCTCTCCTTTATGATAAACATTTGCTCAAAGTTTGATTTGGTGTGGATGATGATATTTTTCTACTGCAGAAGGCAAATGTTGGTATTGCTGTCACTGAAACAGATCTGATTATGCTGCTTTTTCTTTTTTGTTTTTTTAAGAGTATGTTTTTTGTTAACAGTCCTGCAACTTCAACACAATTCAGGCACTGAGAGAAAAAACTACCATTGACCCATCTTGTCCAAGTCCCCACTGAGTCAGCAATGCTCATAAAGAGGGCTCAGCCTTGTAGCCCTACTGACTGCCCCACTGACAAGGGGATGGACTAGTTGGCACTTTTCCTGCACCCAAACAATCAGCAATCTTGAAAGAAACTGAAAACAATTCCTCAGGCAGTGATTTAAAGTTTTGCCAGACTCATGCAATTTGCTGAAATACCACATACCTCACAGTTGTTCAAAACCTCCAACTGACTAATCTTGGCAATAATGAGCTGTATGAGGGTCTCTGGGTTCTTCTCTGTGTCCATGAAGGGGTTGTTGTTACACTGCAGTGCCCGCAAACTTGGCAGTTTATCAAGTTCATTGATGGATGACCACTGAAAGGGAAGAGTCTTTTGAGGACATATAAAACATACTTCATTTCAGAACAATGCCTGGTAACACTGACTTCTCCTGTACAACAAACATGACTGGGAAAATTATTTTGATCATCAGACCCAAGTATTTGGGTCCCGTTCATTTAGCTAAGGAAAAAAATGCACTCCATTTAATTAAAAACCAAACCAAAACAAGGGATTAGTCAGAATTTTAGCTCATTAGAATTCTGTGAGAAGCATTATGAGGTAGCTGCCATAACATAAACGTGTTTTAACTGTTAAGAAATATCTTTACATTTTTAAATTATGCCTCTGTATTGACAAAAGTGTTCAATAGTTACCTCAGAATCGTACACATACAATCAAAGAAAATTTTAAAAAGCAAACTTCAAGTTACTCTTAAACAAAGATAAATTTATTTACAAAATGTGAAACCATCAAAATCTAACCTACCTGTGAAATTTTATTGTCATTTATTGCAAGGCGTTTTAGTGAAGGAAACATTTTAGTCTTGCATCCTGGGAAAAGAGTAACAAGAAAACAGTGAACACTTTAAATAAATAGAATTTTAAAACTATAAATACATTACTTCTTTTACATACCAAATCCGACATCAGGAAAGTGTATAGAAGATATCCCAGTGTTTCTAAGTATTAGCTGTTCTAATCTGAAATTTAATAGATACAATTACTTATCACTTTTGTGGTACAGGAAGTTTTTTGCAAAGAAATACAACCTAATTTTTTTTCTGTTCTTAATGAAGATCTGCAGCTTCTGATGTGGTGCAGATCACTAACAAATGAAAAGCAGCCTCACAGAGACCACCCAGACTTCAACAGTGTTCAGGAAATAAAATTTTCAGCGAGTAAGTGCAACAATTCCAAGCTTTCAGAATGGCTCCTGGATTTAAAATGTGTGATTTTCTAAATGATTTTTTTTAAAAAATAGCTTGTGGCTATTGAAAATCATGGCTGCTGTTTTGGTGTACAGGGAAAGATGATAATTCTGCAAATTAGCAAAATGTGGTAAATCACTTCCATTTCATGAGTGCATAATGAAAACCTAATAACACACAGCTGAAGAATGTGTTATTATACAACGAAAGCAAGATTATATTAAAATAGCTCAACTAAATAATGCAGTTACTCTCCTCAAGAGGGCAAAATGCCTCTACTTCAAGATCTCATGAATCTTTCATGCAACATCAATACTATCATATTTCAGCCAACAAGGACTATGGAGATGAATATCTAGGACAAAGAATTTCCAGCAAATTTGTTTACAGCTACCTGGGGAGCTGTGCTATTAGATGCAGCTGATTTCCATCCAGTAACTGGTTGTCTGAAAGGTCTAGCAACTTCAGGGTCTGCAGGACATTATCAGGCCTGATACATTGGAAAAAACAAACAAACAAAATATTTAAAGTTATTGGCCAATGAAAACACCATTTTCCTAAGTATATAATTACACACATACAATTGTGCATATTTATGAATGTTCTGAAATTTGGTGAAATTTGCATCAGTTACTGTCCTGGTGATGTAAATGTTACAGGAATGTAACTTTATGTGCTCTGTAACTTTGTGGTACATCAGTGGCTAACAACTGACTGACTCATGTTACTCACCTTTCCAAAACTGTAATATTATTAGAAGAAAGGTACAACTCTTCAAGTACTGGCCATCCTTGAGCACAAAGAAGAACCTAAGAGCAAAACTTCATTTAATATAACAAAAGATGAGAAAAATATTTCAGAAATTATATTTCATGCAAATTTGCTCTGAATGTGTTCAGAACAAGCTATGGCTGCCCAAACCAGAGGAACAATTATTAAAGATTTCCTAGTCTTCCCTTTCTTCCAGATGGCTTTCCTGTGCCTGAATCTGCCAGTACAGATGACATCAAAGGGATTCTGCAGTCACAGGACTGTGAGTCCCAGGCTCGTGGCCACCCTCACAGATGAGATGGGAAACTGAGTGACCTGGAAACTGAGCTAATTTATTCAGTGAATTGGAGTGACCAGGTTTTCCCTATGGTGAGGTGAGGAACTGGCTGTACAAACTCTATATATGTGCAGAAGTTCCAGAACCAGCCAACACACACATCTCATCATGTCTGACAGAATACTTTTTAATATCTTAATTTATCAGCGCTTGAAGCCTTTTCTGTTCTGGGACTGTGCCAGCCTACAACCCACTAAAAGCCAAGAACTGCATTAATTCAACACATCCTGAAGTTTTCAAGTCCTCTAAAGAAAACATATCAATTCAAAAAGGGCTATAAATTGAACAAAGATACGTTGGGTTTAGCTCTTATGCCCTGAAATTGCATAGAAGATATTATTTTACTTTACACAGTTTTTTTCTTCACATTTACAGGAGGTAATAAAACTTTTAAAAATAAACACTTATTACGAGGAAATATAAATTGCTGGCAAAAAATAGTTCTCTATGCAATTGTGAAAGTGTCAAGAATTGTGCAGTTTTAGCACATGGAGTTCCATAAACTGGAACTGATTGCTTTTCTACAAATTTGTGCCTGTGAGTGGCAAATTATTCTTTCCACTGATTTTTTTTTCTGGTGTGTATTCTCCATAGTCAAATAAGTGTGAGCTCATCCTGCTACTCTTTCTTTGATTGGGAAACTTACAGGGGCTCTTTCATTCATCTACATTCCTGTTTTAAGGGAATTAGTAGATGATAAATTGTTTTAAGGCCCCAACTCTTTCCAAAATGTGATTGTAGCTGACTAGGGGATTCAAAGTTTTTGAGATGCAAGAACACAGACCACTGTGCGGCACAGTCACTGAAAGTTGGTTTTTACAGGAGGTTACAAAGGCTACAAGCAGTGGAATTCAGAGATCTGGACAGTCCAATTCAACTGGTTTTGTGCATAGCTGAGCCTGTAATTATCCCCTCCTCGGCACCAATCTCCCTGTTACAGCTGCATGAATCCATCCAGCTGCAGGTCTATGGAACTGACTCATAATGGACACCATTATGCCAAGGGTAAACACTGAGATCTCATCAAGAGGCAGCCTATGATTTGGAGCCCAAGTGCTTCACACCCAAAACTATAAAAAATCAACCTGCTGCCATATCTGTAGCACACAAACTCAGATATAAAAACTTTTCCTGTTTCAAAGCAAGAGCAGGGAACATCAATATCTCATCTCTTTAATCTGACAGTGTTTCTCCATGTCAACAAGATAGACCAAAATAGTTATCCACTGGTGATGAAGAAGCATGACAAGTAACCTGCAGAGTCAAGAGAAATGAGGGGCATGTTGAGTAAGAGAGATTCCCCCACAATAGCCCTGCATTGGGATGGCTGGAATAAAAAACTGCAGTATCTGAAGATTTTTCAATAGGCTGACCAAATGACTAGAAAATTGCCAAATTATAGGCCACAGCACAGTTCCAAGAAGCTCAAATTGCCAAATTTCCAGCTACTGCTTCAAACAGCTTCCTCAGAAACAAAAGTTCACAGATCTGACACTGAACTGACCCTCAGGAAAGACTGGGGCCTCATTGTGGATAGCTAATGGGGAGGTAACAAATACCCAGAGGAGAGCCACTGATGTTCAAAACCAGAAGAATGGAAATGCAAGAGCTATTGCAAAAGAAATAAAGATGAGAACAAGAAACAATTGGTCACCATGTAAAGTCCATGATGTTCCTGTATCTTTAGTCTGTTTATCCCAGGAAGCAAATAATATAATTGGGAAAGGCACAAAGAGGCTAAACAAGAATTAAAGCCATGAAACAGAGAATAGCTGTTCTCAGTTGCCTTCATGGCATTTAGTAAGCCTCAATAAAACATTGGGACTTACTAAATGAAATTATCAGGTAGCAATATCAGAACCCAGAAAAGATTAAATTGACGTTAAATGATATGTATAGCAAAATTTTCAAATGGGCTCTTAATACAGTTAGATAAATCATTAACCAAAAAAATCCACAAATATTAATTAAAGGTATATCATCTTGAGCTCACAAAGCCACACAATTCCAGATTAATTTCTCAGGTGTTCTTACCATATGCTTACCCTTTGCCTAGAATTTTTCCCAACTACCTGCTGCTACTTGCTAGTGTCAGAAGCATGATCCTGCACTTCTGTTCTAACCCAGATCTTTCTTTTACCCTGTGTAATAGTAGATTATATTATAAATATAAAAATCTTAGTTTGAAAACAGAATCACAAATATAAGATTATGATTTAAATGCTGAATAAGAAAGAAAGGGTTTGGAGCCATAATATGAATTCATTACACTCAAATGCATTAATTCAGTTTCTAAGTCAATGGCTGCTAACTTTAAGTTACTTTACAGGACATTTTTCCCCTTGAAAGTTATATGTTATGTTTTGAACAATCAATCAACAATTCTACAGTAATAAGATCTTTTACTCATATACTAATAATCTCAGAAGTATTTAGATATATGCAAATCATATACTAACAAAAATTCTTTTTTTAAAACTGATGCTCGAAGTATGTGAATGTGGAACTATGTGTTGTTGCATAACAGTTAAGCATCTCCCTCTCTCCTGTGAAAAATACTTCAAAACAGAGGAACACACTAAAAAAATCCCCAAGTATAACTACCCCTATGCCATATAACAGCAAATAATTTTGAAATGCTGTTCACCATTAAATAGTTTTAATTTTAATGCAAACATTCCTAAGACTTTTGCTTATATCCCCATCAACAATTGAAATGTATTTCTCATTTGCTTGGATTATATTTGTTACTATTTTCTATCTAAAAAGTGACTTCTCAAGTAACCGCCCTCAGAGCTTAAGCAGTGACATTTTCAAGTTGTTGGTTCACAGAGTACTGATGTCAGGTACACGCCTTTATTTTCCCCCCTTCGTTTGGTTGCCCTGGAACACCACTTTCAAGCACAGACTTAAGTCTTCCAACTTATAGGGAATGCATTGGAACAAATTTATATAACAGATTTTGAAACCAAAGATGTCTTCACGGCCAATGACGAATCATCAGCTAAAGCAGAGTTTAAAAAAAAAATACAAAAGCTGCATCATTTATAACTGCTCTGACTAAGCTGGGGCTTTCTCACTGCAATTTAGTTAGCCCTGGAGAACTCTAAGCTGCCTACAGCCATGGCTCCAACCAGCCTTTCAGTCACCTCATGGAGGGATGAAGGACAGCTGCTGGCAGGTGCCAGCATTTTAAACACCACAATGCACAGATTTACTCTGATGAGCACTAGATGACATTTAAAGTGTTTGTAGCCACTTAATTCTTCCATTCCCTTCACCATTCATATTGCTGCTACTATGGAAGGATTATCAACTGTCCTACCATAAATCCCACAGGCAGTTTTAAGAGCACAGTGAATGGACACTGAACGAAAACACAGCAGTGACCTTCCTCTAGTCCTGCTGCAAGACAAGAGAATGAAGAAGCTTCTTTCTACTCAAGCCCCAGTTCTGTTAAGTGCTCTTTCACTGGAGAGCAGCTGGCAGCCGAAATCTGAAAAGTCATGTAATTTTACAATGCAGTACTATAAAATCTGGCCCTGAGAAATCCAAATAACAGTTTGCAATTTAGAAGCCATTATAAGTAACGTGACACTGAGATGCACTTCCTAAGCCCCATCTCTGAAAAAAGGCCCACTGCTAACTATAGCTGACAACAGGACTTCATTCCTAATAAGATGTCACACCAAGAGAGGCTCATTTAAATGTGCACGTTTCAGTGCCTGAAACAAGTCAGACCTTTGTTTTCCTCTGCTCTGTTCTGCCAATAGCCAGGCATCATGTGGTTCAGGAACCATCAGTATGGGCAAAGATACCAATCCAGTCTCCTGCTGATGGCAAAGTGATGCCAAAACAAGAATTTCTCATCATAAGGAAATATTTTTTTTTCCATTTGCATTTGTTGTATTGCATGCAGAGAAACACAGGTAAATCTTCAACAGCTCCCAGGAATCAAAAAGTTTTCAGTTAAACAAACTTTGGGACACGTAGCTATATTGTACTCCAACTGCTTTATTTTGATTTGGCAAGTTACAGATGGAGATGAAGTAAAATGTTTCTTATTAGACTCCTGAGCCAATATTACTTCCTTCATTATGTAGGAAGTACATTAGCTAATATGTAACTAACAGAGTTACCCCACAGCACCTTTTCTAAGGATGATTTGATTTCAGTAGAACAATACAGTGCACAAATGTTTATTGTGCTTTCCTTGCCTCAGAAACCTAATGATATTAAATTTGAAAAAAAAATCAGGAAAGGCTATTACCTCTGTCCATGTTATTTCAGTTTGGTTAAGTGCCAGAATCTTCAAGTTTGAAAATGCATGAGATGTAAAAGTTGATGTAGATGGAAATCTCATTTTGTTTTCACTGCATAAAAAGAACAATTATTTGCACATTTATTGAAGTCATTAGTCTGAAGTTGCACATTAAAGAAAAAGAAATTTACACCCTCCAAAAGTTAAAATCACTGCCAAGATGTCACATACTTTAAAATATAACAAAATATATTTCTAGTTATATTCAAACATACTCTTTCCTAATTTACTTTCCTGCTTCAGGAATGCCTATTTATTCATCTGTGGCCTCTTTCTCTTTTGCTAAGTTTTGAACATGAAAAGAATGATTTTCATTAATATTTAATGAAACAGAGCCAGAGCTCAGGCTTAAACTCCTTAGTCTTGACTGAAAATGAAGAGCCTACATGACTATCCAGACCCCAGTAAAACAAAAATATGTAAAATCCACTCAATAGCTAAATATCACTAAAAAGAAGAAAAGATAAAGATTCTCAAAGCTGCAGTCTTCAAATCAGTTTTCATTATTCACCCTGAAAGAGAAGTTTTTATTTCTTTTCTAAGGCCTAATCTACCTGCATATTCTCATAAAAATATCTCACTGTAGTTTATAGTTACATACTTATGGGTAAAATTTCCACATAGAGAGCTGGTGGATGGTTAATCACTTTTATTCTTCCAAAATTCCATGCACAAAAAAAAATATCAGTAACAGATTTACCTTCTTTATTTTTTTAAAGCAAACAGAAGGTCAAAACAATAAAAAACTGATTCAGACTATGTCAGTTTGTAGTAGTAAGCATCAGATTCCAACATCAATCTCATTTTGTTTTCCATTTTTTTCACAAATAACTTCTGAAAACCCTTCAGTCTAGAGTACACTTCTCAGCAAGGATAAACTGAAAAAATTATTCCAGGTGAATTAACATAAATTCTCTGTATTCTCATGCATGCTGATAACAATAAATCATGATATGCTCTAGGCAAAGTTAGATTTACAAATAGCACTCAGGCTGCAAATTGCTGTTCAGTGCTAAATATTTAAGAAAATGGAACACCTACAACTATTTTAAAAATATGTTTTTGTCACATTAGCGATAAGAATAAATAGAAACCCTGGTGATTTAGGCTGCTACCTAATCCATTGTGTTACTTCACACCAGAAAATTATTGTGGCATGTGCCAATTACAGTATATAGATGTACACTAGAAATGTTCTTTATTTTGAAATTATTTTATGAATTTTCTTGTTTTGATAGAATTGGAGCTTTATTTAACAACATCCTTCTTCCTTTTCCAATGTCATCATTGTACAACAGATTTTCCCCTAGATCTGTCACCGTGGTCTTACCAGTATCTTATCAGATCATTTTAGGACAGAAATAGACTAGGGTTTGGAATAATTAAGGTTTGGTTAAAACATTATGGATAATTAAGTTTAGTGTCAAGACACGGTTGGTTAAACAAAAGTGGGCTCCTAAATGCAGACTTGCCTGAGCAGCCAGAATATATCAAGAACAATCAAAACAAAGATCAAGACTTCGAAGAAAATGTTCTCCGGAACTTAGTTTGACATAGAAGCTGAACTCCTAGGGTTCTAGTCTTTTCCTGAATACAGATGTCAGAAAAATATAGCCCACAACTTAAGCAGCTGCATAAGAACAAGATTTAAAAACCCAAAAAAAGTATTAAAAACTTAGTTCCCATTAGAATGAGTCTTGTTGTATCCTATTACATTTAGAAAGCTGAATCCTGAGCCTCTTGGGTTTTGTTCCTACCCCAAAGGAAGAGAAACCCAAATATGAATATTTATACCTGACATTAAGTGTTTCCAGATTGTGAACTTGAGAAGCAATAGCTATTACTGTCTCCCAAGATGATATCAGATTTTTTGATAGGTTTATATGCCTCATATCTGAAATTTCTTGTTAAGAAAAATAAGCTTATCTCAAAACTGAACTTCCTTTTTTCAGAATTAGAATTAGGGTTTCGTTTTGAATCAAAGAGAAATAGATTACACTAAGGGATGTTACTGCTCAGTTACAGCAAATTTTGTTTTGATTTGTGATATGGAAATGGCTTATGGTTTTATAAAAGAGCTTAGTGATACAAATCCTCAAATGGATTAATTTCTATACTGACAGGAACTCTTAAAAGTCCTTATAAATTAAAAAATAACAACTGCTTTGTAGTTTTGTAACATTGCCACTACATGCAATGTACTAAACACATTATTTGTTATGTATCGGAAACCTCTGGTATGCACAGAGCATATTAGTTCTACCTCTATTAGGATTATCTATTCTAGGGAATTTTTTAAAAAAACCACTGCTGGAGCCTTCTGAAACTGCAGTCACAGTAACAACCTATGACTATACTTTTATTTTTATACATAATTTGCATTTCCTCTCAAAAATTGTAGGCGTCTGGCTTTTTAACTTTTTAACACTGGATTTAACTTCTAAATATAAACTTCAGTTTTATTATTATTATTCTTTTTAATAAAAGGATACAAGTATCATTCATTGATGTGAACACTTGGAATGCTAAAGTATGTACTTTATTTGTGGCATCATGCAATGTAGCAAAAAAAGGATACTGGCACACGTTCTGCTGACTTCCTCTTCCTGACCAGCATGGCTCACTGCACACTCACGCACTGAGATATCCACCAGTTTGTTCAGTTGTCTGCAGGAGAAAGAACATTCTGTTAGGTAATCTTCAAGCAGAAATAGGTATGTTACATAAATGCCTGGGGTTTACAACTACGTAACATCATTTTCCTGCCTGTCTCTCCTTTGGAATTTGCAATGTGCAGATTACTACACTGAAGTGTCATCTGCACTCGAAAACAGACATCTCTATTTTTTGCCTTTACATCACTATTATAAAATAAGTCTGCTTGAACCACAGTTCCCACACCCCCCCAAAAAACCTCATCCAACTGAAATAAAGAGTGGTAAAACAGATTAAATATAGCTGTGCAAATTGGAATTTCATTAGAGGTTCCAAGTTAAAAAGGTTTCTTGCAATATGTTTTGCAAGAGGTTCAGAGTTATTTGGGCATTCTTTGTATCACTTATTGAAAGTTTTTTTGACAGTTTAGTATGCTCTGGGAGACATAGAGAATAGTTGGAGAATATCAGCTCAGAAGGAGACTGCCACCTACTGAACTAATATTTCTCTACTGCTGGAGGCCATTGGAACTGCAATTTATAACACATCATTAAGTTACTTCCTTTCTTACCCTTCCAGGTACATGAATATGACATGAACTGATTGAAAAACTTCTTCACTAGCAGCACAGTGACTTTCTGCCTTCCCTCTCTCAAAGTCATTTGTGATATGAGTAAACAAAGACTAAAAAACACTGTACAGCATTAAGAAAGCATTAAAATACATCTATTTAAAAAAGACCATGCATGTGTATGACTGCCAATATCATGACAATTTATCTCTCATTTCTCGCTAGATATCATCATCTGCCACTCTATGAAACCAGAATGAAGGTTATTAACACTCAAACATGACATAACCCCACATCCTCTTTGTAAAACCTGTAAATTTTGAATCCATAATCAGAAAATTTCTTGTCTCTTCCACCATAGTGCAGTCTGCCTCCTTTTAGACACATAACAATTTTATATGCATGGCAGTCACTTTCTTCCAGTTGAAACACTACTTGACTGATCAATCACTAATAATGTATCTTAGCTTTTCATATATTACACTTGCCTTTGCTGTTCTGCAACAGAATCCATGCCAACAAATTCCACAGTCTTGGTTCCAAATACTACTGTATCCCCTGTCCCGTACTGAACATCCTGTGTATCATTCAATCCGTACCGATCCTTTACTGCAGTAAGAAAATCTACTCCAAAATTTGCCTTGTTTGGCCGGATGAACGATCCTCCTTTAGGATGCCTAGAATAGAGCAGCCAGGAAAAGTCGAAATGTAAAAAGTTATCATAACAATGACTGACTAATTAATTACTACTTTGCACAAAAGTACTGAGAACCAAAGCAGTCAAAAGGCAATTCTACAGGCTAATTGTAAACATCACTGTTCCCAGCGAGTCAGGTAAGACTTTCAAAGTATCTTTGATAATACTTGATAGAAGTTCACATAGTGAGATACCATGAGAACTGGAGCACCAGCTCCCAAAAATGTACTTGCATATCAAAATGACAGCGTCGGTGCCATTATTAAAAATAACTGTTCTGTTACTTCCAAACTCATTATGAACTCTGGTTCTCCAGAGAAAGAAGTCTGTACCTACAGATAGTCACTAAGTTACCTAAAGCATACAATAAATGTGCCTGAGTTTTACCAAAGGCCTAGGAGCACTAGGGGTAGTGATTGCTACATTGTATTTGGCATGCACAATTCACTAGTAATTCTATCACACAAATGATACAACATACAAATTGCAGAATTCTTATACAAACACAAACTTTCAAAAATCCTGATACCAACTTGGTAACAATTTTGAATAGTCAACAGAAATATCCAACTAATAATGTATATTCAGTACATTCCTGTGAAGTTTCTTGTTTTTTCTTGACCACTGGAAAAAACTTTGTTGCATGCCCATTTCTTGCCATGCAATTGCTTTGACATTTTCTATCAAAGTTAGCCAAGGAACACAGTATCAGGGGAGAACCAGCAGAGACAAGTTATGGGAATGGTATCACAGAGCATCAGCCCAGAAACACCAGGAAGAAAACTGGTAGCTATGAATATCTGTCTGCCATCAAGCTGAGAAGGCAACAGGCTTTGGTAGGAAAGTGCCCAGGAGGAAGATATCACTTATGTAAATAAAACTTCTAAAAACAGCATATAAACATCAAGTGGCTAATTAGCAAACCATAATAAAAACCACCAATGCTACAAAGTTCAAAATTCTCAGAGAAGAAAATAGTAACTAAAGGCCCCGAATCCTGTGGACCTCTTACAAGTAGATGGAATAGCTTGGGCACCATGTATTCACATTTCTGTTAAATTCAGTGCTGGAAATTTCCACCACTGCCAGTTTCATTCATTAACATTTCTAGTCTCATATCCTAAAGCAGGCACTAAGTAGAAACTCAATATTATTACTTTCAAAATATTTTCAGTCTACTTTTGTAATGACTAAGTTTAGAGTGCAATGATTACAAAAGAAGCAGGAAGGCAAACTTCTAAAGAATGTAAATCTGGTATGAACTTTTCATGTTTGATAAGCATTTTCAATACATTTTTAATCCAGTAACCTTGAGTAATTTCTTCCATTCCTTTGAAATTCTTCACAGCTTGCAAACACTTGACTGATTTAAATATTGAACTTCCTCAAATGTAAAAATGATGTGCTTCTTTCTTAATAACTCTTCTTAATACAGTAAATTACTTTTTTATGACCTGAAGTAGAACATCTCTTGCTTGCAAATGTATCACTTCTGCATTTAAGTAAGTCAAACAGCTTCATAGATACCAGATAGGACAGGATTCTGCCTGGGGCTCTGGAAAAAATCCTTATAGTCCTGTCTATCTGTAATTCACGCTAGGTCCTGCTGTAAGTTTATTCTGACAACAACTGTCCAATTTCCTATCACCATGATTTTGTCATCACTATCCCTCTACACTCAACCATTCTGCTCTCCTCAACCCTCTCACCAGAGCTAATCTAGAACCTCACATCTGCATTCCTCCTGTCATGCCATTTATCCCCATCATAGCCAAGACCTTTGGGTCTCTCCATCACCACATCCATTCCTAAGCCCATTTCTGTCCTCTCAGGTCATCACTTCTATTGGCACCTCCTTCCTCATTTTCTGTGCGGGTACCAGTTCTATCCTTAGGGAAAAAAAAGAAAGCAGAGGAACCTAGCTCCCCTGTCATTTAAAGCTACAGGAAAATTTTAGTGTATTTATCTTTCAAGACCCTTCTCTTTTTGTCCTGATCACAAGATGATACGTTTTCTTTTTCCTGTTGCTATCACTTCCCATTACTCTGTATGCTATTACAAGTTACCTAATGTATATTTAAATCCATCCCACAGTCAAAGCTTTTTTTTTCAGTTCTAGTATATTTATTTGATCTACTTTTTTAGGATCTGTCACAAAGGATATGAAAGGAACTACAATAGGAACCTATTTTCAGGCAAAATTACTGTGCATTCAAGGAGAGAGGTCACTGTAACTCATTTTCCCTAAAACACTGTCTGTATTAAATTTCACATAAGGAGATATGAACTGTACAAGTTGTATGTACATATCAAACAAATAATGTACAGCACCTGGACAAATGCAAAAATGCACTTATTAGCCATCAGTCTCCATAACTGGGAACTAAACAGATAAATCCTAATCCAAAGAGTCATCCAGCATGCATATTATGAGATGGGAGCACCTATGGATTACTGATCAACCTGACTTAAGCTGAACACAGAAGTCTGAGAACAGGGATTCTGTTCTTATGTATGCAAATAGCCTTGCAACCAAAACAAAACACTGTGGAAATAGAGTGGAAGAACATACGGCCCAATTTTCTTAAGCAGAAAATGTGGAATATGCTCAAGTAGGGCTCTGGCAAGCAGCTGGCTCTAGTTAATACTGACACTTCCTACTGACTCTTAAAATAGAGAGGTTGACCCCAAGCTCAGAAGTCATCTTGTAGGACACTTCCTATTCATGATTCAGTAACCTGAAGCATACAACCCATCTGCTGGCATGCCCAGGGCACTTCAAGGATACTCATTACAATTTAGATTAGCTGTCAGCTTCCCCTGAATAAGGAGGAAATTTGGCATCATTCTTTGCTAATGTAAAACAAAGTCATGGCACTGCTCATCATTGCAGGTGGCTCTTCATGTGCTAGGGAAATACCACACACACACTTCTCAGTACTGAAGAATAATGCAGGAGTACATAAATCATAAGAGCTACACACTTGAGCTGCCTGACTGCAGAAGCTTCTGAGCCACGGAGAGAGATGTCAGCTTTATCAGCCTAGGCAGTAAACATGCACCAAAGGGCTTCTTTGCCCAGTACCATCTTGCCCACTTTGCAAATTATCAACTCCAGGCAATTACCATCATGACTTGGGCAAATGCACTCCAAGGCTCATAAGGTGTCATAAAGTGGAGCTGTTTGAATCCATGCACATCTTTTCCACACAGGCTCTGAACAGATCTCTTCCTTCCAGGGGAAGGTGTTCAGCAGACAAAACTTCTATTAGAAGAATCTACACTGTGGTAAAGAAAATCCTTCACATTTTAGAACAGGCCATGGTACCAAACAATGCTTATACATGACACCTAACACTAACTTGCCATGGTGTATCAAATTCCTGACTGAACAGCAGCAGCTTTGCAAACATGAGCAAGTACTCCAAGTTCTTGAAAGTTTACCTTAGTTAAACAGAGGTGAAACTTGACTCTGAGCTTTCAAAAACCAAGGAAAGACAGACAGATATCTGCAGTTTTAGATGCTATCTTGGAGTTCTGCTGGTGCACAGGACATGTTTGTGCAGTGGTTAGGGACAACCTTTTGTTTGAACACATTTCTGCTGGCAGCAAAGAGCATTAGTTTCTGATGGACAAAACTTCTTAACTGAAACTTTTTAAGGAATCCTAGGAATGCTTTCTACCTTTGCAAAATAGAAATAATTTTTCTTCATGGATACTAAAAAGATTTTTTTTTCCCTGTATTTGAAGAGTTTGTTTGTGCTCTAGGTAGATATTCCTGGAGGTGAATCTGTCACCCTTGAAGAAAAAATAGCCTAATTTAATATAAACAGACCTTTCATGGAGCAGATCATCTTGAATCATGCAACAAGTATAAGACAACCAGGGGAGGAGGGTGTGCTTGTAACCCACACTTCCCAGGGGAACACAGCCATACAAGTGTGTGAGTGGGCCTGTGTGACAAGAACCTATTGGAAAGCACACTCATGTTTCAAAAGCTGCATACAAATTTTAACACTGTTTTAAGGCTTCATTACTCCTCATTTCTGTTGAAGGACTGCAGAACATTATTTAATTACATTATACACTACTGCAACTGACAACTAAAATAGTAGTTATTCTTCCTCAGTTGTTAAGAAACAAGATCCTATTATCAGGAAAAAACTGAAGACAAAAACGCCACTGGATTGTGCATTGCCATTTCTAGCTGATACAGGGTTGATGAACATGCTCGTGATGCCCGTATAACTTGAAGGATGGCTGTTTTGTTCCTTGGTATTCATATTCTTAAGAAGTTCAATTATCTCCACATAATATATGACCCAGAGAAACAAACTGCCGTGAAACATAAAAGTTTAGCTCATATTTAAAAAAAAATAAACCAAACTGCTATAGAGATCCCACAGAGCTGTACGCAGACCTACTGTTTCAAGTAAGGACTAGAAAGAAGGTTCTTTGGTAACGAGAATCTCCAAATCAGTTTTCTTTTCCTCTTATGATCTTATTTTCAAATGTCACTCTAAAAGATGTATTTTTTAAAGCAGTTATTTTCAAAATTGCCTTAAAAACAATTTCAAAATGTCCTTTCACTGCATTTGTTTACAGTACAAGCTACTTGATCAGCTGCTTCTGCTTATCAGAATTCAAGGAGTGAGCAAAGTAGGCTTGTAGGCAAGGGATACTCATGATAAGGCATAAGGAGAAAAATACAGCTTTTTTTTAGATGTGTATGTTGTATATTCATCTACAAAGAAACATTCTCTCCTAATCAGTAGTAGTTAGGAAGTGATGTTTTAAATTGTGGAAGGGTTTTGTTTTTTTAGAATCCTTTTGCTAAAATAAGATAATATTTTTTACTTAACTTTGCCTACATTTTCACAGTTGGTGTGTCTGCACACAGGAAATTATGTCTGTGTGCCTTGGTGGACTGCTGGAACTATGTATTCCCTTAGACTCCAGCAGGACCTCTTCTGATTGGAAAACATCAGAGTACAAAGAAGAGGTATTGAAAGAACAACATGTTTAAAGACCACAACATCTACATTTGTTATGGGTGTTGAGCTTCACTCAAAACATTGATTTTTACATCAAGAATTAAGATTACTATCTGAAATCTCATCTCCTGGAAGCACACTGATGGCCACTAAAAATCCAAGAGTCTATACACATGTATATAAATATCATTTACACACAAATGTAAAGCAGTCAAGTTTCTGAAAAACATTCATGAAATGTTCAGTTGCTTTTTCTGTCCAGAGAGATCTGGAATGGTCAGCCAATTATTTCTGTTTTTTTCTCCTACAGCAGAACATAGCCAGCTTCAACTTGGAAAGTGCTTCAATTAAATTCAAAGCATTTAGGAAGCAACTTATATTAATTTAAAAGACATGGTTGTTCTAAAAGCATCATTTCTAATTCTTTAGCTGAAACAAAAAATCCAGCAATGTTGAACTTTTTTCTTGTATTAAGTTGTTTAGCCTCCTCAAACCTTGTTCTATTATTATTTGATACAAGGGAAAAAATATCCAGTCCTCACAGGTAGGTGTTTTCTTCTTTACTTATCTTTCTGAAGAATAGATTTTGTTCTCTCATCCTTCCCCACTTCCATGCTCAGGAACTTAGTGAGTTAGCAGTCTGTATTATTTAAGAGCTATTGATGACTTTCGTCTATGAATTCATCCAGTTACTATTTAACTTACAAACTTTTAGCTATTGCATGTGTCCTGACACAGAAATCAACAACTTGCTGCAGTTAGTATCCATCCTAGAGTCCTGTATTCTGCAATTTCAAACATGTTAACTGCTCAAATCCTTTCACTTAAAACAAAGGCATGCATATATTTAAAAACCCCACACAGCTGCATTATGTTTTGCATGTACTAAATCCAGTGAATATATTTAACAATTCCTTAGTGATACAAATATAACCCAAATCATTAACAGGAACTTGGTATTTTTCCTTAACCAGATAAATGCACATCACCTTAAATTCAAATATAAACTGTATTTGAGACACTTAACATGGACCAATATTTCAGTTCAGAATTACCTAATGAAGGTCACTAGGAACTACTGATTTCCTAACTAAAGTAAGAGGTCTAAAACCTATTAATAGTAATAATAATAACATCCAAATGTCTCATTTTATAACATACCTCTGAAAACATGACTTATATTTGCTAGGTATTTACTGTACTCTAATACCTGTAACTGGATAAATATCAATGCAAGAGCACACAGAATTATGACCTTTTTTATACTGGCCAACTGATAACAGAAGGGTTTACCCTCAACATTGCCAAAGGGCCTGTTCCCATGACCATCTCTTTACCACATATGACATGCATGTAATGCTGTGAATAAACTCACCTGCACTTAAAATACTGTGTTCCTTCATAGCTGCCATCATGCTTGCCCCTCTGAGGATCATCCCATTCTACGCCCAGCCAAATTCCTGAAAAAAATGGTTAATACTTTTTCAAATTTATGGCATCATATCCATAGAAATCACAGCCAGAAAGAACCTCTGCAGTTCACTTAGCCTAACCTCCTCTCTCAAAGCAGGAGATTATCACCAGCACTAAAACACGTCAGTCAGGTAATTTGTTACCTAGCCAGACTTCAAAAATTTCCAAGGAAAGAAAGATTCCAACATATCGAGTGAGCATATTCCAGTGCTGCATTGTAATGTTGTAATGTAATGGAAAAGGTTTTCCTGCTGTGGCCGTTATCCTTTATTATATAATCTAGTACTTGTAAGAAGAGTTAGGCTCTGCCATCTTTGTAACCACCAGCCAAACAGCTGCAGGAAGCCATTGGATGTCACTTTTTCTTCTCTTCACCACATTAACCAAGCCCAGATCACTCAACCCCTTCACAACACACCTGTATGGTCTGTGCCCTTAACCACCCTGGCAGTCCTCCAAGGCTCCTCAAGACAGGAGATCTTTGAGATCCTCTCAAGTTTATCTGTATCCCTCTTGAACTGGAACGGTTGCACGCCAGACACATTACTCCAAGTGTAACCTTGTCACGAACCCCCACCCCCAGAGAGGGCTAACAGCTTCAGCTAACTTGCAGGCCATGTTCCTCTTGTTCACCTCACTCTAAGGCAACCCAGTACAACATGTATCTTTGCTTGTTACAGCAGGTCACTGTGGGCTCATATTCACAACAGTATCCAATTTAACCCCCAAGCCCTTTACAACAGACTCTGTGAGTCCCTAGTACTTCCTTCCATATTACATGTGGGAATTTATCCTTCTTGAATGTCTTGGGCTCAACCCTAAAGTTCATAAAGTTTGATCTGGATTGCAGTTCTGTCTTGTACCACAGCAGCCATTTAAGGGTGAACACTGTTCATCACCCAAGTCACTGATGAATATGTGAAACAACACACACCCCAGCATTTGCTTCTGTAGGACTCACTCGTTACCACATATCAAGTCATTAATTAATTGTCACTTGACAACTTTCAACTCACCTAACAGTCCATTTGCCTACCTTGTATTTCTTCAGCTTCCAAATAAGATTATTCATGGAGACACTATTCAAAGACTTATTAAAGTCAAGGAATATTGACTTGCTGTCCCTTTATCCACATTCACAGTCATACCATCATAGAAAGTAATTACATTTGCCAGGCACAGCTTCTTCTTATTTCCAAGTATCAAATACTCCCAACTACCATCTTGTCCTTCACAGGCTTGGAAATGGATTCCAAGGAAACATGCTACATGATCTTCCCAGAAACTGAAGTGAGGCTAATGAGCCTACAGTTCCTGGGCATCCTTCTTGCCTCTTTGTCCAAGCATCAGGAATCTTCCCATAAATTTGAACATCTACAATGGGTTTACCCAGGCTAGATACCAGGTGCACAGTCAAAACTACTCTCACTCCCCTCCTCAGCTGAAGAGGGGAGAAAAAATACAACAAAAGGCTCATGAGTTGAGATTAGGACAGGGAGAGATCACCCACTGATTACTGTCATGGGCAAAACAGACTTGACTTGGGGAAAGTAATTGAATTTTATTACCAATCAAACTCAGACTAGAATACTGAGAAGTAAAACAAATCTTAAAAATACCCCCACCTCAGCTGGACTAGGAGACAGTCCTCCATGGACTGGTCCAACATAAATCCTCCCTAGGGGTTACAGTACACTTCCTTTGGAACTGCTCCAGTGTGGAACCCTTTTCCACGGGGTGTAGTCCTTCAGGAAAAGGCTACTCCAGTGTGAGTCCCCCACAGGGTCACAAGACCTACCAGGAACCCGCTCCAGCAGGGCTCTTCTCTCCACAGGCTCTCAGGTCTACCAGGAGCCTGCTCTGGTGCGGGCTTCTCCCAGGGTCACCACCTCCTTTCAGGCATCCACCTGTGTGTGTGTCTCCTCCACGGGCAGCAGGTGGATCTCTGAACCCCTGCTGACCCCCACGGGCTGCCAGGAAACAGCCCGTCTCAATAGGCCTGCAGGGGAATCTCTCTGCAGTGTGGAGCACCTCTTTCCCCTCTTTCTTTGCTGACCTTTGTGTCCGCAGGGCTGTTCCTCTCACATATTCTCACTCAGCTCTTCTTTGGCCACAGCTACTTTTATGCAAAGTGTCTCTTTTTTTCTCCTTCTTAAAGATGGTTTCACTGAGGTGCAGCTACCACTGCTGACAGGCTCAGCCTTGGCCAGTGGCAGGTCTGCCCTGGACTGGCTGGCACTGCCTCTGTTGGAGACAGAGAAAGCTTCTGGCAGCTTCTCACAGCTGCCACCCCTGTAGCCCCTTGACACTATCGGAGCCTTGTCACACAAACCCAAAGCAGTATGTTATCAAAGGAGCACCTGGTCTGGTCATCTGCTGCTTCTGCCTCTTACCTTCCCTGACTATGCCAGCACAGAGATCAGGGAAAAGACTGTCAAGTTCTTCTTACAACTTTTGACAACTCTGACTTCTTTAAAAAACCCCCAAAACCCAACAATTCACACAGATTAGAAGTCGCCATATTTTCACAAGAACAATGAGGATAATCAAACTGTAAACTGCCTCGTTCTACCTGACAGTATTGGGGTTTTTTTTTTACTTAAGAAGAACATGAGTAGAACCTCGAGAACAACCATAAAATGTGAAGATTATTACTTTTGTGGCTCTTACCTGCAATACTAGACACGCTACCCACATAGCGCACAGTCCCATAGTCGGTGCCACAGGAGACCCGCCGACCCAGGGCATCGGGAGGCACCCCAGCATCCATCCCGGGACAGCTGCGCTCCGGGCTGCTCCCAGACCTGCAGAGACAGGAGAAACGCCCTTAACACAAGCGCAAGCCGCCGCTCTCACACCGCCCCTACTTTGAGCTGCGCTTTTGCCGCCCGGCTGCACGCCGGACTCCCTCCCGGCGCTTCCCGTGCCGCTCCCCGCTTCCGGAGCAGCCTCCTGTGCTGCTCTCAGCCTCGGCCCCGTCCCCGGCCTCACACGAGCGGCGCCGCGGCCGCAGCTCACGCACCGGCCGGGGCGCTCCGCTGCCGCACTTCCGCCCTGCGCCGCGCGGCACCCACCGCCCCGCCCCACCCGGGCTCTCCGAGCGCTCCGATTGGTCGCAAGCCCCGCGGCTGCCCCGCCCTGGTCCGCTATTGGCCCACCCCGCCTTCTACCCTGCTCAAGTCACCGCCTATGGGGCAAATCGGCCCGGGGCGTCGCCGCCGTGGAGCTTTCTGGGTAATGCGGTTCATCGAGGCGGCTCCGCCGCGCGGGCTGGCCGGCCCCGGACTACAGCTCCCAGAATGCCGCGGGGTGAGGGACGGGCGCTCTGATTGGGCGAGCCGGGCCCGCGGGGCGGTGCCCGTCCCCGGGACTTGCGCCTCCCTGGGAGCAGCCGCAGACTCGCGGCGGGCTGTGAGGAGGGAGCAGCGGCGCCCCGGGAAGCCCGTCCGTGTTGTAAAGCAGCGCGCGGTAAAGCAGAGCACCGCCCTGCGCCATCGGTGAACCGACACCGAGCAAGAGATGGTTCCGAGGCGGTAACCCAAGGTTGGGGCGCTGTCCCGGGAGCAGCGGCCGAGGAGAACGTGGGCGACTTGCTGAGCAGTAGAGCTGCGCCGCAGCACCCCCGGGCCAGGGCAACTCCCAAACAGTTGTATGCCCCAGTACGCTGGTACATTTGTTGCTGCATTTACTTCAACATTCAGTATTTGGGGAAAGTATTCCCGGGGGGATCCAGGGAAGATCTGTAATAATTAGCGAACACAACTTATAAAAGAAAAAATAAAAATCAAAATGTCCAGTGTGTGTAGATTAACAGCAAAAAATGAAAGACCCGACTGTGTTCTAGCACCTGTTGGTGAAGAACAGAAATTGAATAAGAGCTCTTCAGTTTGACAGAGAGAAGTATGGCAAGAACGAATAGCTGTGGTTATAAAAATCAAAGGATCCTAATTGATGTTTTTCACATTTTTTAATCTCTTGTATTTCATAGTTCAATGTCTCGTAACAGCTTAATGCAAACAATATCATTTGAATGTTGGCACCACCAAGACTGGAACAATCATGACAGTAAATAATCAAGCAGCTCTTTCAGTCCTATAGCTCCATTACATTAAATCTGTCTGTTCTTTTGCCAGGCAGCATTTAAGTATTCTTTCCTTGGAGTCTGTGATACTGACAACAGAAATCAGGTATGGGTATTTGGTAACACAAGTATATTCCAATGAAAATAATCTGGATAATGTGTATATTCTTTAGCATGCTGATAGCAGCATGAACATGCTGATATCATCTTCAAGTAACAGGCTTTGAGGGTGTGCTTTACTGTCTTGCATAAAGCAGCTGCTCCCCAAGGGGCAATCCAGCAAAGAACTCTCTTTTTTTTCAGTCCTCCTTTGCTATCGGTAATGTGTTATTTAAGGGAAATTAATACAATTGAGGGGAAAATAGATACCTTAGTCCTTCTTCCACATCTTTGGAGGTGGTGCTGTCTCATCTGGGCTCCTAAGCGCACTCATCTCCCACAGAGGGCACTCTTGGAACAATCTGTTCCAGTTTCAAGCTATGTAGATGAAGGCACATGGATAGTGGTACAAGTGATAGCAGTAAGCCCCTTTGCTCTCCTTTTCTGAGTCCTTCACTGTTCCCAAGGTCAAAGCTGAGAGCATCCTCCACTTTGTGTACTGCCTGACAAGAAAGGTGCTGAAAACAAGAAAATACTTGTGATCTTTCTGACCCCAGCTGTCCTCTTTTATCCCTGGACAGGTAATCTGACCATTCTCAGAACCTATATGCATGCTGTCAAATTTATGTATTTAGTATTCCTAAAATGATAATGAGAATAGCATAACTTACTGCTTATTCCTTCTATTTCTTTGCACTTCTTTCAGTGTTGTAATCAACAAGTAGCCATGGTTCATGATCTGTACTTGACAAGGAACTGGACAATCCCAATGCCAATGAAACAACTAGACCAATTTAACATTTTCACCTCATTACCTCAGATTAGAGCTTCAGCATTTTATAAGCACTTAAGTAAAAATGGATTTAGCTTCTGCATTTATTGAACTTTCATACTGGTTGGTGTAAAAGATAAAAGATTAGGTTTATAGCACAGTTTCTACATTTTTTTGAATAGCAATGCCAATTCCTTGTTATGGCTTTTACTTTGACCTGTACATTCCATCCCACCCCAAAAAGAAAGCAGTTAGACACAGGTTCTTCAGTCAAAACCACAGAAAAACTATTGGAGTTAGTTCTATGCTTTGTCTACTAGCTCTGCAATTATAGGAAATTCTACTTTGAAAGAACTCTGTTTTTTCCTTGCAAACCTTTTTTCTCCTCCAGATTCTTTACACAGGCTTGGTATCAGCCTGCTTTTAATAATTTCAGTCAGTGGAAGGTTATGCCTTTCTCAGCCAACAGAAGTTCTCTGTGGAGTAACACAGATTGCAAGAGAATAGGAGAGATAGGAGAGTTTTTATGCATTTCAAAATACATAAACAAAATGTATGCATTTGCCATTTTACAGACTTCAGTAATTACTGAGTGATTAAGTAGCTCACACTATATGCTCTAGAAATAGCAACTGAAACACTATGAAGAGAGTGAAAATGACCTACTGTGCTCAGGAGATGATGCAGCTGCATAACTGTCAGCATGTAATTCGTATACCCATGAGTAGAACATTTGCCTGTTCAAAGGCAGAAAATTATCTACTATCTCCCTTCCCCTCGGAGTTAGTCTTCTACACAAATTCATGTCAGGTCTTGGAATGCTTTCCCTGGAAGTGTCACGTTAGGCCTTCTTGGTGTATCTCCCATGGTTCTCTATGCTGTGCTAAACAGCTGATCAGTAAATTCCTTTTCAGCAGGTTAATTGAAAACTTACTTCTTCCATAGGGTACACAGGTGAGCAACACTATCAGGGTTAATGTGGTTTAACCTGCATCTTTATTAGAAGTTTTGCAGATTATATGCTTGAAGTGAGTTAATGAATCATGGATTATTCCTAGCCTCACTGCAACAAGGTGCCTCTGAAGTAATTTTAAAGTAAGTGCTGCAGAAAAGGTTGAATACTGATGCTCAGCCATGATAAAACTTATTCAGGAAGGATGTTAATGTGAGGTAGCAATCAACTCAAATAGGCACATGGCAGGTTGTTTCCCTGACTTCAAGAACAGAAAAACTGTTAAGAGAAAGAAAAATACAGTAATGAAACAATGTACTCTATTTTATCTGTACCTTTAATCAAAATCTTTAGATGATGTATGCAAGTTACATAAATAGTTATCAGAATAAATAATTTTAACTTAAGTATCTCTCACAGTCTATCTGGAAAGCAAGAAGGGAAACTCAGAGAAACTAACCACACACTTTAGCTTTTCCTAGCAAGTCAAGTAAATTCTCTAAAACAAGGTGAAATTACACGAGGCAGCTTCAGGAGGCAAAAATGAGTTTTCTTATTCTGTCAAATCCTTTTCCTGGCCTTTGCCCACCTGCCAGCTCTGACATTCATCAGGCTCTTGTTGAGTGAGATAATTCATTAACCTGGACAAAAATTAACTTCTCTACCTCAGGGCTAGTGAGTTAAGTTCATTCATAAAAAGACCTAACAGGCATTACCACCAAAGCAAAATGGATCTTGAAAGCAAACAGGTAGGGCAAGGAAAGGAGCCCAAGCTACATGAGACAGAAATAATTTATGATCGTACAAAATGTTGCAGGCTTTAGCTTCCTGGAAAAACAAGTTTCAGGCATTTTGAGGTTGCAGAAAATCTTGGATTAATCTTGGACTACTTTTGTGAAGGCGGACGATGAGCCAGGATTCAACATTTCAAAATCAGACCAAGACTATTATGTTTGTCCAGGATCAAAACTGAGTTTGATGGTATTACATGTGCTTGGTATTAACAGCAGAATAGAAATATAGCTGAAAGAAGAATTACAGTGAAAGTACTGAGCAAATAACACAAAGAACATAGTAAATACCAACCTGAAATGTAAAATGATTAAGACAGGGCAAAGAAGAGCAACAGATGCCCATATGGCTCTTGCACATGAATAAAAGCCTGGCCCAATTCAGTGATAAAGGCATATTAAACTTCAAACCTGTTTTACATGAGAAATGCAAACTCCCTCACCAACCCCACATTTTTATACCTTGCTAGCGTTTTAACAATAACTGAGGAAAACAGTCATTAAGATAGGAAATTTCCATAGCCCATGCAGGCACATTAGCAAAATTGACAAAAAACCAGAAGCATGAAGACATGGCAACAGTTTCTTTCCCATTAACATTTCTATGCTGTTTGTATCAACAACTGGCTGATACATACAAAGTTGCTCTGAGTGGGTGCCTGAACAGCCTGAGTACAAAAGAAGAGGAGAAAGCCATCTCCTCAGGAAGATCTTCAAATGATGCAATTTTCATCATAATTGATGGGGTACACGTAAGCCTATGAAAAAACAAAGACAGATGTCCCATCCAATGGCTGGCTACTCTAAGACAAGGTGACAGCATTCATTTACATCCAAGCAAGCACACAGGCAGAAGACAGACTGAGGTAGCGGGGAATGCTCCAGACTGATGAGTATTTACATTTCTCCTAGTGTGAACTGTAAGAACTAAAGCCCCAAGAAATGCACTGATAACCTGATCAAAGTACAACTTGTTGGCAGTGGTAGGAAGATGAGGGGAACAGTTCTGGCTCAAAGGGACTGACATTAAAACCAGCATCCCCTTTGTTTCCCCGTGGGCATCTCCACTTGCAATTCAGATTGCCATTCCACAACAGAGCATATTTTATGAAGAGCAGGAAAAATCCCTACTCCCTGTGCAGTGGGAGGCACAGCAACAGAGAGGGGCACTTACACAAGTAATTCTGTAGTCACAAGAACTCCCATGCTGCTTTAAAGAAGGCTTTTTCCTAACATTGCTTAACCTCAGGAGCAGTAATAACATTGGAGAATACTGATGAAAATACTGATGAAAATGCAGAGACTGTTCTTATGGCACCAAATATAAAATCTACCTTGACTAAGGGACATTGTTACCACTGGCATTTAATACCTAAAGATGCTCTACCAGCTTAACAGACGAATGAGAAATATCCCAGCCTCTTCTGACTCCTGAATATACCATGAAAAGCTCTCACAATCCTGTTTATCCTAACCAAAGTGAAGAGCAACAATGCTCTACTTGTGGGCCTTTTCAGATATACCTTCAGCATATGCTTTGAGTACTGCATCAAACACCCTGAAGGCAGAAGAGTAAGTCAGAGGCGCATGCCTCTTGTAAACTGGGAAAAGAAAGCTGGACCAACTTTTCCCTTCTTACCCATTTGTGATTTAAATGCTCTGCAACTGGAAAGCATCCATGTACCTACTCCTAATGAAGGCACATGCTACAAGATACAGAATTAGAATAAATACTGGGGTGAATTGCCAGAATGAAACAAAGGAATGATGACATAGCAGAAATCTCAGATGTTAGAAAAGCTTTATACAAAAAGTAAGAAAAGCTACTTTAGTATGGAATTTTGATTACACAGAACTGTTTACATCCAGCAACAGAACAGAAATGAAATGGCACTAAGTGCACTTTGCATTGTGTAGCAGTTACAATATCCTAACAGGCCCAAGGATACATTTCACAGTAAGACTATGAGATTCTCCTGACAACAGTAATCTTTTCAGTGCTTTCCACTATTCAACATTGACTGCAACAGTGCTTAGAAATTCCAAGATGTCCACAAAATAAATGTAATTTGCTGCAGATAGTATTTTCACATAACACATTAAAAATTTATAGGCTTACTAAGCACTGCAAGTTATGAAAAAGGAATTACAATTCTCTTTCATTAACATTAAAGACACCTTTCACCAACTTTAAGCTATTCAGTCCTGGCAACCAGGTCCATTCAGTGAAAAGCCTATTATTCTGTTTCTAATCAGACAAAGATTTCTTCTCAGCATGCAGATAAAACGGATAGGCTATCATCCATAACTACATAATATTTCAGACTGAAAGCAGTCATCCTCAATTTTGTTATGTTTGATCACTTTCAGAAAGATATTAAGGCTGCCCAGGGAAGACATTACAGCAACCTTCTTCAGTTAGTTTTCTCAGTGGGCTGAGATCATAGCTCTCCCTGTTTTCCAGGTACAGTAAATGAACACCTGCATAAAACTATCCTTTAGACATCAGAAGCCAACTCTACCTCTGTCTCTTTCAGAGTATGCCTGAGCTAACACCACATCTTATAGCACCAGTCCTACCTTTGATCCAAACCTTGCTAGCCCAAATGAAAGCTTAATATACCTGTGAATACTAAGGGGACTGACCCTGATTAAAGCCAGCCCAGGCAAGAAAAAACCAAACATCCCTGCTTACATTTTATTAACATTTATATATATATATATACACACACTTTTCTATATATGAGCAGAGAACTTTGTTATTTATCAGCCCCACCTCTAAATCTTGCTCTCCATCCCAGTTCTATTTTGGTATGTCTATAATTTTAAAGCTCTATTTAAAGCAATTAGCAAAATTGAAGCAATATTCTAACTTGTAAAACAAGATACTGTAGTTCATTTTAACAAAAAAATTACAGCTCTTGTCTCTTTGGAGAGATACAGAACATGCCTCCAGACAGCAATTCAGAACAGGAATGAAATATGAATTATGAATAGTCTTGGAGAAGCCCCTCAATTATAAGCAGAGATTAAAGAGACCTGCACCAGTTATGATGTCCTAAAGTTACCTGGTGTGAATACCTTTCCATTTCTAATAGCAGCTCATTATGTTGCTATTCACAGGTACATATATGAGCTCTAATGCATAGATTTAACTTTCTGGCTACAGAATGTTTGATAGTTTCAAAATCTAAAATCAGGTGAGCAAAATTACTCACTGCAGAGCTGGAATCAGCAGCAAATTTACACTTTGCTGATGTGATGAAATCTTTTCTCTAAAGTACTTCTTTAGAAATCATAAAATCTTTATGAAGTCACAATTTCAGACTTCAGAGCATGTCTTATTTGCATATGAAATAATATCTTTCATAATTCACATTCCCCTGACAATATCCACAGAAGCCAGACAGGATAGGACATAGTAAACTGATCCACCTGATCTTCACAAGTCAAACTTAGAAGTATCACACAACAATTTTATGTGCATTGTGGTTGCAAGTACCTTCCTTTGTTTTCTTAACACCAGTTTTGGTTTACAAGAACACTGCTTAAAATGTACAATACATACATGTCAACCTGATTTAACTTAACACAATTTCAACCAGAATCCTATCATAGCCTGGTTAGGGGCGCAAGAGGTTTAGGTATGAAATAATGCCTGTGACATTGTAAAGACTATTACATATAGATTCAAAACTTGTTTAAGTTCTAATACATCTGCTTAACAAAACCAACTGTAAGCAGTTACAGTTAAGACTTTAGAGATAACAGGGTATATATTTCAAAGCTCAATGACAAGTTATTTTTAACAGTAATTTCTGTAACATGGCTACAAGACAAAGTTTTATGTGAGACTGATTATCACACCTGTCCATCTGGTTATTTTCCCATGTTCAAAAGTTTTAATCCACACCCAAAAGTTAATTTTTTAATTGTCAGTTTCCTTGAACATTTTGCTCAGCTGTTGAACTAGTGCTACAAGCTCAGGGTTTCCGCCAAGGGATTCAATTTGTTTATAGGCTTCAGATTCAAGCTCTTTCAATGTATTCCGAGTGTACTCAAAGGAGCCAACATTTTCAAGGTAATGTACACAGTATTTTTTTATATCTATGTTCTCTGTCCTCTGACGTAAAATGTTTTGCACCTGAGTACTTTCAGGTCTTGACCAAATTGCATGAATGGTTGGGAATGAGAACTTGCCCTCAGTTAAGTCTTCACAAAAACTCTTGTTCTCACTATATTCTTTGGAGTGCAAGTTGGCATAGTCATCTCTTATTTGGAAGAAGAGACCGAGTGTGTTAAGAAGTGGCTTTAAGTCTTTTTTATAATTTGAGAACAGCTGCATGAGGCCTACAGCTAATCCGAAGAGACCGCCGGTCTTTTGCAGTACCATCGCTTTATACTCAGCCTCTGTAGGACAGGTGTAAGTATCCCTCCAGTAAATATCCAAGCCTTGACCTTTATGGAGTTCCAGAAGTTGACGGGTAAAAACTTTAACAGCGTCTGGATGATCAAGGGTTAAAACCTTCTCTAAGCCAAGAAAATAAACATAATTAGCACAGTTGATTACAGATGGAATTCCATAGATACTGTGTGCCACTGGAAAGCCCCGTCGTAGCTTTGAGTTATCTTCAATATCATCCACAAGTAAGCTTGCATTGTGCAACATCTCTGTCACTTCAATGATAACCTATTACAAGAAGAGAAAATTGTTAAGTCTGTCACTGTAATTTAACCACGAGTATTGCAAGACTATATTTAAAATGTATACTGTTTTAAAGAACTATAATCTCTACTACTGAGGTTCCTCTTAGACAACTTGTTTTTACTGTTAGTACAGATCTATGCTTCTCTTCACCATCCAGTTTGCTCTAAGTCCTAGATCACATAATCTTGTGTGCAATTCAAAGTTAACTTACTCCCTCACGTGCTTCCACTTGCATGCTCCTTTTCACTGTTGTTATAGTTCTAAAACAAGCCACTGTCTAGGAGTCATGGAGTAACTGTAATTAGAAACATGACTAGGGAAAAATAAACTTTTAAATATTTCAAAACACAGTGTTTTGAAATGTTTAGATTTACAAACCTGAAATCTCCCAAAGTCAGTTCTTCAGAGAGTGTTAGGTATCATCCATTATCACATTTTTCTTGTGAAGCTGAGTGTTCATCTTTCCCACACTTTGTGTGGGAAAGATGAACACTCAGCTTCACAAGAAATATTCAGTTATATTCAGTTATATTCAGAAATATTCAGTTATATTCAGTACTGGGCTCTTAAAAGACAGACTATTCCCTCTGAAACATCATTTGGAAAATTCTTGGCAGAAAGACAACAGCCACAGTTTCTTTTCAGAAGCTTCCTACACACTGCTGGTTACTACACAGACCAATATCACACACCACCTGAGGTGTGCAATAAACCTTTCACAACATCAGGCTTGTAGCTGACTACATTTGAGTAGAAAGGAACCTTAACAACTCAACAAAAAATGAAGTCTTAACATTATACGCTGCTTTTGTTTCACAGCTGCCACACTACTAACAGGTATACTCAGCAGCTGCTTAAATGGAAATAAATTTAAGCACATAAAACTGCACACTGTATAAGCTCACTGCAAAACACATCTGATTAAGATATGATTTAGAGTTAATGAACCAATTACACTCGTTAGCTACAAACATTGCATTAAGTCAACATTCATCAAAACAACTGTTAAAAATACTAAGACCACCATACAATGGCAGCAAATACCTAGTATGGTCCTATCTGGTGGGTGCTGTAGGACAAAATAAGGACTTTGCTGTAAGCGTTTTCTTGAGCACCAAGACACCTGGTGTTCAGTGAACATTGTCCCAAAGATTAAAACCCAAACCCTAGCAATTTAATCCCTTTCCCAAGATACAACTGCAAGAACAATCTACTTAAACGCTCATGAAATCAAGGGATAGAGTACTTACTGAAGGCAACTTGACACACCTAGTTGTGTGAGTGTACTTTTGGTCCATTATCTCATTATCAGCACTATCAGGAACGTCCCCCTGTGTTCTGTGAATTCATTGCATAAGCCTATTCTAGCATTTCTCTTGCTAACCTATTTCATACCACTGTCAGTTTCATGACCTCTCACAGCTTCCATACATAAGGTTTAAAGGAAAGTGTTTTCTTACTCTGTGTTTCTATCAAATTACCTTGTGAACTTAAGATAGTGTTAAAAATGCTTCAAAGGTGAAGGAAAGGAGTGAAACAGTTCAGATATTAGAAAAAACTTATTTTAGAAGACATCAGGAAGTAGCTGGAGAAAATGAAAAGACTGGCCTCCATAATGAAAGCTGAAGACCCAGTACAGAGTACTATGTTTTCTTACAACCTACATCTGTCTGATCAGTATCTGCTGCACTATCAGTCCAACACATACAGGTTTCTTCCACCTCCTTATCTGCAATAGCTTTAAAATTTGCTTGACTCTCACTAGGCCATGTCAGTGCCTTCTCAGAAAAAAGTTCACCTGACAAACCCAGTGTTCTTTAATTCAACAAGTTGAAGTGTCTCAGTACAGCACCAAAAGGGAACTAGAAATTCAGTAAGTGTTGGGGGACGAGATCACTTGGTTAGGGCAAAAGGTAAAACAGTGGCAATGAACAGTAAAATAAACTACCAAGGAACAGTAGCTTCAATTGTATCACCTAAATAAACTACACAAAGACAAATAATCTAAAGTAAGAAAAAAGTCCCCGAATTCAGATTTTTAATAAAAGAAATACAAATAGATGGAAATTAATCAGGCTGTTAGACAGAGTGAACATCTTATGAAGATTATGAGAGACGTCAAAAAGATGACCAGAGGTGGTCCTCCAGACTTCAACCATCTTTAATTATTAAAATTAGTATAAAAATGCACAAAAGCTGTAATAATTGCATCATGATGAAAACTAAAAAATGACAGGGTCTTGTTTTTTCCTCCACACAAACAACTTAAGTAGTAAAGGAGACATTAAAGCATTGGTTTACTTCATAAAGATAATCAAAACAAGTGGTCCAAGTTTTCAATGATCAGCAGTTACATGATCATCAGTTTAAAGAGACAGAACTGGTAACTTCTGTTCACCCAGAGGCACTGCAGCTTTACTTTACTATAGCACTAAGCAAAAATGGACCACACTGTTATGGGTGCCCAGCAAAAGGGCAGGAGGCAACAGTCAGATTGCAACATAAAAAAATCCTAGTTGAATAGAATGGAAGGGTATGTTGTAATGAAAGAGGTTCTGCATGAGAAGACAGGCCCTGGGAAGCTGCAGAAACCCCATCACCACATTTTCAAAACTCTATAGGGCTCCCAGAAGCCTAAAGTAGCAATAGAGCAAGCTCTGCTTTAAGTACAGGGCTGTCCTAGATAACTTGCAGAGGCTTCCTCCAATCTGAATTCTGATCTGTGATATCAGACTAAACCCATACATACAATACACAGGTTGCTATATGTTCTATTTGGATGTTTGTCTGAGCAAAAAGGGTAAGATGTGTCTAGCTGAAAGCCAAAATAAAATTTGCTAGACAGTTACACAGACAGGCTGAAAAATAGAAGAGTTCCTAGATTATGAAATGCAGCCTCTTAAACCACTTAAATCACTTTGCGACTTGAGAGCTATTAAGTGTCACTCTTAAGCCACCCTAAAAATGACTCCTTCACAAACCCTGAAGATCCTTCTGCCAAGAATTAATGAAATTAACAAAGGACCAGCTGGGTGTCAAAAGCTACAACCAATCATTTTAATTCCTTACATTGCCTTGGACAGAAAATATTTTGCACACTCTGTATGCAGTTTAGCAAACTGCAGTCTAACCTAAAAAGGAGGAGAATTTTTCATTTGAAAAGCCACAGTGTTTAAATACACAGCCATGCATCTTGCACACTTTGTCCAAGAGAAAAGAGAATGAGAATTCCTACATGCTGCTTCTCAGAACGTAAGGACTGCAGATTATGTGATACAGCCCTCTCAAATTTAGGTTTGTGAAGTTGATTTAACTGCTGTCTTTGATACTCTTGTATCAAATCAAGATTTTATTTTCAAATACTATATTTGTGAAGTCTGTAAGGTAACTGTCTAGCTTTTTTTGTAAGTGATTAAAAACTCAGTGTTAATAACTGAGTTGCATTAAGTGGGTAACAATGATAGCTGCTTATCTACAAAGGTTGAACACATTTGGAAGGAAGTAACTGTACTAGTAAGACATGGAAGTAATTTCTTTAGTGTTGCATCATAGCAAAAGCTTTGCACTGAAGTTGTTTTCATGAAAGTTGACTTTACATTCAGAAATTGCTCCGTTTAAGATTTCTGACAATTTATGCTGTATAAGAGAATCACCTGTTACCAGTGGTCTTGGAAGAAAGATAACAACCTTTTAAAAATAATTAGGCAGTACCTGTATTTTATCTTCTGGAACATTCAGCCAGTGATTAAAGGCCTGTGACAGTTTGGTTCTCACTTGCTTACCTACAATAAAAATATTATAGGCATTTATAAAAATAACAGAGCTCATTATTAGGCACAAGTTTGTCTTAACAACTACAGCTGATTTGAGACCCAGTTAAAAAATTGATCAATGTGATGACACAGAAGTGGAAAATATATCAGTGAGGCTTGTTTCCTCATTGAATAAACATCAATTAGCAGCAGTTTCAGTTTTAAACACTTCACAGGAATATGTAAAGCACATATTTATAGGTTACTATATTTAGTTTTCACAATCTAATCAGTAAGGGCTCCTGACCATGTTGGTAGCCTGTACAGATCAGCTAGTTTGCAAGGCATGGTAATTTTAAGATTAAAAAGTTCCAATTAGTTGAAAGTATTTGTTGAATACCTATTTCTCTCAATTTTTAGGTCTTTCTCCTGAAGTATTATTATTCACTTGCTACTGTAAATTTGTAAAACAGGAAAGTGACATTTCATATACTTACTAAGAAACTAAACAAAAATCTGAACAGAATATTCTGGACAGAATAGAACTTTCCAAGAATTCAGGTATTTATCTTATACCCAAGAAATCTACCTACAAACAGGATTTGGTCAGCTTTGGTAAAATCTACCTTGTTGGAGCCAAGCAGTCATCTTGTTTCATAGGAATGAAAGGCAACATCAAATGTCCAAGTTTAGTGTTAAAACAAGTTGTTCTGTTCAATCCAGATACTTTCCACACCACAGAGTGAATTTCAACAGAAATTCACCTTATGCCTATACATTATTGATGTCCACTTTCCTCATTGATTTGCTGATTTTCATGTACAAATATCCATTCAGCATCCAGTCACATTTAATATGAAATAAAATCATCCCCTACCCACACTGAGCCAATTCTGCTCTGCTTTGAGAAGCTCAAGTTTACAAAAACAGCTCTGTAGATATAGCTCACATAAACAAGCATTTGGAAAAAGCTTTAAATAAACTTCAAAACAGTGCAACACAGACGCATGGAACCCGTATTACTTGACTCATGATGTAATGAGACATAACTGAGATATTCTGCAATACTAGTCCTCATGTTGATAATTCCATCTTGCTCACAGCACCAAAGAAATGTCAACATTTGAATCTCTCCCTAAGGCTTCTCTATGACTGTGTAACCAGCATATACAGAACAGAATAATAAGTACGGGTAAATTCACTTGCAGTGATAGACTCTGATTGAGAATTTTTCCCCTTCTAACGAAGTCACCACCAGGTAAGGAGTAGCTTTGCAGGTTGAGCTCTGTAGCAAGGGTGATAACCTTCCTCCCTGGATCTGCTCTTTCGGTCTCAGTTCTCAATGATTTCCACTGCTTCCTGTCACCAGCATCTTCTGGTTTTCACGAGACAAGATTAACAAAATGCTCCTCTTTTTCCCCCCCAGCAGCTCTGTCCTCTGCTTCTGCCACATGTGAACAGACATTTTTACCTGGACACACAGTGCCATTGGCTTGTTTTCTCCATTTTTGTTGTCTGTGCTTAGTTTTAAACTCTAACAGTTTTCTGCAGAAGGAAAGGATTGTTTTGTCTCTCCTTGAGAATAACTGTAACAAACATCTGCCAAACTGTATGGCTTACTAGTTAAGGATTAACAAGTACATTACCACATTCGTAAAGGAAACCAGTCAGAGATAATATCACATTAAGAACTGTACCTTATCTATAGCTGTTTATTCTCTTTTAAATTACTTGGAAACAGACAAGACCTGCTTTTTTATATTAGGCAGCTGATTCTGTTTTTCTGAATGTGTTTCCCAGAAAATGCACTTAAAGAATGCTGGATGTTTGGCAACAAGCATTATTTCATCATGAGGAACTTGACTACTAGCATGCACTCTAAATAGATTATAACATGCACAAAGGATTAAGCCACTTCAGTTCCTCAGTACAGACAGCATTTGAATTGTTAGACTTGTCTACCCTGACTAGCAAGGCTTCCTAGACACTGATTATTTAAAGCAAAAACACTATCTGTATAGACATTTATCTTTCCTTTTATAGATGCAGATTTGCTGGTCTTCTAAAGGAACATTATTGCTACATAAATGCTATTTTATCTGACTCTGAAGTCTATCTTACCTGGTCTATGTGATAGTACAGCAATTTTTTGATTTATGCTTGCAGCCACATTGTGATGGCAAAAGACCAAACCCCTCCAATACTGGTTCTCTAAAGCCTGGATGCAGAAGGTTCTATTCCTTGCCACACCCTTCCTCTCCTCAAACTAGACAAAACAACAATATAGGGACACTAGGACAAAATTAAAAGGAGCACTGCCAGAATTACCCAGTTCCTCCACTGTCACATTTCACCACTCTGTTAATTATTCTAAGCAGGCTGTTGTAAAATTGAAGAATAGAGGTCTAACATCCAAAATTAGTAGCTCTACCTACTGTATAGAGCTATAATAATAGACATTACTGCACCAAGATTTTATCAAAGCTCTGCTAAATGCATTTGGTTTAATCTGCCTAAGATCCTAAATTATTACCCCAATCAAGCAGCAACTATGGAAAGCTTTTCTCCTTAGTAATGCTGGGTGGAAAAGGTGAGAAAAATAGTCAGAAATTCTTTCTACAGCTAAGAATGTTAAAGCTTTATCCTCAAAACAAATATCAAGTTAGATTAAATATACTGTACTGAGAACATTCCCTCTTCTTCAGATGAGATGTTTCTCATCTAAAGGAAAAAAAAAAGGAAAAAAAATCAGCCAACTTACTCTTTATATACGCACTTGTTCTTGTGACAAGGCACAGACTCACAAACTACAGACCTCCATTCTGGACAGGCTCCTGGTTAGTATTGCTTCACTCTTGCTGCATTAAAGTAAGCACAAATTATGCCCTTAAGGCAGCACCCCACTTACAGAGAGGGTACATGAAAAGGCTAGAACAGCATGGGAAAGAGCAGAGGGACTATTAACCTAGCCCCCATTACAGCTAATTCAGCCCATTAGCCCAGCAGAGACACAGCTTTTTGCTAGGTTAGCTTTCTGCCAGCTTTATGTACTGAGTCAGCTTATGCAGTGGATCTGCCACAATCAGTACAGGGTGAGCAGGAGATGCTGAGGATCAGAGGAAGGAGCATTGCCCTCCTGGAGGAAGAAAGCTCTTGTATTACCTCAGCTGCATTGTACACTTGTACATTTAGCTGCATCCTCTGATGGATTAAAACTAAATGGATAAAGTCTCCAAGCAGCTACAAGAACACTACAAACAGCATAAGAGAACTGCAGGAAGACAAGCAGAGAGCAGGCACATACACTTGCAACATGTGCAGCCACAACATGTGCATGACTAAGGTCACTGACTGAATTCTCTAGTATAACTCCTCTGCTCAAAATAGGGTAAACTAGTCCAGGGGTGTGGATGCTGATTTTTTGCCTTGTTCCTTCTCACAATCCTGAATGCCACTATCCCATGGTCACTGCAACTAAGATTGCCTCCAGTCTTAATGTCCTAACCAATTCCCCCTTTTTTTAAAGTGGAAGTCCAGCATAATGCCTTCCTATATCAGCTCCTTGATCACCTGTGTTAGCAAGAGGTCACTGATTCATTTCAGAAACCTCCTGGACTGCCCATGTCTAGCTGTGATGCTGCTTCTACCACACTGTGAGGTAACTGAAGTCTCTCATAAGAATCAGCACCTGTAAATATGAAGCATTTTGTGGTTGTCTGAAGGTCTCATCATCTTCCTGCTTAGGGGGTCTGTAGCAAACACTCACTATAATGTCACCCCTATTGATCTGCCCTCTAATCTTAACCCATAAATTCTCAACAGGCACATCTGACTCAAGGTAGAACTCCATGCAATTCAATTGCTCTTCACATAAAATGCAACTCCCATGCCTTGCTAGATTGTCTTCCTATACCATCCAGATCCATCCATTGCAGCCCTCTAGCTGTGTTTACACCACAAGAAGACTGCTGCCCTACAGTTGCATGCCAAACTCTACTGCTCCCTTTTACTCCCAATAATGTATGCATCTGTATAAAGGCACTTCATAGAAGCATCCAATCCTGCAGATCCACAGAAAAAGCAAGAGCTTCCCCTATCAAGTTCTATTCATACTTCCTTGTTGGAGTGCTGGGATGATTTGCAGATCTGATCTGTAGATTACTAACTGTCTTGTTCAAATCAGCCTATACACTTTGTTTGTAAGTTCACTAATTCCTTACTTGACTGCATGTAGTCATTTTCTTTTACTATCATTTCTATGTTTGCCCTGGCTTGGATAGGTGGATGCTATCTCCTCCTGGTAGTCCTGGCACTACAAAGGAGGTTTCAAAGCCATAAGAGCCAAAGCTCTGCTATCAGCCATGAGCTGGGCAACTAACTTGCTGTTGAGAGGCAGCATCTGTTTATTCCTCCTGATGATGAGAAGGGGGTTGAGGATCATAGAGAAGATCCACCTGGCTTCCTGTGCCCTTGGCCCTCATGCCAAAGGCCACACAGTCTTGCCTGATGAGCTTCAGGTACCCCCTTGCTATATTCATTAGAGTTCAAGTAGAAGAGCTGTAAGGTTAAGCATTTTAAAGGTGAAACACACCTTGGCAGTCCTTCCCTCACACCCCTATCAGGGGGTATCCCAAAGCAGCAAGCTCTCTGAATGCAAAATCACATGTGGAAGTCTCTATTCCCTGGAGGAGTCAGTCTCTCCAGTATCTGCTCAGTCTCATCACTTGCTGCTGCCCCAGGTGCTGTTCTGATGCTTAGTTATACAAAACCATAGAATCACTTACATTATAAAAGGCCTATAAAGAGCTTCCAGCCACGCGTCTTCTTTCAGTTCACTGAACCTATTTGGCAATTGCACATCTGCTCAAGGAACAGGAATCTCTCTCCTGGTGCCAGAGGCCACTAGCCTCCACCATTGTGGCAGTATCCATCTTCCAACCTGTTATGCACAGACTATTTCTGCTCCCATCAATATACCTGGAGGTTTCAGATACTTGAATCTGTAGAGTCTTGCAATTTTTTGTTATTTCTGTGCTGACCCCCTTCCACCATTCCTTTGCTCGGTGACACACGTTTTCCACAACTACACACCTTTAGGAACAGGGACTTCACTTGCTTCTGGCTAGTGGGTGCCCCTAGGCATCCCTGCAGCTCACAGTCTAGAGAGGTGCAGCCTCCCTCAGGAGGCCTCTGATGTGCCAAGTGTAGTTGTGCCAGTGGTAGGGATCATGGCCTGTAGTGCTTCACTCCTTCACCAGGCTGATCAAGTTCAACAACCTGGCAGATAAAGCTGAACAACAAAGCCAGTGTTGACTGTTTAGCTTGCTAAACAAGACCAGGAAAAACTGCAGCCAAGACCAGCAGGACAAGAATGGGAAGATGCACAGTCATGAATGGGATCAGAATCTGCCCCTTTCAACAGCAAGCTATTAACCATATCAGTTTTATGACAACTGAAATTCCATGTACTCCTTAGTGCTGCAAAATCAGCTACTGCTGTTAACTCAGACTCTCAAAAATAAAAGATTCACCATGGGTGAATCAAGCCATTTTTGAGACAAACCACAACAGAGTCTATCAAAGTCAGTCCTGCACTTTCTGGTACTAAGTGACAGAATACTAGATTAAGCAGAACATCACTAAAAACTAGTCTGGCACTGTTCCACTACAATGACTTTTTACAAGAAAAGTTACTGTTTCAGAATCTATGTTTTTCTCCCAAGCAATAATTTCTGCTCAAGAAGGAATAAACCTTAATTACCATACTAAACATTAATTACTACACTAGCAGTTAAAATAGCACCATACTAAAAATACCTTAAGCCTAGTAGCTTCCCTATCCTAGCCCTGTTTGAAGTTAAAGAAATATACAAGGTTTACTTTAAGTATCGCCCCAAGACGGTTACCATTAGAAGTCTTATTTCAGCAAAGGGAAGCAGAATAATCTATTTATTCTACTGAGAAGCTCATCCTTAGCAGTTATAAAAATTTGTGTTCTTACACTATTGACAACATTAGCAGGCTTTTTTCTTCTCAGCTACCAACCCTAATACAGTCACACAATCCCTTTTTATGTAAACAAACTTTGATGTGGATCTAAATTCATTCAACCATAGGTTACTAAACTGCTTGGAGAGTTTAACTAGTCTTACAAGATAAGGAACTGGACTACTGTAGAGCCATAGTGCACATATTTGACACCCAGCCAAGCTTTTTGCAAAGCCCCTCAAACTGATCCAACACAGAAACAGCTTCTTGTCCCTATCGTTGTGTGTGCTCACTAACAAGACAAGAGATTAACCAGGCAAGTTTTTAACGGGTTAGATGACTGATACTACCTAATAATTTGATTAGCAAACTAAGAACTGGCACAAGTTAAGCAGCAGGAGAATAGTGCCAGAAGCTAAGAGGATGGAATGAAACTGCTTCTTTCAACAACGAGCCTGTTGGATCAGCTCGAGCATCTCATCTGAGCTCCACTCTAGGTAGAAACAGCATCTATAAGTCCATTTTTTCCACCCTTACCGAGCACTGGTACTCATACTGACTCCAAAATTCACACAGGTGACTGGCTCCTACTCATCTTACTTGGCATAGCTGACCTTAAGCAAAACTTGTCTGTTTACTGTTTTTCAAACACAGTAAACATGGTTTATTTATGATTGTGATCACTGCTTCACCCATTCCTCAGTAAAAGCTTCCCACAGGTACACCACTTTCACCTGTCTAGTATAAGAGAAGTTTCTCTTTTGAATCACACCACCACTACTGCACAGAGAGCAGTGTATCTTGTCTCTCACCTTCCCCAAAACATACACTAAAACAACAAGTCGTCAACAGGGTAAACTGGACTATCAGATTTATGATACTGTAGCAGGACAGGATAGAAAACACCCATACTGCCAGCGAGTGTAGTGTTACATAAGCCACCAGTACAGAGTTACTAGTTGAACTCACAAGGTAAAGGAATTTAGACACAGGAATCAAGGTGGGAAGGTTAAACATATATTCTAGATGCATCATTTAAAGTGAAAGGTAACTGAAGAGCTATTAATCAAGCACTTTTGCCTATAGATGACTTTTTTCTGCACTTTTTGGGTGTTGTATATTTCCTACTAGGAAGCTGAGCTTTTCTCCCTGGTATCTGTAATAGCTTTAAAAATAATTAGCAGCTAAAGATGCAGAGGTGTAACAACATTCCTTGGTTAATGAGATAATCTAATGAAATTAGAAGTAGACTTCAAGATGATGTTCTAGGAAAGTAAATTTCTTCAGGACCAGGGCTTAGAAAGCTCTCTGTAATATCACAGACTCATTCTTAAGGCAGTTCTCTAGAAAGACCACCACCAAGTTTAACATAGCCAAAAGGAATACACATGAGGAAATGGAAACAAGCCTTCTGGCATTAAAAAGGCATGCAACTGCCAAATTCTTTCCTTCTCTCCATTTTCAACTTGGTGCTAACTGCCAAGTCAAATGAAATCACTAATGTTGGCAAGAAAAATCCTTGATATTTGTAGAGGTTAGTAATGAAATTCATTACACACAGGTATAATGAATTAGGACTCAGCAGACCCACCTTACTGATCTTCAGCTCTTGCTGCAGATGTGCAGAAGCCACTTACTACTCTGCCTGTGATTTATAATGCTACTAGTCTAGGGAGAAATTCTTCTACCCTGGTCAGATATAATTTCGACCACAAGTATTTCCTTAATATTTACTCAAATTTTGTATCTTCCTTAACTCTTTCAGCATGCAATATAAGCTGGACAGAGGGCAACCAGGCAACTATGCACTAGTCCCAGACAAAGTTGTTCTCCCACTATTTTTACAAAATTAGTCCCTTTGGTAGTCTGTATGGTCTTTCTTACATTTTAGGTGTACAAAGGAAAGTCACAGCTATTTGATTGTTTAGTCAGAGAGGCTTCCAAGGGGCCTATCCATACAAAGGAGGCTTTCAAACTGCCTCCTGAATATCTACTATACTGGTCAAGACTGAAACCTTCATGTGAATGTAGTGCTGGTGACCTGATACTACACAAGGACTGGCTGAACCTCTGACAGGTAAAGCGAGTCATGAATATGGGCAGCTGAAATTGGACATAAGAGCACCTGTCTCTACACACACCAAGGAAAGTAAGTTACACAGGAGCATAAACAGGCTAATAAAAAGCCCCCCAGAACAACCCAAAACAAAACCAAACTGAAAAACCCCAAGAAACCACTGCCAAAGAACCCCTAACCAAACAAAAACTCCTCAAACAACACTCCTCCCCCCTCAACCAAAACAAAACCCACAACCCACTGAGTTCAGTACAGCAAGCAACTAAAGAACAAAATGTTTCCAGTCCTGAGTTTAAAACCAGGATCAAGTCTTCAGTACTTGCCCTTATCAGTTTTGAAAAGCAGCAAGTCAGATACTCTGGAGAACAGTGACTGCAATATTACTTACTACAACTGCAATATTAATATGGCAATATTACTACAGACACAAGAGCTATTGTACCAATCTCACAAAAAAGGTGGTTCCATAAGAGGAAGAAAATAACAAGTAAAAGTGAAACACTGAAAAGTGTTACTTTTTATTATTCTTAAATCCACAAATAAAGGACGGAAAAACTTCTTGGCTTATACTTCCCAAGACAAAAGTTGCTATAAAACCAATTTTGGTATTTAAAACAACACAGTACAGAGAAACTTGCCTGGTAGTTGAAGCAAATACTGGTATGGCTCTAGGATTCTTTTAGATGTTTCATCCATCCCATCCATTTCTTTATTTCCTAAGATGTAGTTCACTGTTAAAGAAAGTGTTATTAGCACTATTTAGATTTTAAAATATGGAAGTAAACAACAGATGCATACAACTAAAATGTCAGCTGACTTACAGGTTAGGTGCAAATATTTCAATTTTGTGCACGACACCTTCCGTATATAAAAGGTTTCCAGATGCCATTTACCAAGGAAACACATAATATATGCTAAATACAGTTTTCTTAAATTATTCATTAAGTTTAAGCCAACTCCTAGACTTTGTTTACTTTTTTGTACATAGTAGATTGCTTAGGTGATGAAGCATTGAAAACTTCACCATTCACAACAATGAAACTCCACTGCAAGTCTTTAAAGACACTCATACACCCATGTGATTGATCAGATTAGAGCTCCTTAAATGCTTTCTCCATACATTAGACATTCCAAAAGTGGAAATGTCTAAGAGCAGAAAATACACCTCAGATCAAGGCAACCTAAAGCAGAATACCAGCTTGAGTTTTTTGATATAATACCATTTTCCTACCACTGTTCAAGCATACAGACAGCTCTACACACCTTCCCATACACCATAAGTTAACAGACTTATGAATAATCTTTTAGGATCCAGGGCCTACAGAGCTCAACAATTTTCTATTGATTAGCTTCAATTCACATACTTTTGGTCATCTCCATTCTTTTTTCAGACTGTTTTCTGTGAAAGATTTGCTATCCTTTCACCTCTAGCCTTCCTTGCTGCACTGCAGATGCAGCAACTCAAAACAATTCCTCTCATGTAGTTTTAAGACAGGAACTGCAGCAGTAGCATGAAGTCTCATGCTACTTGAGCATCACTTCTCAGATACTTTGCTAGTATCCTGCAAAGGATTTCTTTCTTTCCTCCTGAAACAAGTGAATAGTTATGTAAATTAATGTCCCGATTTTGGCTAGCATGGAGCTAATTTTCTTCCTAGTAGCTGATACAGTTCTGTGTTTCGGACTCAGTGTGAGAATACTGTGGGTGACACACTAATGTTTAGGCTTTTGCTAAGAAATGCTCATGGTAAGTGAAGGACTTCTCAGTTTCCCAAGCTCTGCCAGGGAGCAGGTGCACAAGAAGCTGGGAGAGTATAGCTCAATCACTTCCTGTCTATTCCCATTCCTGCCTTCCACACTCACAAGCATTTGTAGCAGTCTGTACCTGGGGAACTGATCTGTGCTAATAACTATTTTCCAAGTTTAGGTTTAGATCAATTCCTTTATTTGCTTCACTGTGTGTGTTCATCAAATGCATTGGCACTTCAGCGGCAAGAAAGGCTATTTAACCAAATATAGTTGTCAACAAAATGCTCATAGGACTGCACCTTTTAGGAAGGCTCTGCACAGTTTCTTGGCAGCGATGCTGTGATAAGAAGTACAGCCTTTCCATCCTATCCATGACGTGCCAGCACAACTAGCGGCCAGGCCACACACTAATCAAAATCAGATCTGACACCCCTGACTCCTTATTTTGTTGCCAGCTTGTTGTTGTAACTGAAGGGCTTTCAACCAGCACTGCCACTGAGAGTCGGCTGTCAAACTGTACCCTTACATATAAAGAGTAAGTCTCAAAGGACTTCAGCAAGGAGGTAAAATCAAAGATTTTCAGAGCCTACCCCCAGATGTTTTAAGCAGAAAGAATCTGGTAGAGATAGATATAAGGATACACTATCAACCTAACAACTCCCCTGTGACTATTATTTGTCAAAAAGCCACACAGGTGGTGAGAGAATTGAAAGTGCATAGCTATCCAGCTAAGCTGAGAAGAGATGTTAGCACTGGAAGCGCTCTCCTATAAAAATTCCTGCTTAGAAGTAAACGTTAAAGCTCTTCCTCTTCCCTCAGGGAATTAAGTCTCTTGCTCATCTGTAAGGCAGTAAGCCAATATTCAGAAGCCCCAACTAACTTGAAATTCATTAGTATGATACAGCATCAACCTAAATATTTGCATCTTTCTGCACAAAACTAACAGGCATTCACCTGAAATACTGCTTATCAGCAGAAAATTAGTTAGGTACATCTGCCAGAAGTACAGAGATTCTTTCTTTCTTTTAATAAAAGCAAGGCAAGAAAGATCTTATGAACAAAAGTAACTCAAATCAATATGATTAGAATTTTCTATACTTCTATTCCAGCATTAAATGAAATTTTAGGTATATCCCCACCAAAGAAAGAAAAAAGTCTGATTATTCATCAGACAGCTACACATTTAACACACCCACTGGCACATAAACAGTGAACAGAACATCCCCCAAACTTATACATAGAAAGGGATACTTGATAAGGAAACATGTAAATGAAATTCATTACAAAAGCCTCTAAGCAAAAATACCATGATACTAGATGTGTAATATTACTGCTCTTTGCACAAAGTTATCACATACGGCACACTTGGGAAATGCTTGATATTAAGGGTTTCCTGCCGAGCTGACTGACCGATTTGTTATGGAAGTTACACTGTTGCACTGACAAAGACTTCTCAGTCTTTTACACACAAGATCTCAAGCCATCATCTCCCAATAAAAAGTAAAAGCCAGCAGTTAAACAATAAATGAAGAGGAACACAAAGCCTTTTGTTAGTGAAAGGGCAAGAATTGGTTACATCTATGCTTATTCATAGGATTAAAGCAGTCAAAGCCATTTTACCTTTTAAACCAGCACACAAACTTGCTGCATTTCAACTCGTAAGCATGACAAAGTTAATTTTCCAGTTATTTCTCAGTATCTTCACACAGGCAAAAAGAAGAGCCACACACAACAGAGAGCCCAAACAGCTGCCTTTTGGAATGCATCAAACCTTATCTCTGATGACCTCTTTGAAAACACACATGACACTAGGATAAGATGGTGATGTGGGCCTCCATAACATGGAAATACTCTATAGCTATACTTGAAGCTGTCATCTGTGTCTAGGATCTTTCTAGAGAGGATGAAAGTTGATGATTAATGATGATTAATTCTAGGTCAAATGTCAAGAAAAAGTTTCCATTTGGAACTTTGCAGAACAGCTTCTCACGCTATCCTGTTTCATCCCACTCTGCAGAACTTTCTTCCCCTCCTCCCAAACAGAGGGAATGTAACAGTCGGAAATAACCCAGGCTAAAGATACAGATGGTATTTTAAAAAGTATCACCATCTCAGGGGCTGCAGTCATAGTGCAATTACAGAGAAAATAAAAGACAACTACCAAAGACGCAGAGAACTGCAGTATAAAATGAACTATTCAGAAAGTTCTCAAATCAGTTCCATCACAGAACTTAGTGCACTGACACACTGGTTTCCTCGTGACCAGGGAGGGGGAAGAAGTACCAAAGAGGGGGACCAGGTAGGATTGAAAAGGAGAGTTTCAAAAGGAATACAAAGAAAACATTGTGAATATGTATTGTTTCAAACAGAGACTACCAGAAGTGTTAGTCCAAATACAACTGGGACACTAGTCCACATTCCCATTCTAATTAGCAGAGCCTTGTTTATAACCCCTCCTAGGCTGACACCGAACAACACCTCGCATTCAAGCTGCGGGGGGGCAAGCTTCCCACAGGTGGAAGGACAGTCACAGACCACACATTTTCCCCGAAGATGCAGCTAAGCAAACAATAGCTTTTCGTCGCCGCCACTCCAAAACTAACGCCAGAACGGCACGTGCATACTGTTCGTGGGATCGTAGTTCCATTTTAATGGGATTCCCAGGTAAAACTGCGCACGGACGCTGCAGAAGCCAGACAACAATACCTGGGCCGCCAAAGTCCCCGCAGGCAGACGGGGAGGGTCTCTGAGCTGCGGGCTGACCCGAAGACAGAAGATGAGTCGGCAAAACCCGCGACCGCAGCTGGAGCACTGCGTTAAGCGGTTAAAACTCACATTTCACAGGGAACACGAAGTTGCTGCCCCCCTGTCTGCAGCTGCCAAACTCCCGCCAGAAGCAGACCGAGTGAAATACGGTTCATTTTTTTTCGGAGTTCAACGCGACAGGCACAGCCTCCTCAACTACCTCCAGAACTCCAGGACGAGCGGGCCTAGCTCTTCAGCGCCATTTTAGGAGATCGAGAGCCGAGGACGCATCGCTCCCCCCGCCCGCCGTCCACCCCCATTTTCTGATCGGCGCTGCCGGGCTCAGCCGCCAG
>VYXD01001803.1:1166247-1245456 GCA_013397195.1 Hylia prasina | reverse complement strand
TGCGAGCGGCTGGTGCGGTGCCTTAGCGCTTTGTTTTAAATTCCAGGTCCAGCCTCGGCCGCTCAGCCACGATCGAGGCTTTTACCGCAGCCTGAGCTCATCATGAAGGTAAAACACTCGCTCGTGTGCCTGGGAGGGGAAAGGAGGGAGGGTTGCGTGGAGAAATGCTGTCCTGTCTGTCAGTCCATCTGTCCGGACCCCGGTACGAGGCTCGGTGCTGGTGCAGATCCAGACTGCGGGCAGCTTCGCCCTCACTGCCGTGTTTCGGTGCCTTCGCTCTTTTGCTGATCGTGGGGCGGGCTTTGCTCCACCGCGTTATGCTGGGGGAAGCTGTAAGTTCCCCGAGCAGGGGCTGTTCTCCTTCAGAAACATTATTTGTAGGAGAATAAGGACATGGCTGCCTGGGCTGAGCTTGCTTCATGGAGGAGCAGGGCACAGTCACCCTGCTAGAAAGTAACGTTGTGGGGGAAATGCCGGCTCTAGAACATTGTTTACTTGAATAGAGGGTAGATTTACTTACTTTCTATTCGTCAGTAGGAGTTTTGTTGAATGGATAATCTTGATGTGATCGGAGAGGGTGCGTGAGAGACGTTCTCCGCAGCGAAATGATTGCTTTAAGGTGCAGAAAGATTTTTCGAACAGGTTCTAATTTTCCTCTCGGTGCTGTGTAGTATTCATGTACCTCCCTGTCATGCATTTTTCTTCTCTTAGACCTTTCTAGACAATTTATGTTTGGTATATTATGCAAGCTTTATAGGAAAAAAGATCGTATTGGTGGAACAGAATGATTTCTTCTGTGTGTAGCCAAGAACAGTATATCTAAAAGTAGTTTTTAACAACGGCATTTGTTAGGGGATTTTTTTTACCGTTTTGCTGGTATGTCTCGCTCAAACTGCCATTTATGTTACCATCACTCCCGTGTAATTCAGCTTCTGGTCCCGCTGGGCAGCAGTAAATCTCATTTCAAAATTCTGTAAATCTTATAAAAAACACTTGTTACAAACCTGTGATGCATCAGTTCTTTGGTATTTGTTAATAAAAAAAAGCAGTCTGTATGTGGGTTCTTTCACTATCAGAGTTTTTGCCTACTGTCTGTGAATGAGTATTATGTAAAATGTGTACCCAGTACTATATTCTCTGCTGGAAATGGCAAATGAAATAGACTCTTGTAATTTCTAGATTGATCTGAGTTGCTGAGCAGCAAAGTCTTTCTGTATAGCTGTTAAAGGTTTTGCATGTTTTTGGTTTTTTTTTAACTTTAGTAACTTTATGATAGTATTTTTTAAAAAACATGTTTTAATTGCCCTCTATATGATTTTTCTTTAGCAAGTGCTCAGATCTAAAATACTGCACACGTCCGTCCTATTAAAAGTAAACTATTTATGAATTTACAACAACAGGCTGTTGAAGTTGTATGATAGGGAGCTTTCCAAATGTGGCTCATTGCCTGGTGGGGATACAGGAGATGGAAGCAAGATAAATAGGAGGCAGTATAGGGAGCTTTTTTCCCCAGAAGGAAAAACCACTTATTTAAATGACAGATAAATTTACATACGTTTCTAATATTCTTTTTCAGTGTAAACAAATTTTACAGTTACCATAGAGATTAGGTTCAGATACTGTGGTTTTTGGAGCCATATTAATATGTAGCATGACAGCTGGGAACATGAGGAGGTCAGATCACAAGTAGAACACAAAGTGTTCTGTGAAATAGTGATATAGATCCACTTCAGGCTGAATTGAATGTATAACAAATGATTGAATTTAGAGTAACAAACACAAAAACTTCTTAATAGAGTCGTAATTTTTTAAAAAAAACTCTCACAGCTTACTTATTCTTCAGTAAGGTTTGTGCTACTATTGCAAGTTTATTTTTAAAGTTGGGATAAATTCTGTCAGAGTGTTCAGGTGTCAGGTTTAAGTCTGTGATTTTTGCGATTTGTGTGTGTGTAGTGTTAAACTTACATATGCTTGAGATAACTCCAGTACTTTATTTACTGTGTCCTGTAGTGTTCAAGGGAGGTTAATCTGTAAGTCATTACTTGGAAGCTTTAGTTATTACACAGAAACTTTTAACAGAATTGTGGTTCCAAAGAAATTTCTAAGATTCAACAACCTAACCAAGATTATAGGAGTGATGCAGTCCTTCAGTCTGGCTTAAATTTGTAATTTTTTTAGTTAAGCTTACAAAGATGCAAGCTAGTCCAATAAGAAGCAGTAAGGGAGAATACTTAAGAGAATTATTAGCTGTTTGTATCACTTCAAGGTAACATTGACTATACTAGATCACGATACTGTTTAAATATGACTGTATATTTCTGTGCATTTATTTTTTAAGTTATCCAAAGTGTGTGCCTCAAGGACACTTCAGCATATAGAGGATTTAATGCTTTAAGACCTAGTCTTGCTTTGAGTCTGCTGACTGCAGACTTGCTTCTGACTGCACGATCAAGGCCTGTGTTTTGGTTTATGCCTTGGTCATTCTTTCAAGTGCAGAGTGTTGTGGATTCTGGTGCACAGAGCCTTAGAACTGGACTCCTCGTTGATATCTCTGTCTCTTTACGTGAACTTGAACAACTCATTTAGCTTTACTGACTCCTTTCCCCCACCTGTGTGGTATGGGTAAAATGTTGATCTTTCTTTGTGAAACACGGTGAGGTATATTTAGGAACAGCACCAAGAATTGTATTGACACAAAACTGTAAGTTACCCGTGTTCTTGCATTTCGCAACGCTTTGACACAAAAGAGGTATGCTGCCTGCTAAGAGATTACCAAAGCTGTTGGGATAATTGTTCTCCTTGTAATAACCCAACTTAATCCAAGGAAATAAAGCCCCTCATATAAACCAGTAACTTTAGCCTATTAAGTAGTCTATCCATGGACTGCAAAGACTGCTTAAAAACAGACTTGAAATATGTCTTAGAAGAAGTGCTCAAGTCTAACAGAATTATGCTTGTTATTGTGATGTTCTACTAAATCAGGATTTTCCCGGTGTTGATTGAGCTCTGATAGCTAATACAGTTGTGTAGATAATGGCTATGATTGCTTGCATGTTGTGAAGGTTTTCTTGTTGTTTGAAGTTGTTTTGTGAAGTAATTTACCGCCTTTTGTATAAGGCATTTTTGCATTAAGTATGTGTCAGAAGAATGTAGAATCTGTTTGATGATTTAAAAACTAATTGCATGCCATCAAATTACTACTTACTAAGTAGGTAGCAATATATATAAAAGCATTCTTACAGAGTGCTTTTTTTTTTAGCTCCAAAATCAGGAAATAAACTCCACGAAAGCAAAGTGTCTGCTTTTAAAGAGACAAATAAACACAAGCTTGGTTTCACTAATGATTTGTACTAAGAACTGCTGCAAATGCTTGTGAGATCTTTAATATGTATCATGGCATTTGTTTGATATATAAATTTATGAATGAAGGTAATATACCCACTGTAGTTAAAAAGTTCAATGCTGAGTGGGGATCAAAAGAGTAGATGTCCCAGAAGTTAGAGCAATGCTTTATGAATTAAGAGATCTGAAATGATTGTTTAAATGTTTTGATGCTGTTTGCATGTTAATGTTTCTCATTCTGTAAAGTACAAACTGTTTAATGGTTGTTGAAACTTCTCTTTGGTAATCCTAGATGTTCCTGGGTGCTTGCTCAAAGTTGCCACATTTAACAAATTAAGAAAGCCATGCCTATGGTTTATGGTAGATTTTTTGTTTTGTGTTGCTTTTAATTCATCCTGAAATTACATTTTTGTTTCAGTAGTCTGTCCTAGTGACCTCTCCAGCTACCCAGAGAGATCACTGGTGCACACTGACACTGTAGCTGCTTTCCCTTAATGTGTGCCAGACCATTGCTCATATTCTCTGCCAGTACGGCTGAAGACAGAAGCAAAATATCTAGTAAACTTTTCAGCCACTAATTTCCAACTTTGAGCACAAGTCAGTTGAAAATCCCATTGGTCTTATGCAGGCTGGAAACCAGTCATGGAATTTTCACCTTTCACTTTCTGGTTAATTATTTGAATTACAGCAGAAATGGAGATTTCTAAAGGAAGAGTACCATTAGAATAGTTTTTGTGATGGAGGCAGGAGAACAGGTAAGTCTTATGAGGTGGTTTTCCCCAATAACTTGTTTTTACTTTGTGAAAAATGATTTTCTTAAATTCTTTCCTGATGTTCCAGTTTGAACAAGTGATCAGAGGCAGTTATTGACTTCCTCATGCTTGCATAATTATGTAGAAAGGAAAGCAAACACCACTTGCACCAAGCAATTACAAGTCATGTTGGAATAATCTTACTGTTACTTTGAAATTGTTTATTTGCACTCTTTAAATGCTAGTCTTTGTATATTTTACACTAACCATCATGGAAGCCTTGAACTCAAATCTGCATGGATAGTTTGTCACTGTTGAATAGTTGTATTGGTTGATAAGGGCTCAAAGTTAATGAGACCACATAGTAGAAAAAAGGCTGTCTTAGACTGAGAAGACTGAAGTTGTAATAAACTATGAGCATTAGTACAGTTAAGTTGCTGTATTATTATCTTCAAAATTGGTGAAGGATTTTTGGCTCAGTGCTCTCATGGCAGCATAACTATTGTATGAGCATACTAAGAGAAATGTTAGTAGGCAGAATAATGAATGTGCATATCTTCACTGGAACACTTTGGGGTGGTTATTCAGTTCACTTTGTAATCCAAAACAAGTACTGTATACACGTACAGCAGAAACTGTGATACACATTGCACGTCTGTTTTCAAAGAAATTCTGCACTGTAGTTCAAAAGCCCTTTGAAACAAAAGGCAAAGGTTTTGAGATACTAAGCTTTACAATCACTATCAAATACTTAACCTGAATGCTTTGCTGATTGAGTAAACTGAAAAAATAGTGCTAACTTTGAGAAATGTGGAAATGATACTGTTGTCACAAATCGGTTTCAAATTTTTGTTTAAATCCTACAGATACACTCATTTTCCTTAGAAACGTGCTTTTATAATAGACTGAAGAATAAGAGAGTTTGAGGTGTCCTCACTGAAAGAGATAACAAATGTTACAGGAAAACCTAGAGCTTAACTTCACTTGGTGCCCTAATGTGATACACAGCCATCCAAATGCTCGATTATTTTTCAGTTCATACTTACTGGAAAGTAGTTAACCCACTGTCTGTTCTCTACCTGTTGTGAAATGCAACAGTTGGATTATCTGCATTTCTGCTTAATAGGCCCTTCAGCTGTTTTAGCTGAAATGTACAAAGCTGAAAACCATGGATCTTGAAATGTTTCTGCCTTAAATGTAATTCAGGTCACAGTTCAGAAATGTTGGGAAGTCAGGTATTGTCGCTGCTTGCTTTTTAATTGATGTGCTTGGGTAAAAAATGCTGCTTTCTGCCTTTTCCACTTAGCACTTAGTGTTGTCCAGTTACTGTGCTTGCTATCACTCGCTGGATGTTTGCTTGGATATGTGCATGGAATGGATTTTTAAAGACTTCTAGAAGACTTCAAAAGGCCTCCAGGGAACTAAGAAAAATTGTTTAACCCTATGTGTAATGTAAATGTCAGTGATTTAATCTTTAAGTGTTACAATAATTATTTTAAAAGGTTCTGATGGAACGTCATAAATCTGGGTAGCTGGGGTTTTTTTTCTTTTTTCTGTTAACTTGGGGTGTCCAGATGAGAGGATATTTCAGGGAATTCAAGTAAGGAAAAGACAGCGAGCCTCTTTGATATTCAATACTTGACATCTATTTTTCTTCTGAAGATTAGTTTGAACCAGGGGAGAAATTCAGTAAAAGAGAACACTATTGTCTTTTTGTCTTTTTTTTTGTCTTTTTTTTTTCCTCCTTTGCTTGGCAGACTATAAAGCAGTCATGACCTGTTTAGCAAGAAGTGTTTGTAAGCAAGCTCTGAAAGCCAGTTGGGAGAATGGAAGAGCAGGGGGGTGGAGGGTGTTGCTGAGTTACCTGTAGAAAACTAGGACTGAGATGAGCCAGGTGCTTTGTGTGTGACCACTCTGTGACAGTGAGTTCCTGAGTGAGTGTCTGTTAGTTAGTTGAGTGTGGAGTACTATTTTGGGGGTTCCTGAACCTATCTTCACTATGAAGAAAATTGTGCTGGTCTATGAAAAGGCATTTTCTTTACTGTGAACAAAGCAGTAGGAGAAGGCATCACTCCAGTTAACATGGAGTTGCTGTTGTCTTTGAGCCTGTATTTCCTCTAGAGTGAAGATGGTAGTCAGTACACCAAAGGAAAGACTTTTTAGCATCCAGAACTCCCAGATTAAGTAGTCTTTGATTGTGACTTATACAGATCCCATTAAGGAGTAACTAGGGACAGCATTCATCAGTTGTCTTTTAAGCTAAATGTGAATCCAAACATCTGTAGAGCTTTGTTGCAGAGCAGATCAGCCAGGTTGGACTAATGTGAATAACACTGTTCTTGGGCAGAGGAGTTTGCTGTTCTACTGTTTAATCTGTAGGTTTGTCCTCCAGCAGCCTGTAGCAAAGGATTTTGTTTCATAAGTAGTTTCTCAAATGAAGGTTGTATGGTTATGGAAGAATGCAGTCTTGCCTCCTTCTTCCACTCTTGGGTGTTTATTCTCGTTGTCTTCTGTGCTAGCAGTCCATTTGTGTGGTGCCAGAGTACACGGAACTAAGCTGAAATTAAGAACAATCAGATACATACACTCTTCACTTGCAGACTGTTCCTGTCCTGACTGATGGCCTGGCCGAGGAAGAAAGGACACAAAAGCAGAAGTGGACCAAGACTGATTAGGATTGGTTTAAACTGCGTGTGAACACACATCCTACCCCATCCCTCTGCCAAGTTAGCATTTACAGTCATTAGGTTAAACATTTTGTAAACTCTATAGGTGAAGTTACCATAGAAGGTTTTTTGTGCTAGCTTGCTACCTAGAACACTAGACTTCTTTACTTCTTTTCTAGAAGATGTTGAGTGAAAAGATTTAATTGAATTGATGCTGTGTCTTGAAAGGAATTAATAAAATTTAATTTTCAATATGATAAACATTGATTTAAAAAAATAGAGACATCTTAAAGAAGGGTATCAGATGAAAAACCTCAATTTTTAAGGAGGCCAATATAAGCTTTGCTTTCCTTCCTCCTTCAAGTTCTCATTCAGTATTTGGAAAGAATACCATTAGTAATAATTATGTCTCTTTCTACTTAAATTACAGAAACAGTTGATACTATAATTTTCTTTAGAAAGGTATTTATAAATATTCGATTTCTATCCTATGAAGGTGACAATTCCTGTATATCTATAATACCTTTTGACAATAGGTACTTTTACCAATGGGTGGAAGATGTAAACAATTGTGCTACCTTTATTCCAGATTAAAACAATAGGAAATGATAATTTGGGGAGAATTTACATCACTCTCTGATAAGGAAGTTGAAGGGAACAGAAGTCAAACTTTCAGGGTTTTTTTTTTAATGTGTTAAGAAGGCCTGTGTATTTATGGGTAGACAAGTGGAGACTTGGTGACAGTTGGGTGTTAATGCCAGTTGGAGATGGTAGAGTGACATTTTTTGCTTATTACCACAAACTTAATGCAGATATTTGTATGCTATCATCCTTTCTAAGAACCAATGTTCTAGCTGAGCTTTTATCTGTGATCCTTTCCCTTTTCTCTCTTAAGTTCCTTCTGACTTAGTATTTCTCATCGTTTAAGACAATCCTTCTAAATGGGATTTGAGAAATGGGATCTGACTTCAGCAAAATTCAGATCCAAGTGTATCTGATACAAGGTTTCAGCTAGTAATAAATAATGTAGTAGGGAGTAATTTGTTTTTTCACGTTCTCTTCTGATCTGAAAAAAAATGTTTCAGTTTGTGGCAGGGCAACCTGATCCGCTGTGATAATTTTTTTCCTTCCTGTTTTCAGCTATCCTCTCAACAGCAGATTGCAAGCGCTAAATCTCATTTGTACATTTAAAATAGTCCACTTCATTTTTTCTTAAAAATAAATGTAGAATACAGTCTTCTAAGATTTCAAAGAATACTTTAAATTAATTTAAAATGGTGGAAGAGACTTTCCAATATCCTTTATGAGTATTTAAGTGAAAGAGTGTTAAGTTAATCTTTTTGTTAATGCTGTGACACTTAGGTTGGTGTAACTTCTTTTCCTGAGAGAAATAATAAGGGATTGAGACATTTTTAAAATGATTACATGTTATACCAGCATTTCAGAACTAAGTAATTTGTAATAGAAAATGTTTTCACTTTTTAATGTATTTTACTGCTCTGCTTATTGAAAGATAGATGTTGCTGTAATATTAAATGAATATCACTTCAGATTACATCACTAAACTTAGAAATAAAATATATACTCTTCTTAATCTTTGTGCTTCCATAAATATAAATGCATTTTTGAAAACATAGCAATAATTTTATAAATTTCCACTTCAGTTTTTTTAGAAGGTTGTCCTGCTAGATGGGCATCAAGGGAGATAGCAAAATACTTAGGCAGAAATAAGACTGCAGTACTGTGTGAAAATTAGTTTGATATGTACCAATACCTTGCTGCCTGGGAGAGAGACAAAAATGGAGATGATAATTCAACTTTGAGTCATTTCCATTTCCTAAATGCAGATTCATTCTGAGGTGCTCTTCCAGAACTTTACAATGACAATCCACATACACACCTTTACATGTAGAACATGGTTTGGGTAACCGTGTGGTGTCTTTGTCTTCTTTGCAGAATTTCATGCCTAATTTCCTGCAATGTTGGACAATTTAAAATATATTAAATCTTGGATTCACTCCTTTGCTCACAGATTACTAGTGCAGTTTTTACATTCCTAAAAATCAAGTAGTATGAAAGATTGCGTTACTTAATAACATAGTTTTGGAGACATAGGTTGAAACCTGCAAAGTCACTCTTCAAATATATTCTGATATTCTTGATCCATTTTAGAATTGGACTGCCAAGGCTTCTGCCAAGTCTGTTCCCTGGAATAATTTTAACACGAAGTTCCAGAAAGTATTAGTATGTATATTAGATGCCTGTCTACAATAATTCGGTTTTTCTTTGCTGGTAGCTCTTTGGCTGTTGAGCTAATACTCTGATTTCATTTTATTTTGTCTGATGCAAGCCAAAACGTTGGATTGATTAGGTGAACTTATTTCACTTCATTAAAAAAAATCATCTTCTATTTCATACATTGTACATTTAAAAAGTACATATTTATGTGTACACTTGCTAGTGTAGGGTGGTTTAGGTTTTTAGATGCAAGTAAAGTGAAAACTGCTTTTCTTACAGTCTGCATTGTAAGACAAATACTCTTTTGGTGACAGCATAATAATATATAGTAGAGAGATAGGTCTATGTTCTTCTATGACAGACTTTTTCACTGGTGTTGTGTGTGGCATGGGTAACATCTAGAGAGCAAGTGAAGTGGTAGTAGGTCAACTTTAAATCAGTGAAATGTTTTTGTTTGTGGCTCAAGTAGCAATGACTTCAGTTCAGTAAAATTATGCTTACTCTTTTTTTGCACTAAAATAGAGAACAATATTCCTTTTTGTCAGTGGAGTAACTTGCTATGCAACAGCACTTATTTGAACATTTGAAATGGTGTAATGAAATCCTAATTATGGTCTGACAATAAATATTAAACATAGCATTGATTATGTGGAATAAAAATGATCCATGATACTTAAGCTGGCCTCCTCAAGTTTCTCTAGTTATGTGTATTGTATTTACTTAGTTGGAGTTTTGAGGAAACAAATCAGCTTTTAAGATCTTCATATAAATATATATATAGTAAAACAAACAAAACCCCAAAAGGAAGTGTAAATTTCCTTCCAAGGTACTTGATTCCAGACAAATCCAGATACAGTTCCAGAACTTTGCTCTCTTACTGCTGTAGCTGGATATCCTTACTATGTTTGCTCAGAATTGAACTTGGGGAAAAATACCCAAACCACTGCAATACTTGAATTTGATGTGCAGATGGGACTTGTCTTTACAAAAAAACTCTTTAAAGGAGCTGCACCATCTTTCCCTTTTTTCTGGCAGTTTCTCTTCAAATAGCTTTTGTGTCCACTGAAACAACATTCCAGACAAGTAGTATGTGGGCACATCAATTGCTTAGTAAGGCTAGTGTGAATGCCTTAACTGGGTAATGCTCTTCTGGCAGGGTAATGCACAATATTTCTGTGAAAATAAATATTACATTGGGCTAATTTGTCATACAACACTCCTGGAAGATTAGATTTATCTTTTAAGCCATGTATTTCATAATTTCTCTTCAGTTATCTTCTTAGGCCTAGGGAAAAAAACATTGATCATAAACATATAATTAATTAGAATTTCATTGGCATATGAAGTTGATTCTGTAATCAGGTGATGTGATGGAGACAAACACATTTGATGAAGTATTGTGAGACTCTTGCATTGTGTCTTGGAACTGAAGATCTTTTGAGGTGCCTCTCGTTCAACTTCTGAGAATAGAACAGGGTTTTTCATGTGGAAAGTAACAGCAGAATTGTTGACATACAAAAGACTATCAAGCAAAACTTAAGGTAGACTTTTTCACTTGAGTAATCCTAAATGTTACTTTTTGAAAAGAGGCTAAAAAAATGAAGGTTTTAGTATAAGAGGCTTAAAGACTTTTAAGAAAAAAACTGGGCTTTACATAATGGCTTCAGCACACTTGAAAGCAGCGAACACTCTTACACTACCTATGCAACTTCAAAAATTTCATTCTCTGTTCTTTAATACGTTGAAGAGTTTTGTGGAATCTGAGCAAAGATCTTTCTTTAAATAGTCACTCCCTGGAAATGGCTGCCATTAGTCACAGGCTAAGCCAGCTGAAGATGTTTTGGAAACAGGTGCAGCAATGAGTAGCCGAAGAAACTGAAGTATTCTGGGGGATAAATTGGATAAAAGGTATTAAACAAGTAGTTCAGGTTCTTTAATTCCTTAAAGTCTGGAAGGTAACCTAGCTGAATACTAACTGCTTATATATTGTTCTTATTCTCTAGATACACTTTCTGTGTAGCATGCATCTAAAATATGTCTTCATAATAATGCAGCACGTGACAAATCTCCTCCGAACTTGTCTTCATCTGGGTATTTCTGTTTTCTTATTATCTGTTTTATTTTTAATGCTTGCAGGGTTGATTGGTTATGGGTATTTTCTGAAGGAAAAGTAGAACTTATTTGAACAGGAAAATCTTTGTATCACTGTTCTGAATAGTTGCCACATTGACTACCTTTTGCCTTTTCCCCCCCAAACCTCCTTTCACAAACTTAAATACTGAACTCTTATTCTGCCAGATGAATGCTGTTGTGGAGAGGAATAAGAAAGAGAAATTATTACTTTTCTTTTAATACCCTTGCTACTGACCATGCAAGAGTATTTGGCCAGTAGTGCTCTCTAAAATTGAACTGAGACGGGGAGAAGTTCGCATGTGTGTTTATGGTTGTTAAATTTTTGTAAGTTAGGAATTGTGTTCCTACCAGTTGGGATACTTGTAAAACTAAAGAAACACTGTAGTTTTTACGATGAAAAAAGGTAAATAAAGACTGTGGACTTGAAATTTTAGTCCTTGCTTTTTTTTTAACCCATATGCAGTTGTACTGAGTTACATATGGTTACTCCAGAAGAGGCATTTATTTCTGTTAATGTGGGGAAAGTAGGATATACAAGTAAGTTGTTGGTTTTTTCAACTTGGAGAGTGAGGAAAGGATTTACAATTCACTTAATAGTTTGAGGAACTTCCCATTTCAAAGAAAAGTATTGTGGAAAATAATGTTTACATTTTTCTGGAAGATGATTACATTAGTGAAAATCAAGTTTATTCAATGGTAGAAGTAGTCTGCTTGTGAACATGATTATAAATTATTGGTGTTTTCCTTGGTAAATTACTTGTGGTACTAATTTCTTTGCTGCCCCAGCTAACCAGTGTCCAGTTTAGTTAAGACATCTGTGTTCTGCAGGGATTTTACCTGACACAAGTGGTCCAATAGGTGCTGGTAAGAAACACAAGATCTAACACAAAATAATGCGTTAGGTTTTTTTTTTCTTTCAGACCCAAATAATTGGTTATGTGATTATAATTGGTTATATAGCTAAAATCTTAACCAATCTGCTCTTCTTGACTGGAAGGCATCTGTGCTCTTAAGCAACTATTTTATTGTAGTCGCAGACCAAACCTAATTTTAATTGGTTTTTTGTGCTCCTTGGCTGCTTCTACATGGTGCAAGTGTGTGTGTAGTGATGCTGATACTTCACTTCTCTTTAACCTTATTTGTGTCTTGTCTCATTGTCTTTAATGTAGTGCCATGGGTTCTGTAGCCTGTCTCTAAGGAGATTTGAAGACATAATTAAGCAATCTTGTTGTTAATAGTCCTGTTCATTATTCAGGGACCTATAGGTTCATTAGACAATTAGGGGGAAATCAGAACATTGAAAAACTTCAGCTAATGCAACTCTTCTTATGTAATTTTATTTATTTGTGTATATATAGTCACCTTTTTCTTTGCACATGCAGTAGTTGTGGTTGCTTTAAATTTTTATGGAAGGGTTTTTTTCCTTTTTTCCTTTTTTTTTACTGGGAAAGGAAGCTGAAGATTTTTCTTCACTATTTTGAAAGGTGTAATATCTTTCTATAAAGATAGATCTTCATATTTCCATGAAAGAAAGATAGTATGGAGATAGATATGTGTATTGCAGTATGATTTACTGGCAGTTCAAAGATTGTAAGTCTGTACTCCACATGTTAGAAAATACAGCCTCTGCATGGAATAAGGCTGAAGCACTATTGATACTTTGCATGCATTTGTAGATACTGTATGCTGCTTGTATCTTAGCTAATGTAATGTAAAATAATTTTTTATTAGGAAGTAGAATCTTCACAGGAAGCTTGGAGAGAAATGAATGTTTGAAAAATGTAGAGGGGGGGGTGGGAAGGAAAGGATTATCATCAGGACACTGAAAAATAGATCTAGAATGTATCATCAAAGAGACCAGGGCAGATATACCTGTAAAGGATAATACTTGTAATTTTTACTTCTGAAAATTTCTGCGGTGAAGGTCATAATGATCAAGTTTACACTTAGTTATACACACACACAAACACATACAAATAGATTTTAATATCTAGAAATTACCTACAGTTTTTTAAAAGGTTCAGTTTGTTGGCTAGCTTGCCTTTGAATTTCACTACAATTATATTCTATTAGATGTTTCAAATGCGTAATTGTGGCATAGGGAATTCCTGAAAAGCCAAATATAAGGGCTTGCTATTTTTAAGCCAAAAATATTGCACTCTTGGTGTATTAGTAGTTTTATCCAATTGAGATGTGTTTTGTTAGCTCTTGTGTCGTGTTTCCCTTGGAGACTCAAGAACAGCATAGCAGGTTACTGGTGAGGAATAAATGGTTTAGACCGGGAGTGAAGATCTGTCTAAATGTTCCAAAGGATTTGCTTAACGCTAAAACCTACGGAAAAGTATAGGGATTAGTGTGTATCTAGTTGAAGTGAAACATTGTCAAAACCCAAAACAAGTGAAAAGTATTTTTTGTTTGGCTAGTTGGCAAAATGAGAGTCTTAAAAGTTATTGCTGGCTCTGACCTAGAAAAGAAGACAAGACTGTTGGTCTGTGCATGATAAATCTCCTGAAGCCAGTGGAGAAATTTGAGGCTATTTTTTCAGAGCGAGTCACTGGAAAGCAGAGGAGAGCCTGGTTTGCCTGTTCTGAAGTGCACCTTCAGGTTCTGTTACTTAAGTTTATATCTTAGTGATTCTGAGCCTTGCACTTTGTCTGAGATAAAAAGATGAAAACAACCTGTTCGGAAAAACCAGGAGAAAAGCAAAAGGCAAGTTGGTAGAGAGAACAGGAGTTTTTTTTCCATAGGTAAGCTATCTTTGTGCTGCATGCTATTAATTTAATATAGTCTGAAATGGAGACTTAGATGACTCTATCTCCACCAAGTCTGAATTTATCAGAAGAAACTAGATGCCAGAGGTGTAATCGAATGAAATTATCTTTGCAGTGTTATTGAACCTTCTTCCTTCCGTTTATGTTTTTAATTGCAATGTCAGGCCCTGTGAAGGAGGAGAAAGTTTGCATATTCATATTCATAACTACAGTGCTTCTGGGTGCATGTGCTGTGTCAAACAGTGCTAATGGGATCCCTGGGTTAAATCCATGCAAGACCATGAGAGGACTGAAAGAATGTTTTCTCATATTTTGATCTCTTTGCCAGCGAGGTGTAACCTGAAACAGGTTTTCTTGATTCAAGTGTGTTTTAGTGTCTATTACTGGTGTTAAACCTAATGGAGTTACTCTGTGCAAGACACTGACTCAGGAGCAATCTCATTTGTCCTGCTGTATGGCTCTTGTTAATGTCCTTGTTCTACTGTAGATCTCTATTCCTTGAAGGACTTTTAAAGACTGCCTCAGCACTGGATCATCATCTTGGTACAAGTTACCTGTAATCCAGTCACACTGAATATTGTATTTTTCAGGGAAGTCAAACCAAGTAGTGATTTTTGACAGGACTGATCCCATTTATAAATTGAATTAAGCAAAGTGCCTCTTTTGTGGTAAATTCTGAAATTTTTGAAATTATTCTTGAAATTAGTTCTCAGTTTACAATTGGACTTCCTATTTTACAAAAAAAGATTAATGAAAAACTGTTTTGTTCAGTGATCTAATGGTAATGGTAATTTGCTAGTTCTCTATGAAAATCAAAACTTAACACATTCCTAGAGAATGCTCAGTTAAATCACTAATGCCTGCTTTGTTTGCAAATAATGTGTGCTGGATATAAAACTTAACATTAACTGTTTTTTTGAGTGCTATCCAAGTAGATTAGACTTTGAATACAAACTTGTGTTTGACCTTGCGTATACTCCAGTGCTGAAGTGCTTTCAGCCAGTTTAAAGCCACTTCAGGGTTTTAGTGGAGATGTTTGACCGAAAGCTGTTTGTTTGACACACAGATCATTCGAAGAAGAGACAGCTTGACTGTCAAATTATTAAAGGTGGAAAAAAAAAAAAAAACAAACCCACATGGTAAATGTCATCTTTCCCAAAGGGCCTCATACATTCCATTTTTGGAATTTGGTTGGGGGGGAAAAGAAATTTAAGAGCTAGAGTGTGCGATGAAAAGGTACATATAGAAAATGCTATCAAACACCCATGGAAAAAGAAGAGGATTATTTTCTAAGTTTTGAAATTTCTCTGGGTTTTTTTGCAAGAACCTTACAAGTTCTAAATTACTGTGGAGTACTACTTCATCTCGTAGTTTGAGGCAGGCTGCCAATTTGCCCATTGATTTGTCCTCTCCTACTTTGTTAACTCTGCTGTGTGATCTTGCAGTGAAATGATACAACGTACTAAAGTGAAAGAATAGCGATTTAGCAAAAGTAACAGAAACAAGGCAGTCGCTGAGTTGGAGCACTTTAGCCCTTAATCAAACGTGTGTCAGAACAGATGCAAAAGGAAGGATGTGCAGGGAGACAGGCATTGTCATTCATGTGGATTTGAGTTTGGAGGGCCCGGGCTTTCCCCTTTTACACTTTCGAGTTGTTAATTTAACTCACAAAAGAAGTATGAAAGAACAAACCATCTGTTTTAACTGCTGGTGGTGAGCATCTAGCAGTACGCATCTCCCCCCCCAGCTTTCCTGGTTTCAGAAATTAAGAGCTCCTGCTGGCAGTAGGTAGTGTGTGTCACCAACTTTAAACCCATTTTATCGGGTTTAGTTTTGATCCCTGCATATTTTTTTTGTTGTTTTCTGCAGGTAGATAGAGATTTCAGAATAGTTATTGTAGCATTCCTGGCTTTCTCAGAGGAGTGAATAGTTTCAATCCTTTTTACTAGATCGATTTTATAACTTTGCATAATGATCAAAACTTCATCCTGATGATTATTCAAAGGAACCAGGAAAAAACAAATAAATGAGTATAACTTGAATTCAGAACAGTTCTGTTTGATTAGATGTCTATCATAAAGAAGCTATATACTTCTGCACCAGTTAGGTTTTAAAGCACTTGCATTTTTAGAAGTTTCCTGTCATTTCTGTAGCAATCAGGCTGTTTTGCTTCTTGCCACTTGTGAGCTCATAATTCTACACAAAACATTCATATTTTGATTCTTATACAGGTAGTTGTGTATTTTGGCTGCAAATGCAGCAGAAACTCTGTTAGTAATTTTTCACTTAAAAGAAGATTTATTTTTTTTCTTTTAGTAGTCCCCATTTTTATTCTTTGCCTCCTGAATTTAACTAAAGGGCCTATTCCATCTGTTCCTTTGCAGAGATAAAGCAGTATGACTATTGCCATCTCAGAAATCTAATAAGCAACTGTATTAAATACAAGCTATGCTACCAGGTTTTTGTAAGCTCTAAGAAAAATGCATTATAAAATTTTAATCCATTCTAATGGGTTGTCTTTGAGGCTAAAAACCCCACAGCTGTAACAGCCACAAGATTGCAGGATTTCAAAGCAACGGATATAAGTACAAGGCGAGGCAGCCAGCTTTGGCCTACATAATTTGTTGAGAGGAAGTGGGGACTGACTGCAACAGTTGAGCTTTTAAAACTAAAGAAGTGAACAGATTGTTGCTGAGTGGAGTTGTGTACAGAGTATTTTTAAAATTAGTATTATGGTAAGTAAGTTGAGCTCTAACCAGAGATGAAACCATGTGCATACTTCCTGTCTGTCTGAGACATCGCACAAGTGCCTGGGGGTGGCAAAATGAGTTTTGACATACATCAGCACAAATCAGAAGTGGTAAAGCTGGTATTTCTTTGACTGAGTGATTTTTCTGATTACTTTGATAGGCTGTTTTGTGTATGGGGCAATTCACAGAATCTTGAAAAGCACAGGTAATTGTTTAGAAGACTTCATGTTCTGTAGCTGCCTTTTATCAAAATATTTTGTTTTAACTGTGGGAGTTCCTTGTTGATTCAGAATTCAAGTGTGAATACCTATATCCATATAAGGCTTAGAATGAACTGCTACCTCAAAAGCTGTTGATCATCCTTTTAATGTGTATTTAGTAAGACTGTTGATTTAAAGGTTTGAAGTGATGGAGTATTTTAATTGATCTTTTGATCTCCTCAAGCAACTAGTAACTCAGCATATTAACATCCTTTTTTTAAACCTAAAAACTCTGTTCATCGTGAAGCTATGGGATTTTTGATGCCCTAGACTGTAAGATTAAAGGTCCCTGCAATATTGCTTTTTTCCTTTGCGAGGAAAGAGCTCTTGAGTCTGACACTGCAGGTCAAATCCAGTGAAGGACTCTAGCTAACCTGTGGGTGTTTGTGATACTTCTCAGTGCAAGTGATGCCACAGTGGAAGTCTCCTTTGTATAATAAACATGGGCATGTGGCACTGGGTGCTCTGTCCACTGGACAGAAAGAATTTGGTAATAGTGCTTTTTAAAGTAGGGTAGATTCTGCTGGATGGTTGGCTCAGAACCTCTCTGCAAGCACTCCTGACTTGTTCAGGCATCTCATTTCCTCTAACCTGCTTCATGCCATGGATTTGCAGTAGTCCAGATCCTCTGGAGGAGTGAGGCTGGTGCTTTATTCAATGAGTCAAGACTCTCAGCACATCGAATCGAGAACTTTGCTGCCTTCCCATCTAAAGTTGTGGTGTCTGGGGCTGAAGGCAGCCAGCAGGCTGAGCTGGGGAGCCATCAACACTTGCCAGCATTTCATGGTTTGGTACTTGCTGCATTAGTAGTGCACTGCCTTTGAAAATGGAACCTGCTGCATGCTATCCTTGCCTCCTGAGGGGGCAGTTCTTGGAAAAATAGCCAAAAAAATAAATGGAACATGAGGCAATGTCATACTTCTGCCAAAAAGGCAAATGCCATACTGGAATGTTAAAGTATTACTTGAAAATAGTGTGAAATTATATTTGCTTCTCTTGCAATTAACTAGGCCATACCTGTGTCCAATTTTAGGCACCAACTAGGAGAAATACGTGAGATAATTAAATAAAACAGCAGAGGGACAGTTCAAAATACAGGGCCTATTTTTACCTATATATAAAATTTACATGGTAAATTGTTTCTTTTTTCTTTTAGAAATAGAAGCTGAATCTCTTGAAAGCTACAAAGCAGAAGTACACTTGTGTCCATTTGCAATATTGATAAGACGAGGAATACCAGTAGCAAGGAGTGTTTAGATGAGCTATTATAGAAAAGTCTGTAAGCATTGCAGAGTGCAGTATATTCACTCCTAAATGTAAGAATAGGTATTACAGACACCTGTTATGAATAATCCAGCTAAAATGATCCTGCTGAGAGGAATGACCTTGATAACCTTTTATATGTAATTAAGTTTTTGATTGTTTTTCCCAGGAATCTCATCCATTGTAATTTAATATTTGATAAAGTGGTTAGATTAAGTTATTTTAGTCTCCTTGTTGGTATTTCCTAAACTAATTTTCATAGTTCTTTTCTAAGTGTCTTGTCCCTGGCCAGCAGTTTTACACTGAATTACTATGCAGCAATGGAGGGAGCATGGCAGATGTAAAATCCACTCCCTTGTCTAAAATTTCTTGTGTTGCTGTATGATATTTTATACTACTATACTTTTGTATACAATTGGCTCTTTGCTACAAATTCATTTGCCAAGATGAAGTGTGTTCATCTGGAGATGAGCTCTGGTTCATCTCCAGAACTACAGTGCAGGAGTTCTTAGTTCCTGAATGCTTGGATTTGTGCATAACCTTCACGTGCAGATTAGTTGTGTTTAAATTACTAAATAATGTGTCTTGAAGAAGGGTTGATTCTCAATAAGAAAACTTTTCTTTTTTCATTTCGTTTTGTATTTACATGTTTTGTATTATTTGACACTTGAGTGGAGGTTTGGCATTACTCCTGTATACTCCCCCATCATTCTCCTAGCTAGCAACAATGGCAAAACCCAAATCCAGAGCCTACAGGTTAATATTTTACCAGATTAATGATGTGATTTAATATGTTACTCTGTTAAAGTTTTAATGTGGCATTCTAAAAAGTACTTTATATTAAACTACAAATCAGCTACAGTCAAGATTTCATAAAAATATACAAAATAACATCTTAAATGCTTAGCACTTTGGAATATAATTTTATCAGTATATATTTAAACATTGTCAGACTAATAAAATCATAGCTGTGTTTAGTGAATTGACTTAGGTCTGTGTTTCAGAAATCTCACTCTGCTCCGGGATTTTGAGTTGCATGTCATTCCTTCAGCTTTCCCTTTCTGTTCTGACTTAGGAACAAAAATAACTCCTCCCCCTTTTTCCTGCCTCATAGCCAGTTTAGAAAGCATTGTATGAAAAATGGAAGTAAACCAAGGCAAGAAATTTTATTTTCTATCTGCAGAAAAAGGAGTTATGATTTATGGTTGGGGTTTTTTGGGTGTTGGTTTTGAATTTTGGTGGTGGTTTTTTTTAAGGTTCAGTTTTTCATTTTATCATTAATTTGCTTCTAAAGTTTTACACAACAGAACATAGTTTTAAAAATCTATGATAATAAACAGAATCTTAATATGCCACAATTTCAGTGAAAAAACCCAACATTCTTAGGTAATTATCTGATTTTAGTATCTGTTCACTGTTCTTGCTCTTGCTATCAGTTTTACTATATAAAAATATTGTTCCATTTTTCTGTTAACTAAAATGCCAGTATTATCAGTTACCTAGAATACAGACAAGTCATTTCACATACATAGTTTCCTGTTCTGTATATTGTTATACCGAATTTACTGTGCAACTAACTTAAAAAGAAAACAACCATTGAATTGTCTTTGACTGGAAATAGAAATAATGACCAAGAATTATCAAATTGTTTAAAAAATAGGTTTGTTTGAGTTTATTTTCTCTTGAGGTTTCATTGACTGTTGTTTTTTCAGACTCCATATAGTCACTTCATCATTTTGCTCAGGAAGAGCGTGGACTGGTTTGTTTGATTAAACTATCAAATGATCTTTGCTCCAGTCCATTTGGAATGCAAGCATATCATTAGTATATCATTCTTTTCAGTGCTTTGAAGCATCTCAAGTTTTTCATAGGAGCATCTCTAGACAGAATTGTGGCACATTTTTTAAAATGAGGCAAATTTTCCAGACCTAATAATTTAAATAATGCTTCTAAGCAATATCTGAAGCTTTTAGTTGGCAAAAAGGTGTTTATTAATGTAAAAATTCAATTTAACTTAAAGTGCTAAACAGGTATCAAGAACATACTTTTTGCTGAATTATTTTGCCCTCTAACAACAAAGACTTTATTGATTGCTTTCTCCATACTAGAATGAATTTTGGTTGTTGCACAAAACACAGGCAATGTGAAAGAAGTATTTAAAATATTTGTGATTAGAATTCTTCATTGAGAAGCTCATTTTTTCAAATTAATTGTTACCTTTTTATCTGTATATATGTAGAAACAGCGTTCACGCTTGAAGTGTACAAAAAAGTCTGACCAAAATTAATGAAGTTGTATCATTTTACAGTAGTAAGCTATAATGTTAAATAGTTTGAATATTTAGCTAAGCCTCACAGGAAAAAATTGCAATCTGGTAGCTATGGCAATAATTGACTTGAAGAAAGATTTTATATTTAGGGGGATAAACAGCAGGAGTAGGCATTCAAAGTATCTTTTCTTCATGTAGTCTTTCAGCAATAGAGAACAAGAGACCTACAGAAGGAATTGTAAAGAATTGGCATTATTTTTAGAGCTTGATCAGCAGTTCTGGAGTGTTTTTATTAAATAAAACATTTTAGAGAGTGATATGCTATACTGATAGAAAGACTACAGATTTCCATTCTTAGGTCTCAAAGTACTGTAGAGAAACATCAAATACTTACTTGCCTTTGAGTAAGGTGTGCATTTACCCCCATGCTGCAGACTTGAAAGTCGGTACAAGCCTGCTGGGCCACATCATGGTGCTGCAAGTCTGTGACCAGATTAGGAACAGAATCAGAATTCAGTGGGTTTATTCAGTATGGTAGGGGAAAAAAATACCTAAATGCTGTAATTTTTTAAAGTATAGTCAGTCATCTTTCTGGATTTGCAATTTTGAATAGGAAATGAGGTAATTACAGTTTAAATGTTTGGAAATTACACTGTTCAGTGAATTTCTGGATGGAGAATTGAGTTGCTCTTTGGCAATGATTAGGATAGACTAACTTTTAAAATCTCATCAACTTATAGTTCCAAAAAAAAGGAATTAGTTCCATAAAAATTCAGCTTTACAAGGGTAAGTAAAAATAGTGAAAATCCATTCTGCATTCAATACAGATATAATAAATAAAAGAAGTGTTACTTGTTGTTACTGAATTGAATTTCTCGCTTTGGGTCTCTTGGTCCTTCATGATCTTAGAACCTGTAAATCCTCTCCAGAGCTTGCTTGTATTTGGAGAGGAAAATCAAGTCTTTAGGAACTTCAAATAAGCTTGGCACTGGACAGATCTGACTGAATAATTTGAAATAAAGAAAATAGCCACTTTGCACCTGCAGGGAAGGCTAAAGCTGTCAGAAGTTGGTTTAATGCTTCCAAGCTCTGGTAACTTCCAGCTTGGTCAAGGAGATAGACAACAATGACATTTTGCCACAGTTATGTGCTGTATAATGCTTGCTTACAAGATTGGTGAGGTGTTACTTGAAACTTCCTGTAGATTTTAAATTGAAACTGAAAATAGGTTTCATTACAAGAACTCCTCCCCCCTCCCCCCCCCAAATAACTTGTGAATGTTTGGTTTGGTCAGGATGTTTCCTACCAAAATTTTGATTTGTGGGCAAATATTGATAAAACTGAACCATTTTCCTTCATAAATTTCAAAATTAATAGTTCTGCCTTTCTATGAAACGTACAACAGTAACAAAACCAAAAAGCAAGTAAAATCTGATTTTTCAGCCAGAAGCAAATTTCCTCAGAGCACACTCTTACTCTTGGGCTTTTATATAATAGCCTTTTCATGTGGAAAACATCACTGCCTTTTATTCTGTTTTGTAGTTTGCAAGTTTCAGAAAAATTCCTCCTGCTTCCTGTTGTGGTGTTCTCATTTCTGGAAGGTGGATGATGGGCCAATGGATTTACTTTTTTAAAAGGATTTTTTTTTTTTATTTTCTAGGCTTCAGTCTTTGTTTCAGGTATTTCATTTGCCTTTGAGGAATTGTGTGCCTTGGTGATACAGTTTGTAGAAAGGCTTTAGAAGTTTCATAGCTTTGTTGCTCTGAAAATACATGAGAAATATATTTGAACTCAACTATAAAGATATCTGCAAAACTGAGTATATTAAAAGTATTACATTAGTTTTTCCTGAAGATGTCTGCTATTACTATAAAGTTGAACATTCTCTGAACTACAGCAGGTTGAGCTGTAAGCAAAATCTTGCACTCCTAATTACACTGTGATTTTGGTTATTAAAAGATTGATTCTGCAGTGTGTAGGTGGATCTCTGCTGTCGGGTGGAACTTACTGCAGTTTAAAAGTATTTAAGGTAATAATCTATAAGTTAAATGCATTAGTATTTGGGGAGGAAATCTTTTTGTGTTTGTGTTTTTTTCACCTGTATTCTTGAAAATGGTATTTTTTTCAGAACTTGTCTGGAAGACGTTAAATTTACTCTTATTTAAAAAGGGGGGGAAAAAATGCTGTTTTTAAAAACTAGTCTTTTCAAGCTTTTATTGCCCCAAAAGTTACTGAAGGCCTATTGAATGACTTTGAGGTAACTGCTAATTCTGCAGGGTGGAAATGGATTTTAACATTCCAACTATGTAAAATTTTTGCTCTTCATTAGAAGACTTTAAGATTTGGCTTGGTTTTGGATTGAAGTAGTGGGGTATTATTGTTGGGTTTTCCTGCTAAATTATGGGACTGAGATGACTGTAAATGGAACAGTCAAGTATGTGTGTAATGATTCCACTTGCAAACTGTGTTTCCATCTTAAATTATGGACTATAGACAAACAATGAGAAAACAGTTCCCTTGGAAAAGTAACTGCAAAATACCATGGGCAGTAGGAAAAAAGTTTTGCCACTTCTCATGCTTGGGTGAGAAACATGCTCCTCACTATGGGTGAGAAAAGGAATCAGGTTTTGAGCCTTAGGATGTTTCTTTTTGAAACTCAATAATAATTTGGATGCCAGGCGGGGACAGGGGGAGAGGGTCTTGAATCTTTAACAAGTTTTCCCTAAACCTTGGTTATTGAAATTGAACAAAACTTGAATTTTCAAAACCTGTCCTTTCTTTTCAGTAATTGTGGGATAGTTGGGGTGGTTTTTGCTTGTTTAAATGTATCACTAGTTTCTTGACTCCAGAGTCTTGTAGAGCAGATAAATGCTGAATTTTGAATGTTTAATGCAAACTGAAATCTTGGGTCTTCAGACTTCATATACATGAAAGACTGAGGGGAGGTTTTTCTCTTTGCATATTACTCCAAAAGCAGTCCTGCAGGCTTTCCTAGTAACCATATCTGCTACGTTTCTAGATTGAATACTTAATCTTGTTTTCATGTAACCACGTTTACTTGGAACATCCTGTGCATGGTGCAGAAGAATACAGATTAGGAGATAGAAATAATACATTCACACATACCGTATTAGATGAGCTTATGGGCAAAGCACAATGTAAAGCAATTTTATCAGCTGCTGTATGGCATGACAGACTTTACAACGGAATTTGAATATACTAATGCAGCACAGTTGAAGGAAGAGATGTGAAGATGATTTCATCCCATGGAGATGAAAAAACACGTGTGTGTAAAAAAATAATGCTGGAAAACCGACTTCTTTACAGCTTTAAAATGTATGTTAAAGTGTGATGCTACCATTTTAGATTGCAGTGTTAAAATGTGTATTCCACAATACTCTGGAGAGGTCTCTGTGCATTTTCTCCCTCAAACAGTGAAGACTAGAACTATTAATATGGATGTAAATATCCAAATTCAGAAGACGTGCAGGTTGTTTTATGATGTGGGCATCTAGCCATTTATCAGGCCTTCCAGGTATAATCAGCTCGAAGGCTGGGGCAGAACCCTTCCAGCAGGCTGCTTTTCCTGCCAAAGAAAATTCCGCCACTGAATTGGTGGAAATTGCTGACTGGTCACCTAGAGACTGCTTCTTATTTAAGTGGTAAACCAGCTTTTCAGCTGCGGCAGCCTGTGCTGCAACTCTGCGCGCACAGCAGTTGTGAATTGAGATAGCAGAGAAACTATTCATCCTACTCCCATTAATAAAACAGAATTAAGTGCTAGTCGTAGCATGGCAGTTGTCCATTAGTTTGGATTTCCTAATGGAGAGTGCAAAACTGCAGGAAGTGTTTTTCTTTTTATCCCTTCTTGCTCACCCAAGGCAGCGTCGGAACTTTAAGAGTAATTTGGGCGATGATTTAGGATATTCAACGCCAGGCGCGTTCCGGAGGAGCTGCACTGCAGGGCCGCGGGCAGCGCTCGCACGTTTTCCCGGCCGGATCCCGGGAGTTGGCACTGCCGGCGCTCCGTGCCCGACTCCAGCCAGGAGCGGCAGGCTCCCGGGAAGCCCTGCGTGCAGATTTACCCGGCAATCGCCTTAAGGGGACAAATTTAGTTTACGGCAATCCGCGCTTAATCTGCCGGAGCCGTGGGCGCCTTCGGGGAGAGGGCGAGGGCGGGCGGCTGCGCTCGGGGCTGGCTCGGGCAGCCAGAAACTTCTGGCAGCTTCCCGGCTCCGGCCCCTCCCCTTAAAGCGGCAGCTGCCCGGGGAATCGCCGCTGCCCGGCTGCCCACCCGAATGAGCGGAACGCGTCACCCGGACGCCGGCTTCCTCCGGCGGCCTTGCCCAGGCTGGAGCATCCCCAGTTCCTCGGGGCGCTGCTCGAACCGCCCTGGAAGCGCTCAGCCCCCCCCTGCAGCGGATGGTGGGGAGGGGCGCGTCCCGATCCCTTCCCCAAACAGCCCCTCCGTAGCCCCCGCCGGGCTGCGGCCGCGGCGTTCAGCCCTCCCCTGGCATCCGTGTGCGGACCATGTCCGCCTCCAGGTGTCACCCCGCAGAGCCGGGTCCCCTTCGGTAGCCTGGCCTCGGGCAGCGGTGCAGACAAAATACAATTCCTCTTGGAACCGCCTGCTGGGTGAATGGTCTCCATGAAGATCTTTAATGCCAGTCTTCGGGCAATAGTAAAACAACCAAATGAACAAGCCGAGATACTACTACCATCGGCTTCACTTCTCTCCTTCCAGTGTGAACTCTGAGATTTTTGAAAGAGTACATATAGACATAGAAACATTGACAGGATATCCTGGAGTGTGTATTGGAGCTGCTCTGAATGAAAGAAGTTCATGATCTCATTATACATGAATGATGGCGTGTGCTGGGCATGCTTTTCAGTTTGGCTGTTGACAGAAGTTTACTGATTGTTTGTGATATGCTCCTGAAACGATGATTATCTTTAAATTATAAAGTGCAGATGATTATGAGCACATCATCTTTTAAAATAAAATAAAGGATGAGTCAGTAATGTATAAGACTAGTACAGTTTTGTTTTAAGAGACTTCAAGAATTTTAGGAAGCCCAGAACTTGTTGTATTATAGGGTAGTCTCCCTTCCTTTTAAATACCACTGCAAAGACTCCTGTTAAGATATTTTCAGTATGCTTGCAATACCTTTTCCAAGATTACTGGACTGTCAAATTCTACCTGCATTTTAGCATACTTTTTTTTATTATTATTATTTTCTGGAAACCTGCTCTGAAAAGCCTAAAAAAAGAATAAAATCAAATCCTGATAAAACATGTCAAAATTAAATAGGCAAAGATATATTCAGTCTGAGCATAAGGACATCTAATAAATGACGTAAGCACAAAGCAGGGAAGGGATAAGGTAAAAATAGCTGTATACTAATTTTTAATCTCTCTAATGTTGGTAGAATTGAATAAAACCTTCTTGAGAACAGGTGACTCAGAGTTGGTGAGGACGACAAAGTCATGGTAACAATTATCTGAAATTAATGCCAGACTCTAATCATTACTTTTATTTTTCTAGTTTGCATTCACTATGATGCATTGCATTTTGCTAATTATTTTAACTTGCCACTTCATCTGTTACTCTGTCACAATGAGGGAAGTATCTTGGAAATTTCAATTAAGTGATTTGGGTGGGGGGAAATCCCCATGTAATTTGTCTTTCAGTGGAATAATGAAATTGCAGGAAAAAATCCAGTATGTATTCATTGAAGATTTCAGATACTGTTTTAAAGTATATAATGATTTATAGTGGTGGTTAAAATAATTTCATCTTTTTTTTTCTCAAAAGCCGCTCCAATACTATATTTCTAGTAAACATACCTACACTGGTAATCATATAGTCCATATGTTTGCTATTCTTTGAAGTTCTTTACAGTAGTAAATATTAATTAATTCCAGTTAAAGGAATGAGAGTAATTTCAAAGGATTTAGGCTAGAGACTGAAATTAACTTGTGTGTTAGTAACAGAAGTTCTTAGAGATGTTGTTTTTTGAATGAATATTCTTTCTGGAAGAGGTCATTAAGAATAAGTTAGAATAGTGATAAAGTAATCACAGCACTGATAATTATGATCTCTATAAGAATTTAAAGTCCTACTTAAAGTTTGGTTGTTGACTTGCCTGTTACTCTGCTATCGATTTTCAAAGAAAGAACAGAGCTTTGGGTTTTTGTGATGCTCAAATTTTTTTTTTTTTGTTTTAGTGTCAGTAGCATTGAAGAAAAAGTGTTCTGTATTTTTCTGTAAGTTCACCTTGACATTGTGGGTTGGTCTTTGTGATAATTCTTTTGTCTGTATAGGGAAAGATAGACTGACACTGAGCCAACCAGCTCTTTAAGTTTTGTTTATAGGAGAATTATAGCTGCATGCATCTGTGTGGACCCATCTGGGATCTGTCACTCTTGTTAAAGTAATCTCAGTATTCCACAATTCCTTTTAACCTTGGAAGATGAACTGGCATGAAATGCTGTCACCCCTGTAGAGTTTCTTCACTAAAGAGTGCAGTGGAGCAGGAGGGATGCTCCCCTTTTAGAGCTTTACTGTCTTTGCAAGAGAATACATTGCTGCTTTCCTCTGCTCAGATTCATGTCGTGAAACAGCCACTTCTTGGCTCTTGTGTGAGAGTACTGACCAAAACCAAATTTATCACTGAGTCGCTCTTTCAGCATCCATCCAAGTGCAGCAAGAGAAAAGCATTGCAGCCGCCTCGCAGGCTAGTACTGTTGGGCAAGCAAGGAGAGGATGAATTTCGGAATCCCAACACACATAACAGATTCCTTGTTAATCTCCATGGAGTTTTACTAAGCCTGGAGTAGGAAAGGATAGGTGTTTATGGATATACTACCACCAGTGTAGTATATCCTATTACTCTGCATGCAGTCACGTACCACACATGCAGGGAGAGAGAGTGAGGGGTTCATTAGTGCATTCATGCTTCTGATGATCTTAGAAAGTGCAGATTGGTAATGATTTTACAGTACTCAGAAATACATTCTATTGCCTGCCAGTGAGAGAGAGAGGCTGGAACAGAGTCACTGTAAAAAACATCATTAATGAGAAGTTAACCCTATAGCATCTAATATTTCTCAATTCCAAGTTTTGTAAAGCTTAAAGTTCTGAAAAACGGTGCATTGAAGCATTCAAGTACACACTTCCATGCTTTCTGATGTGTTGGAACTGGAGGTAGCTAGTAGGAATTACCTGATGCTAAGTGCAAGCACCTCAGGCTCAAATAGTATCAGTCTCTGATGCCTGTGAAGATTTATCTCTGTATTTTCCCACAGAGAACCTGGATGTGCCAGAGATGCCCCTTGTAAGCTGTGTTTGAATCTGTAGGGGCACAGAAACACAATGTGCCTTCGATAAGGGCTTAAATCTCTTTGCTCTGCTCTTGTCTGGGTCTCCATGGAGGCTTGCTGCTCTTGAAAACAAACCTCTCTCTTGTGTGTCACCCTCTGCCTTCTCTCTTCTGACCCAGCATCTATGAAGTGGTGGTTCAGTTATCTGGAATCTCCTCACCCAGGAGAGGTTGTGTGAGAGAAGATGGACTTCCTTTGGAGGAACTGTGCCTTCTTGATTGCACTCAGTATACTGATTTGACCTATGTTCTCTTATTTCCCATCTCTTCTGTTTCTTATTTCCCTGTTTGGGTGTCACCTGTTCCTGTGTTTCATGTCACAAAACCTTGTCTTTTCTCTGGACCCTTCACCTTCATTGTGTGTTCAATCTCTGTCAGTCTCCTACTGTACCATGCCTGTGGGCTGCTCTCCTGATGAGTGTCACCTTCGTGTACTTTTTTTGAAAGTCGAAAGTGAAAAAGCAACATCTCCTTAGAGTTGTTCTATTTACTAATGAAAAATGAACCTTAATTATTTGAGGGAAATAAACCTGTCTTGATGCGACTTCAGGTCTTGAGCCAATTTAAGGAGAAGGCAGAACACTTGGTTGGCCTTCACCATTGCAGCAGAATTGTTCACCTGCTGTGTCTTCAGATGTGCAGAGGCTGGAAGCCTATGTGGTGCTTATTGTAGGTAACTGTGGTATCAGTTTATTGTATTTATGATCTTCTATCATGAGATTATATCTGTATATTATGAGATTGTAATCGTATTAATTGTATTAGCTTAGTGTTGTGTTTCGTGTTTCTGCTGCTGTCAATTTAAATTTCATTGGGCTGTTTTGTAATATTTTGTCCACAAAAATTGGTGAGACTATGGTAGCTGTATTGCCAGTGGTCAGTAATTAAAAAGCAGTTGTTTTCCTTTCTGTTCCAGGCAATTGATGAGCCTCCCTATCTCACAGTGGGCACTGATGTGAGTGCGAAGTATAGAGGAGCCTTCTGTGAAGCCAAGATCAAGACAGCAAAAAGGCTTGTCAAAGTCAAGGTATGTGGTTTTCCTGCAAACACTTCTTTTAAGGGGGGGGTAAAAATGTGATTAATGTTGAAAATGGCACAATGTGACGCTTCGTAGTTTCAGGACAGCTAAGAGGCTGGCCTGTCCTTGGAGGCTGGCATTATGGTCTTTGAAATAACAGTAAGCTTATTATCGTTGGGATGGGAGGGATTCCCCCACTCCCACACAAATAAATATGTTCTGTTTCTGTCACTACTTAGTTACCTGTGTGTTTTTGACCTTCAATGCCATAGGCTGACCTTAAAGTAATTGATTAAAATGTGACAGATGTAGGCTTATGTATGGGAGAATATTATCAGAAAGTAGCTAAGACTGCTTGAAGTAGCTTTAATAGGGTATCTTTTAATTGAGGAGCACAGGTCACTGCCATTTAGCCATGGCAACTAGGTAATGCTTCAGGAACAAGCTGAAACCCTTCTGCCTTCCAAAAAACACATGGCATGTTGAGTCTTACAGAACAGCAAGCAGAGAATCTCACCAAAGCTTTATGATAACTAGTTAATGACTGAATCAATATAAGCCACGTGCAGGACAAATAAAAATTCTGCAAAGAGATTGCAAGATATACATTTTAACATTCCTTGAAAATTTAATGTATCATTTCTAAAAATAAAGAAAACAATACACTGCAAAATAGCTGTATATTTCTGTTGGAATAATGTTGCCCTAAAAACTTCTGATTTGGGAGGAGGTACTATTTTTTTGCTTTGCCTCTCAACCTCATACAGAAACATTACAGAGCAAGGATCAAAACCACCTAGAAAATACAAATTAGATTGTTGCTCTGCAAGAGTTATAGTGGCAGAATATTTTTTTATATCTACTGTTAATTTAAGTGAAAAATGTGTGAAAAGTGGGTAGCAATAACCTGTTATTGAAGGCTGTTGCACACTGTAAACTAGTGTGCATTATTTAACTCTACCCTCATGCTGTGGCTGATTTTTGCCTGTAGTGTGTCCAAGGGAGAGAGCAGGCACTCTCCATAAACCCTGGTGGGAAGGTCTGTTGTTGCTTATTTGATAGTAATGTTAAATACAACAAGAAGATTTTAGTTTTACATCTGCCAGAGGAGTAAATCAGTGGTCTTTTCATTTTCCTTAATCAAAACTTTTAATAGCATCAGCTGGTCTATGCTTTATAGTACTATTTAAGTGATTATGTATTGCTATTTAAGCTGTTAAGCATCACTATTTAAGTACAGGAATTTTGTTGTGCCCCGTGAAATCTTAACTAATTTCGGTTCTTTGAGGGACTTTCAGTCCACCTCCTTAGATGGTCACTAGCTATTTCTTATTCAGTGCTAAATATTTTCTTACGGGTTTATGACTTGAAGTTTGGTCACTGCAAGGTTTGCAGAAAGATCTTGACGTGAAATGGAATTTTTCTGTAAATTGTTTGCGGAGATTTTGTACAAAGCTTTCTGGATACAGAGGTGTGTGTGTGTTCACTGTTACTGTATCACTTAGGGCAGTTTGGCCCCAGTATTGTTACTGCTCTTATGTGATTTGTGGTTGAGATTTTTGTGTGTAAGTGCTGTTACAATATCTGTTTACATTGTTTTTTCTCCACCAGGAATGTGTATTCCTTAAATTTAACAGTGTCTCTCTGATTTTCTCTGAAAATCTGTTTAGCTCTTTCTGGCACATGCATACTTTCCCCAGTATTAGCTCTAACAAAGATTCTAATTACCAGGTGTGCTTTGTCCGGAATTTTGGTATATTATCTGCTGCACTATTTTTTTCACTTGCTGAATGGGTTTCTTTTGGCCCCAGTATATGTTTTATGTCTTAGTTGTCTAGAATTACAGGAGGAGAAGAAAAGTCAGTTAACTTCATACTGTCAGTCATTTAAGCAGTCATTTAAGTTTTAAAACCGGATATTCTGCTGAGAAAGTAGGATGGCAATAAAATACTTTCCATATGGAGTATTGTAATCTTCAGACAAGTAAAATACGTTTAATTGTGTCTCCTTTTATGTGCTTTCTCCTTCTGTTGAATTCTGCTTCCCAGAATATTATGAGGAGATACCTTTACAATAACTTAGCATAATTTAATAACTTCATTCAATTTAATGCAGGTGCTATGTACTTATAATTTCAGTATCAATAGGTGCTGTATTTCACAGTTTAGCACTCTTTGGCAAATTCTTTATATGGTATGGAATTCTACAGTAACATACAACAGCATTGCACACTCGCTCAGTAAAGCAGTAGAACTTCAGATTTGTGTGGACTTTTCAAAAGTGTTGAAAGCAGTACAAATTTGACTCAAGGACAAGACTTGGGGTGTTACAAGATTGTTAGTCTACTTTATCAGATCTGTTACAGCTTTTTTTAGGAAGTTACTTAAGCCAGGTTTTTTTGGCAGTGTCTCCTAAAACAATTAGCATCATCCACCACCACTTGCATTTGGGCACTCTGCACAGAAGCTTCAGAAGAAACTGTTTTCTGTGTAGGTCTTTATTAAACAGAAATAAGTAAAGCTCCTGCTGTAATAGGACTTATTAGGACTGCCTTTTCAGGATGGTGAAAAAAATAGAAATTCCAGCTGAGTCTAAGCAAGTCGATGATGTGCTAAATGCCTTCATCTTTTGCCTGAGACAGAAAGGTTCCACGCTGCTAAATACTGTGAGAATTAAAACGCACAACTAGTAAATACTGACATCACTTTTCTCCGCTTCAAGAAAGGCCATCAGTGTCACCCTGAGTTTGGAGTTTGAATATTTCTGTTAATAACCAGTATTTTTTGAGCACAAATGAATATCTCAAGAAGCAAAAACTGTTGGTATCACAACTCTCCCCCCCAAAGAATCAAAGCCCCAAGACATCTTTAAAAAGACAAACCATTCTGGAATACACAATAGCAATTTGCTTTGTTTACCGTTCATCAGAGTATATTGTGGCTGACTGACAGTTCTGGATAGAGCTCCTTTTTGCTGCAAAATACATTTAAGAGAGCTACAGAAAGTAAATAAAAACATATGTCTCTAAATCAGAGTTGATGTACTGAATATTTTGTATGACCCCCTAGTGACCCTTGGTTTGAGATTATTTTGCATCTTAACTTAATTTTGGCTTTCTAGATAAATTCCCCCAGAGAGAGAATTAAATACCTGTATCTGTCAGGATGAAGTTCAGAAGAGTAGTCCTTGCTCAGTTAATTCTTAGCTTGAATCCTTTGTCTGCCTTTTGGTTATAAGGTATGATTTAGCCTGTGTGGTGGACAGAATGTATTTGCCATCAGCAGGTGAAATGTGCAGGCCTGAAAAGAACATACTCTCACAAATCTATGTATGCGTTACTGTAGTTCTGACAGAAGATAGACAAGATCACTGTTTCGTTGAAGTAGCACCTGGAAGGCAGTGTAGCATTTTAGTGCATTTGTTTCCTAATCAGACAGTCAAAATAGATTGTCCTTAGTCCTGGTTGTTGGTGCTGTTCTTGGCAAAAATCCTTAAAATCTCCTCTCTGAGAAGGCTGTGTAGGAGAGTTGGTGTTAAGAGAACACGGTGGTTCTGAAGGAAATTTTGCTGTTGCTGTGTGCTGCTGTGAAGCTCTCAGCAACAGTGAGAATGTGGTCATGGGTGAAATAGGTCCAGACTTGCAATGTAGTATTGCTGCATTTGAGAGCTGGTGTTGCACAGCTGGATCTCATGTTACATTCTTATTGCAGATACTCAGTAAAACAATATATACTTCAACATCAATACACCAAGAGAGTATGTGCTGGTGAACATCAGAACATCATTTGTGTGTTGATAAATGTCCATATATAACATAAAATGTAATTCCAGAATTTTCTCGGTTTCCTATAATTTTTAAAACTGGAGTGGAAATAAAACTTCAGATGTAATTGATAGGGGGATCCTGTGACTGACTTTCAGTGTAATCAAGATAATTGTGAATGAAATGAACAGTGACTGTCTGTAGCACCTGGTACAGTTAACTTAACCATACATTTGAATTTCCAGACCAGTTTTTTCTTCTCAGGATGGAGTGTGTAGAATTAAAGACAACAGCCTTTGTATCTTTAGGGGAATGACAAGGGAAAACACCTCAAGTGTTTACAGGATTTACTTACTCCAGTTTTGAAGGACAGAAAAGTTAGCTGTTTTTACATTTCCTTCCAGTTAACTCTGTGTGTGGCATTAACTGAAAGCCCATTTGAGTTCTTCGTTCTGTTTAGTCAACAGCAGCGTCCTGTATTTGTGAGAGTCTTTCAACCATGAGGTGAAAAATGCACTTTCATCAGCAAGAGATAAAGGTGCTGAAACTGTTTGATTTCAAAGCATTGAAGTATAAGTGTTTCTTTAAAGTTGTACTCAGAAGTCTTGAAACTTTCTCCTTTCTCACTGTGAAGAGAGAAGTTCAGATCATTTAAGAGAACTGCAGAGATCATTTTGAGCCATTAGACAATTTTGTTATACTCTTATCTGTCATTTCCTCTAGAGATAATGATTCTGTTGTGAAAGATAAACAGTATTTTAGAAGTTTTGATAACTAAGAAATTAGCCCCTCGTATTTCTAAAATATATGAATAAAAAGCTTTCAGCAAGTGGAATAATTATGGTGATTACCTGTAAAATGAGAGTAAGAGAAGGGCTAATGACATTTGCATGTGCTTATGCTGCTCAATTGTATCAAGTGATTGTCAGTTGAACTATATTTTTTAGGTAACATTTAGGCACGATTCTTCAACAGTGGAAGTGCAAGATGACCACATAAAGGGTCCCTTAAAGGTAATAAATTTGGTTTATATCTTGCTAATGCTTTGAAAAACATTTTTCTTTTCAGTATATGATGTAAATGTGCATGTATGGTTTGGGGTGAGAGTAGAAGGTTCAACTTAGTACACAGCCTAGATAGGATCACAAAGCGTAAAAGGTAATGCCACAGAGTTAGAGACAGTATATTCTTCATGTTAGCTTTTTTCTATGTAGTTAAAGAGGATGCAGCATGGGCTGGTGCAAGCCTCTGTTCTTTTTGCCTTAAAGCTAAGAAGTACGGCTGGCACTTGATTTTTAGTCACTGTTCCTTTGGAGAACTCGGCAGGAGGATTTGATGGGAAAGCTCTTATACAAGAGAATGACATCACTCAAATTGGTTCTTGTTCCCCACCTGCTGGCAGGAAATAATCAGCTAAGTTAGTTGGCTTATTTTAAAGGAATGAAAAAAGAAGTTTAAGGGACACAAATATATTCAAGTGAAACTGGAAAAACATTTTTATATTTGACATGGAATAGGTTAGAAATGATCTCTGTTTGCTGACACAAAAGTGTTGGTTTCATTGCCTGTTTTAGAAACTTTCCAGTACTAAGTGAGTTCTCTATTTTAGGTAGGAACTGTTGTGGAAGTGAAGAATCCAGATGGAACATACCAGGAAGCAGTTATCAACAAATTAACAGATGCAAGTTGGTATACTGTAGGTAAGAGAAAAAATTATGTATTTGAATAAAATTTATGACTTAAAAATGAGCCTGTGACCTGGACGTGTCCTAAGCATGGTGAGAGAGATTTCTTTGGAGATGCTTAGGTATTCAGAGTTTTTATGAAAAACCTTTCAAGATAATTTGTGAATTTTGGATTTTTATCTGTACCCTTTACAAACTGTACCCTTTACAATCTGAAATTGGGACACCAAATAAACACGTAGTGAATTACTCTATTAATTGGTGACTGCTCCTTAGATATTTAATACACTGTTGTTAAATATTCTGAAGCAAAGTATGCTGTCACATGTCCTTAAAAAAAAAGGCAAAGAAATGCTTTTAAAACACCTGCTGCAACACCTACTTTTCCCCACTCCCAGATTTAGCCCTTGCAACAGCTGCTGCTAAAATACATATAGCTTGTTATAATGTGGTATTTCAGATGTTTGATAATACACCACATGCTCTCTAGCAAATAGAGGGTGGAGGGTTTTTTTAATGTACATACAAGAAATTTATTGATTCTTGAGAAACTACATAGCCCTCTCCTGGGTGTATATGGGAAGATGAAGACTAGATCTTGAAAGAACTTTAGCAAGACTTAGTTCTTTGGAGATATGGATTGTTGTTAATGAAGTGATGTTGAACAATTAGGGAAAGACTTTATTTTCCCTAGTCATTTCAAAAGGGAAAAGAGCTCTAAATTTAGATAAGATCTTACAGATATGTGTTGAAGAAAATAGGTCTGTTTTCCTGTTGGAGAAGTAGAATATTAGTAAAAATGAGACTGGGTTAGGATGGAGTGAAACGTAAGAACAAAGTCAAGAATTAACATAGATAGTGTTTTGGTAATTAATACAGAAGTGGATCAGATATGACAGCTTTTAAGAAGCAAATGGTATAACTGGTGTTAGAACTGTGTTGTATATTTATGTTTCTGAGAAAGTGTGAGGTTAGCAGTTGAACAAGAAGAGTAAGATAGGAATCCATGCAGATTAAATTTTGAAGCTAGATGTCACAGAGTTGCAGTCAAAGGAGATGTCTGTCAAAAATCCTGAACTTGGGAAGTAGGAGGAAGTATGGGTTTCAGTCTCAACTCTTGTGCTTTGTAGATAAAAGCAGACAAAAGCATGTTGACCTTGCAGAATCAGTAAAAGCAGCTCAGCTGCTGGCAGTGTAGTGCACTTTGATAGAGAATTGACTCTAGCTGTGGATGATTAGAATAGTCTTTTTCAGGAGGGTGACTGGAATGAGACGAAAATTACCTGTACTGACAGTGATGACTTTGCAGATCTGAGTGAAAGTCCTACTGTAAGATATAGTTGCCATTTACCAGATCCCAGAATTGGCACACATCTTAACTAGCAGTTACCTAATGTTATCCTAGCAGTTGCTGAGAAGCATCTAATTATTTGCACTGTTAATAGTTTTGTGAATAAAATTGCTATGATTTGTATAATGCCTTTATGAAGGCATAGATCCATCTGAAGTAGTACCTTTCCAAAATTTACTGAAGAGCAGATATGCCATTGCAGCAGTATCTGGAGAGGAATAACCCTTTGAGGGCTGCTTGAGACCTCTTTTAACAGTGAAGTATGGGCAAAGTTGCGTTGAGCATCCCTGTGTGTCTTGTATTCATAAGGTGTTGTCTGAATAGAAATTGTATCTCAATTTTCTTACTTTTTTTTGGTGCTACTGCTTTTCTACCAAAGAACAACAAAAACTAAATTAAATTTTTATAAAAATCCAACTAGTATAGTCTTTTAAAATTAGTATAGTACTGTGTGGGGATATGTATGTATGTATGTGTATATCTATACATAAAACTTGTAAATATAATAGGCATACATGTACAAATATTTATATATATAAAATAAGTGTGTGTATATATATATACACATGCACATACATACTTAAGTGTCCTTAGTTTTGCCTGCCCTGCCTCAAAGAGCTCAAGATATTTAAGTCTTGCTAACTAGATACTGTTTTGTCATTCATATAAATGTCTCTTAAAGTGTATTTACTATGAGGAGGGGAAGAAAATTGCAGAATTATTTGCTTTACTAAAAATGCAGAGCTATGCATGTTCAAAAGTAGTCTGCACTTTTTTGTGATTGCAATGCTTTTTGAGAGAATTCAGAGTGGTTTTGGTTGCATTAAGTTGTCTCTTTTCGTCCCTGGCTTTTCTCTCGCAATTTCAGAATATGTGATTTTAAATACATTACACTCCTGATGCCTGCTCAGTGGATTGTTTGCAGGATGTTCCAGTAGATCAGAATGTCATACTCATTAAGCCATATGTGCCATGGTGGCCACAAAAGTCTTTCAGGGAGGTCACGCTTTTCCTCTGAAAGCATTCATGTTATGGAACAAGATTAAGATTCCCTCTGGCAGGGAAGAGGCCACAAGCAGATTACCACATAGGACACATTATGTGGCTACCTGCCTAGCTCTGAATAGGTTTACCTCTGCTGTAGTCAGCTTATCTCTTGAAGTGGATAGATTTTTTTTTTTATCTCTCATTATGTAAGGAGACTGTTTTGTTAATTAACACAAACTGGATTAGGAACCTGCTGATTTCTACTTCACTTAAACAAAGGGGGGCTTAATTATGTGTTGGCCATTTGAGATGCAGCTCGAAATCTGCGTGGTTTGTGTGCAGTTTTTGCCATTGATACTTTTCAACAAGTGTTGAAGTGACAGATGTGCATCTCTAACTGATACTTTATCACAACTGAACAGTGTTCAACAATTACTGTATAGTCTATAATACAACCTGAGAAATTGTAGTTACAAGGGGAAGTTTCTTCATCAAGAGTACTCAATTTTATATGGGGGTGAAAAATTCTCAGAACTTGGTAAAAGGTTTTTTAATATTAAGTAAATATTAGTCAAGAATTTTGATGTACCTTGTTGCTTTTTGTATATTCTTATTTGAGTTAGTAAACTTGAAGAGTAGAGCACCCTCCATCTGAAAGCAAGAAATGGCTAAAATTAATCTCTCTAATCTTGCTGATCAACAGCCATTCTCCTAACACTGTTACTTTGATATGTTGATGGATAGAAGAGGATGTTTAAATGAAGGTGAAAGAGACATGTGAAGAAGTTGCTGAAACTTTTTTTTTTAATGTAATATTTTAATGTTATCTTGGAGTTGTTTCTGTGCCCACAAAAGTCTTCAAGGTCACTACTGTGTGGGAGCAGGAATATAATTATTATCACTGCTCAAGAGGGGAGAAGAGATATACTCTTGTCGCACTGAACTCTTAGTGCAAAGCCTAAGAGTTAAAATTTGTCACCAGGTTTTCTTCTGTTAAGTACCTGCAGAAGACTTGACAAAGGCATCCTTTTTATATAACCAGTTAATCAGGTTCTGAAGACCCCATCTTAAACGTGTGCAGTGCGTGTCAGGATTCTAAAGGATAGTGTATGTAGCTGAATGAACTGTATTATGAACCTGTTTCCTAGTTCCTATCACTAGTTGACCTAGTGACAGCAGAGATAGCAAAAAGTTTAGAAACTGGGAGCTCCACAGTTCTGTCAGTAGGGCTGGTTTTGATGATTGTCAGCCCTCTGGCTGTTGTCATCATCTTTAGGATGGTATCACTGTTCAGTAGTGTTGTTGCATGAAGTCAGTAGAGAAAGACACTAAACTTCCATACAACATTAAATTGCAGCTTTTTTCTATAAATACCGATTCATGTTTCTCCATGTAAGCAGAGTTTCCATTGAAATCACAGTTGTGTAATGCTTTAAAAATTGTAAATGTTAGAAAAATAGTTTTTGAATGTTAGAAAAATGTTAGAAACGATATTTTTGAATTCTAGTGTGTTGAATTTAATTTCATGACACCATGAATTGTCTGCTGAACTGCTAATTACTCAAGGCATGCAAGTGTAAAGTGTAGCTATGGTGAGAGAGCAGCTTATGTATTTCTGTTTGTATTTGGTCAATCTGTGAAATGCTTTACTGGATCTGCTGCGTTATCTGGGCATGGGTTTGTTCTAAGGGTTGACTACAGGAATATATATCCCATTCTTTCTGACATGTAAATGAATTGCTTATTAATATCCTGAGTTAAAAGGAAATGTTTTATTTCCTCACTTCTTATCTGGTGACAGTATTTGATGATGGTGATGAGAAGACTCTGAGACGCTCTTCGCTGTGTTTAAAAGGAGAAAGACATTTTGCTGAAAGTGAGGTAATTGAAGAATTTTTATATTACAACTTTTTATTTAGAAAAATTTTAAAGTGATACTTTTGTTACCTCAGTTTTTAGTATGTTTTGTGTACCAATGCTACTAAAAATGGGGGTTATGCAAAGTGCGGTCCACTGACTTATTCTTTTTTAAAAACAAGAAATACAGTTAGATTTCACCAAACTGCGTAAGTTAAGAAACAAAATCAGCATTTTATCTTTTTTATTTTTATATTATTGATAATTTGTAGATCACACAACTACTTTGCATTGTATAAAAAATTATCTGTAAGTATTAGTCATTAAAAAAATCACAGTATACTTGTAACATAAAAAGTAATATAATTTATAACATAAAAACTAACGTACATGTTTCCTTATAATAATGCTCTCCTGCATTTGTGATGGTCAAACCCAGTTTGTAATAGTTGATGAAACGTAAATGATTTTCTTTTAAATGGCCAGTAATAAATTGCTGTTGCTTGTTTATTTGACAACAGGTAACAGTGTTTTGAGGCTGGCTCTTGTCTTAGAGGTGACTTGCACATTAAAGTGTTCAAACATGTGTAGCATATTCCAAATAACTGGAATTTCAGAACGAGGGTTATTCTTTCATATTATGTAAGACAATCTGGACGGATGGGCAGATTTATGTAAAGATGTTTGTTTATTGGACAGCTACTGAAGATGTTTTTTTGGCTCTACGTAAATGTGCTGTTATTATGGTCAGCTGAGTTTGTTGTTTGCATGCTTCATTCTTGTGAAGATTCAGGTATCTTCTAGAATCCTAAATCAGGATTAAACATATGTAGAGGTGGGATCCTAATTAAATGGCTAAATCTAGATTCAGATAGAAATGCTGTAATTTTAAAGATTGTGGTATTCCTTCAATTAGTTCTTTGTTATTAATGATCAGCGCAACTGAAGATTGGATTTCTTCTGTTCCATAAATACTATTTTAATAAGGAGTAGTACCTTAGAGTACATGGGTTGAAAATTTTGGTCTACATATTTATGCTTTGTGACCTGTTTGGCCAAATGAAAGTAATTCAGATTCTTTTGTCAGATTCAAAGAAACCTTATATTCAGATGACTGGTACTTCTTATTTTACCATCTTTTTTATCATCTAAGCTTTTGATATTTTGCCAGAAGTCACTGATTTGCAATTCACTGTCACCAGCTCTGAATGAAACATGTTGTACATTTCTAATAATTACCTTGTGATTGCACAGCTACTCAGCAGGGAAAATTGCATCTCAAATTTCTTTTGTAATTAGGCCAGTGCCCCACAGTTGTCTTGTTCTGATATTGCTTCCCAAGTGTGTGGTGTAGACTCTTTTAGGATGTCCACCACACTCAGAAGTAGTCATGCATTTATTTTTAGATTCTGAAAAGCCAGTTTTATTGTCCCTGAATCAATTCTCTGAGATAGAACGCTTTTGAGATGCTTGTCAGTGTTACACATTGAAAAATCCGTACATGACAAAGAAGTTGAAGTCAGAGGACTATATTTAATTTGGAAGGCTTTCTGCCTTCTTTCAAAGAACAATAACAAGTGGCTGTACAAAAAGTTATTGCGTACCAGGAGCCTTTGAATCTGGAATGGTTATCATTTAAACAAGTAACAGCAGGCTTAAGGAGAGAGGATACTGCATGTCCATGAATTCCTTCTGTTGAAGGATTCTCCCTGAAGAGGCAAAGTTCTTTCTCTCCCTCTGTTTTTGTTTTGATGGTGATAAAGCATCAATTAGCACCCTCCCAATTATCAATATAGTAGCCCCTTTAAAATTGTTTTAGAATCTCTCTCACATAACAAAGTATGAATAACTAACAAGTACAATTAAGTTGTCATGTTTACTGCTGCTGAGTGATCTTGCTGCTTCATTTCAAAGGGGACTTTTGTTCATTTTTAAATAGATAATTCAGTATTTAGTCTAATGATAGGATAGGCAGAAAATGAATCTGGAATATGCGAGGTGAGCAGAATACCTGATACTTTTTTCTCTGTGTTTTGATGGTCCAAGGGCTGGACTTCTGGGAGGAATTGTCTATGTGTATTTCACAAAAGTTAGTTATTCAGAGGTGCAGAGAAAGTGTTGAAAAAAACTGCAAAACAACACACATTCATTCCTTTTTTAAAATCTAAGCATAACATGTATGATGTACTTTTGTATTTCTTTTGTAATGAGAAAGTCTCTATTGACAAAAATTGCTTCAGTGAAGCAGGTGATTTGGAGAATAACTTATGCCAGGTTCTTCTTACGTATATGCATATGTGTTTTTTCATTTCAACAGACTTTAGATCAGCTTCCACTCACCAATCCTGAACACTTTGGGACTCCTGTTATAGGAAAGAAAACAAACAGGGGAAGGAGATCCAATCATATGTAAGTTAAGTATTTTGATATCTGTGCTGTGTCTAATCAATTCTGAAACTTTCTGTGTGTGTCAAGTTTTATTATTTGTATGTTCAGGCTCTCTTGTTAAAAAAAAACAGGAGGCTGGATGAAAAATGTTGTTTAGCACTCAGTTTGAAAGTCAGGTTCATGTCTGTTGTTGCGTGCAAGCATTTCAAGTCTCTGTGTAATCAGTATTTAAAATAGTACCAGGTATAGGCTTTTTCTTGGTTTAAAAAAAAAAAGGTGGCATCACAAATGGAAATGTGATGTTAAATTATATTGACAAACACCTCTGTAGTGTTGTAAATGTGTTGAACTCAAGCAAAAATAATTACAATGCAGTCTTGTCCAGCTGATAGGAAGTCTTTGTAGAAGGTCCCAGAATCCTCCTGTAGACCTTTGGTTTCTCAGTACAGGGTCTCTGAAGGGCTTTTAGAAATAGATGAACAGTATTAACTGAATTACAGAATGGCTCAGGTTGGAAGGGACCACAGTGGGGCATCTGCTCCAACCTCCCTGCTCAAGCAGGCTCATCCCAGAGCACCTGGCACAGGATTGTGTCCAGATGGTTCTGGAACATCTCCAGTGAGGGAGACTCCACAACTCTCTCGGCAACCTGTTCCAGTGCTCAGTCACCTGCACAGTGAGGAAGTTCTTCCTCACATCCAGGTGGAACTTCCTGTGCAACAGTTTCTTCCCACTGCTTCTAGTATAGTTTGCAACAAAGCTTACTGATACAAACACAAAGTTCAGGATTTCTTAGGTGCCAAAATTCTTGGTAGCTGTGGTCTTGATAAACCAGTGTTACGTAGTCCAGTGCCTATTCTTCATTGTTTGTGGGTGGGTTGTGAGGTTTGTGTGTGTGTATTTATGTGGTTGTTTATTTGGATTTTTTTGTTTGTTTTGGTTTTTGGCGTGGGGTTTGGTGGGTTTTTTTGCTTGTTTCCGTAAGATTTTTACGTGTAGTGGTTTTCATGCTTGGTTGAGTTACCTTTTTGCACTTTTTAGTAGCTTGAAATAAATGTTGCCCTGTATATCTAGAGGAGCTATAAATTTACTCAGAAAATTGTTGAGGTACTAATTTGTGAGGTAGTGAGGAAGAAAGCTGAAGAAAGCTGGCATTACCATAGAAATTGTGATTGTAGCATCCTTGGGGTCTCTGAGTGGGTTGTACAGGACATTAGTAGGTCAGAAGGAACACACTTACCTTTTTCTTATAGTTAATACTGAGTTAACTGAGTTTAAATACACTTATGCCAGTATCTGTGCAATTTGAATTAGGAAGTAGTCTCTCCAAAATAGTTCTGGTTTTCTCTTTAGTCTTAGACATTTTTCTCTTCCTACAAGAGATTCTTGAGCCCCAGAAAGCAGCCTGAAAGACTTTCATATATTCTTAAAGAAACCATTACTTTAAAAAAAAAAAAAAGTTTAGGGAAAAAATAAACCAAAGCAATGCTAAACCAAAACAATTGTCATTACTAGAAATAACATAAATTTAAGGTGGAGAAAAACAAATTCTCCTTAAGCTGCGCATCAGTTGCCTTTTGTTACACAAATGGTAACTTGAGTTTTTTGTTAATACTGAATTTTATACTCAAAAGCAGTTATGTGACAAATGAAAGATAGCTTTTAAAGTAATGGTGGTTGAGCTCATTGAAGATGCTGTATATTTTCTGAGGATTAACCTTTGAAGTGACTATTAAGAAAAGATACATAGAGAGCATTAAGGGAGGGTTTGGATTTTTTGTTTGTTTGTTTTCATTTTGTTTTGGTTTTTTTTGGTGGGTTTGTTTTTGTTTGGTTGGGTTTTTTGTTTGTTTTTTGGTGTTTTTTTTTTTTTTTTGTTATAAGTAATTTTAGTTGGACTAGTTTGTACTTTGACACTGCCCATATGGTTGAAACCAGGGGCAACTTTGTACTCAAACAGTAAAAACAATGAGCCAGAAGAACCCTTTTTAACTGAAAATGCATTTGCACCTTGGCCCATCTACTTGCATTCCAACACTTCATTCAATGTGAAATTGAAACAGTCATAGAAATGCTTCACTGCACGTCTTTAAAGAACTGTTTAAGGATAAATAGACTTTCTCTTTGCTGTTCATCTTTGTATCTGATGTTTCTTCTTCAGAGAGTTGTCCTGGCTCAAAATAGCTTTCCATTCTGTGTGGTTGTTAAAGTAAAAGCATAGAGAGATTAAGAAAACCAAAACAGTTTAGCTTAACATGGGTCCAAAACTATAACTGCAACAGTATTTCTAAACAGTATTTATGTAGGGCAGAATGGTTTCACTTTGAACACACTGACAGTGCATTTGTCTTCCTCCCTATAGCTGCATTGGTGGTGTTTTGTTTGGGTTTTACATGCATTACTAGTAAATGTGCATTTCTGAGTTTGTAATGTTTGAATTGTTACTATAGTATAATTATAAATATTCATTTTTATATCAAAACATCTAACAGGCAATTCAAGTCAGTATTATTTATGCCTCTTTGATAATTAGTTTTGGATCTGTAATTATAATAAGCAAGTTTTGAATAGTTGACTTTTAAGTCTCTTTCTGTTTTTTAGTCCTGAAGAAGAATCTTCATCCTCTTCCAGTGATGAAGATGAAGATGATAGGAAACAAAGTGATGAGTTACTAGGAAAAGTTGTGTGTGTGGACTGCTTCAGTGTGGATAAAAAGAAAGCTCTGTGGTTTCCAGCCTTGGTAAGAGTTTCATCTTTATTTTAATTTTAAACAGCATTTTCTCGGCGTCAAAGAAAGGTGTGGGGTTTTTTTAATTTTGGTATTTTTTTATTAGAACTTAGTGTGGTTTTCAAATTGGACTGCACAATAACAGTCAGAGGAAATATATCTAGATATGTTTGTTAAAAAAAGGGGATTGCTAACATGGCCATAGTTTTTCCAAACAGCCAGAGCTTGTTGACCTAATTCTAGCTCAGCAGTGTGTTCAGTACTGTTGGACTAAAATTTCAGGGCTTTTTTCATAGGCTTTTGCTTGCCAATTTTCCAAATTACTGAGTTGTATCAAGGAAGGAAATACAAAGTACAAAGGGAAGGGAAGATTAGTGATTACACAGACATGGTTTTTCAACATCCAGTATAAACACATTGGATAATAAAATCTTTTTTTTTTTCTTGGTCACTAGGGTAGATAGTGGAAAATTGATAATAAATTTACTTTAAAATTAAATTGTAGCCTTTTGGTACCAGTATTGTTTTTTCTTCCTTTATTCTGTCTTAAAGACACTTTTTAAGAAGCAAACTTCTAAAAAAAATCACAGCTAGTCTAGTAGTGATTGCATGTAGACTCACTGATTGATATATTTGGAAATTAATATATTTCTATATGTGATACCTTCTAGTACCATGCTTTGTAATTTTTGTTTTATTTTTAATTGCAAATATTTGATTAATTCTTCCCTGGCAATGAAAGCTTAACACATTTATGTAATTCCAAGGAGACTTGTGCTCTGCTTTTGAAACGATGCCATACAGTAACACTTAACTCATCTTAGTATGTGCAGTAGCTCTCAATAGCAGCTTTCTACTTGTCACCTGCTGTGTCTTGTAATGCAGTCCAGCAGCTTTCCAGTAGGAATTCTTATGGGGAAGTTTGTGGAAGAGGAGGAGTCACTGAAGTCTTTTTTGCAAGGGAGAGGGGAGAATGTACAGCAGGGAGATACCATGTTTACGCTGATAGCTTTAAGAAGAGTTTCCAGTGATAAACAAGAGAAATTGAGATGTTTCTTTGCTGAAAGCTGTCATCAAGGTGATGCAGTATCACCTGCCTCACAGTTCACTCAGGAGTGGTCAGTGAAACTGTCTTGAGCAGTTTTATGTCAAACTGCTGGGTTTGCCTTTCTGGTGATGCTAGATACCAGTTCCCATGGCATGCTCTCTGAGAGGGGTTGGGCTTGCTTGTGGCTGCTGTAGTGCTGATCAGGACAGCCCTGGGTCAGACCTTAAAGAGGAGCTGAATTGTTGCTTCTGCTCCAAAGATACACTAAAGATACACAAATATTTCTTTGGCTTGCTTTTGAAGATTGGAATAGCTTCTTCTTCATAGAAAGCTTACTGCAACAAATGAAAAGCCATAGGGGGATAAAGTTTGAGGGTGAAGCTTGTTAACTCTGAAATAGCTTATCCTAGATTAACTCTTACTTTAGTAATCAGGTTTATAGCTCTGCAAACAAACATTGCACTGCATTTAACCAGAAAGCTGTGCCAAAGGATAGATTTATACCTCAAATAGCTGCCTTTTTTGGTTAGGCTTGGTTTTCTTTATTATAATCCCCTCCCCAGTAACTATGCCTCTTGGTTTTTTCACCTTGTAAGCAGGTTACCTCTACTATATCAACAAAGTAATCTTACCTTATTACTGATAGATTTTGCATTAACTTTGTATTATGGTACTTACATGAATAATGTAATGAAAATGCAGGTTTAATGTGCTGAAGAATGTGTATCTCGGCATTACAGATACTTGGTGTATAAGCACAGAGGACCTTGTACAAGTTTTGTTATGTGAAAGCAAGTTCAGGGATTAGTCTAAACCTTTACAGCAAGTAACAATTAAGATTAGTAGTGAAAACCAAGTACTTTGGATATCAGGCCTATAGGCAGATAGATTATCACTTACAAATTCAAACTGTAGGAGTCTAAATTTGGTAAAAATTACTCTGATGACTCAGTGATTGACTACATTGTTTTAGTTCTGCATTCATGTTTGGGTTGGTGGAGGTTTTGTTTGCTTGTTTTTGTTAGTTCTGTGGGGAAGGGGTAGTATGATGACTAACTGGAATTGTAAAAGAGTCTCACAGTTCCTCCTTATGTCAAAGAGTGTGATTTTAGTAAGCCTTATAGCATTGCTTAGTTTTAATGTGTACTTAAAGGCTTTTGAGAGGTGCAATGAGGAAATCTGCCTGCAGCATTTTCAGAAAATTGAGTTTACATAGGATTATCTCTTTCATCCTCCTATGACTCCAGTGGAGTTTGTTTTGCAAGGAAATTGAGAAAACTTGATTCAGACAAAATTGAGGTGATGTTGCTTGATGTAAAGGCACTAGATGAGGTTATGGTAAGCTGTTTTCCAACTTCTGAATGGATTTCTGAATACTAAGATCTTGATGCTTCTAGAAGACCAGTAGCTGAAGCCTGAAGAGGCTTTCTCCATCTTCAAAGAGCTAGGAGTTTGCACTTGTCAGTTTAAAATAGAGAATGATAATCATTGTCTTTTACCCTTACACTGCAAACTATATCTCAATCTTAATTTCAGTTAGAAAGCTGTAGTTTTCTAAAGTAATTTTTTGTAGACTGTAGAATGCATTGAATATTGAAACTTGGTCTGATAAATTTTGTCTTGAGGAGCATATTTAGCCTGTGCTTTGTGATATGTAAGTCTCCTTCCAGATCACTTGGAGCTTTTGACTTTAGCTCCTAAAATGCTGCATAGGCGGTGACCTATGTAAGGAGGGGAAAAACCAAATTTGCCATTTAGTATCTTTGTTTTTGGTGGAAAATTAGGACTGAAAGGCAAGAGTTGGTGTAAGAGAGAAGAGGTATTTATCTGGGCTAACTTAGGGCTATAGTCAATTGATGCTTCTTGAGGTTTTGTAGCAGCCAGAATTCTCCTAACTTTCAGGGAGCTGTGCACAGTATGAGACATCAATGAGTGATGGAGAGGGGTTACTTTTCTGTTTTATATCTCTGGCAATTCAATATACAGACATGTTTATGTATTTCCTTTTTTATTAAATTCTTGAAGCTTTTTGATTAATGACTTGTCTTGAAGCTTTTTGATTAATGACTTGTATACTGGTTTAACAAAACTTAAATAGCTTTTAAAATTGCAACGAGTAATTAATATGTTGGCTCAGTGCTAGACTTGATTAGTCTACTTACTGAGTTAAAGAACCTATACTTGTACTTGAGGTGCTCTTCTCTCCTAGGCAAATTACTTGTAAGTCTTCCCCCATAAAACTGCATTTCATAAATCCTGTTAGCTTTTGGTTTTGACACTGTGTGTGATCACATCTTTGCCAATTCCAGAAGTTTTCAGAAGTCCCTAAGTCAGGTGGCAGCACTTGGTGAAATTTCTGTCCTTTTAGGATGAGGAGTAGAGTAAGCTGTAGAGGCATGACAGATTGACATTTTGTCAGAACGCTGTTCCTATGGTTCCGGCAGCAGCCGTCAGTTTCCCTCTAGGAGTGAGCATGACCTCATGCATGCAGGAATTTCAGGAGGTCATCACTCCTGTGTTTTGAGGGATCTCACTTGTTCTCATCTCAGGGCTGCCAATGATAAATGAGCACAAAAGCTTTTAGAGAAGCCCTGGTATTTACTATTTTAACTTTTTCTCTCTAAATTTTGCAATTGTAATATCTTTGCAGGTGGTTTGTCCAGATTGTAGTGATGATATTGCGGTGAAAAAAGACAATATTCTTGTTCGCTCATTCAAGGATGGCAAATTGTGAGTAGGAATGTAGAGTTTGATAATTGAACAAAATTTATACCTCAAGTGAAATGTAGTATGAGATGTGTTGGGTAAAGTATTAATAACGTCAGTAAGCTTCAGTAAGTTCCTGCCAAGATTTTTTGATGTTTAAAAAACTGTTAACAGCCTACATGGCAATGAAATTAGTCTTGAACTTCGTCATTATAAATAATGGAATGCATAAATCTGTCTTAGTTTCAATTTCATTGTTAAAATCGTGGCAAACACAGCAGTGTTACGTGACTTCAAGAATGGCCTGAAACTCTTTCCTGCTGTGTTTGGAATAGAGCAGTGCTTTTCAGGGATGTGGCTGTAAGCTTATCCAGCTATAGAAGGGTCGGTGAGGATGTGTGCATGCCTGCACGTACACCACATGCACACACAGAAATCCTCTTTCTTGTTTGAAGATAGTAAGGCATATGTTTATCTCAGTCTAGACTGCATCTGCATCTTACCGTGCTCCCTACAAAGCACTGTAATGCTACTCAAAACTTGGAAAGAGGATAGAGAAATACAGAAATCCAGACTGTCTATTATTTGCAACAAAATAAGGAACTTTGTGTTCTCAAACTCACAACAATAGAATTCTTTTTCTAGATTTCAGTTTTTATTTCAAAAGTTGCAGCTATTTATTGTGCTTGGTTCAATTTAACAGAATGTTTTGGAGGAAGGATATTGAAATATTTAACAGTTTTTTTGTGGTTTAGTTACTTGAGTCTAGGGTAATGCTTTATCACTTGATAATTTTTCAGGCATCAGTGCACATCACCCAAAGAACACACATAAGATGTGTGCACGCAAGCACATACCCACCTCCCAGTCTTCCAGAGCTGCAATTCAGATTTGCTTCCTTGGTTATAGACAAAGTAGAAATCAGAAAGTGCTTTGTTCTTTCAATTTGGAAGTCTTTCAATTTCATATTGACAATTTACACTAATACTCATTTATGTTTTAAGCAAAGTAGGCTCCTAAATTAATGTTAAATTAATGTGAGGCTTTAAAGTATTACATATATGGGATATTCCAGAAACTACCTGTTTGTGAAAGTAGCAAGCCTTCTTTAGTATGCAGTGAATGCATATAGTCTATAATCAATTTAATGTAAAAGTTTTGGTTTTGATCCACTACTACTGTACCAGACTAACACTATAGAATGGTTAAGATATACTTCATTTGCTTCTTACATATGTTTAGTAAGTGTATTATCATCTTAGTGGCAGCTGTGAGTTAGTTTACCTTTAAAATATTTTAATATTTTTTTAACACTTTTTAAATTATCCAGCGTTTCTGTGCCAAGAAAAGATGTCCGGGAAATCAGTGAAACTTCACCAAAGCCTGACGCTTTGTTAAAACAAGGTAAAAACTTTGTGAGAAACACTTGTATGTATTTGCTTAGTTACATGAATTGCACTAAAACTGTGGCAGATTGATTCATGTCTTAGAGATTCTAAAATATAGGATCTTTTGTTGCAGAATAATACATTGAAGGAGAGCACTTAAGGAAAGTTACAAAAACATCCTTTTTAAACAAATGAAACCTAACTAAACAAAACCCCCCTAAACAATACTGCACCTGCTCTGCACTGACTTTAAGTGTAGACATGCCAAATGTGCACACATTTTCTGTACATTATATTTTTCCTTTTGCTTTGGAAGTTTATAGAATTATTCTCACAGTAGTGCCCCTAGTAGTTCTAAGTTGCCTTTATGAACTTCAAAAATCCGGAATTGTGGGTGCATTTGTGCAAGTTTAAGCTTGTGTGATGAAACTCTTGGAATTGTGATTGTTTCTCCCTCCTTACACTTTTTGATATATACAAACTGCAGTGTAAACCTTTTGGATAGGGGTTTCCTCTATTAAATTTTCATACACACCCTATAGAGAAGATGCTTGTTTGTGTCTGTAGACACTGATATGGTAAAATTACTAGTAATAGCTCTGAGTACCTTGATGTGCAGAGAGCACTAGGCCCTTTTGACTGGATAAGACAGATAAGGATGGACAGCATGGAGTGGTTGTTGAGGTTCTTTGGAGTGGAATTGTTAGTTAGCAGTCTTTCCTTCTTCTCCTCTTCCCCATCACCCCTGATTACTGTTTTTTTATTGGAAATATTTGTGCAAACTGATACTTCCTGCAGTGTTAACAAAGGCTGGTTCTTTTACAGCTTTTGACCAAGCACTTGAATTCCGTAAAAACAGAACTGTTCCTAGTAACTGGAAAACAGAATTGAAGGAAGACAGCTCCAGCAGTGAAGCTGAAGAAGAGGAAGAGGATGAAAAAGAAAAAGAGGATAACAGCAGTGAGGAAGAGGCAAGTGAAGTTAGTAAAGGGCACAGATACACAACGGATAAAAATCAGTGGGGATATAAATATTTAAGTAGGCCTTTTTAACTTTAGGGGACATGTAACAAGTTAATATAGGCAACACTGTTAACATAGGCATTTTTGAGTAACTCTTTCTTTCCCTGCTCTGCTGAAGAATTGCTTCACTACAAGCTGTTTCTCTGGCTACCCTGAGTAAAGAAGCAGAAGAACTTTCAATCAAGGCATTAGCCCATGCACTCCACTTCCACCTTTCTTCTCTTTTTTGTTCTGCAAGTATGGATTCCCCACCTCACGCTTGGTTTTCTAATCATCTGTTCTTTACTCCCAGTCTCCTGTCCAGAAAAAAAAGATGATGAGAAAAGAAGAAAATTAGTGGAAAGAATTATTTCACAGCTGGCTGAGAGGCTGAAAGAGAGGCTTTTGAACCTTTTACTTCTCTGTACCTTCTTGTGGTACTCTAAATCTGTATCTGCCATAATCACTTTTGCTCTCACCAGGGTTTGAGAGCTATTCTCTTAATTTTTAAGCAAGTGCCAGCGGTGCAGCAGATCTAATTTCTTGTTAGTAGGGGAATTGTAAAGAAGAAACTGAACTGGTTTGGGTTTTAAATGGTTGTTAGGGTCCTTCTCTCAGTCCATCTTCTGTGGGTATTGTGGCTCTGGCATACCAGAAGGTAGTGTTTCATCTTTCAGTCATTCATTTCTTGAAAATGTGTTGGGAGCCTGCAAAAGTGTGAAGTTATGACTTTGTCACCTCTCCATGCTTCTAATTTCTTTCTGTCTCCTCTTTAAGCTCTCAGAAGATTATCCAGCTCTGATCAAAACTTTTCAAGGGGCAGTGCTCTGCTTAGCATTTTGAGAAGCAAGGAATAATTCCTTGGGCTCAATCAATACAATTTCTGAATCTTCTCAGCAGACTCATGTCCAACCATGAACGTGGTGCATGTAGATAGGTTGTATCTATGCAGAATGACACATCATTTTATATAGTGATCATCCCCACACTACTTTTAGGTGAAAAATACAGAGCCTTTAGCTACAGCATTTGTAAACATTTGATCTTGTACTCTTTCAACACATTCTCCTGAGTTCCTCTTAGTTCCATCTGACATTGTTTGAGCTAATCTTTCCATGTGCTAGATAGAAAGATTTCATCTCAGACAAATATTTTGGAATGTACTGTATTACCTCTTGTGATAATATCTATTCCAGTAAACAGTGATTTCAGTCACTTGTTGAAGTAGGAAGCTTCTAAAACAGAGGCAATATATATTTTTTCCCACTTTTTTCTTTTTCGCTCTCCTTGGTGGTCAGTGGTATGTGTGTCTTCACCCATATTTGAACAGTTTCTGCACTTCTTCTCTTTGTTATTTTGTGCCTATAACCTCCTAGTTACCAAGCAGCATCTCTTCACAAACAGGACCTGTGGGCCTGCTCCTGGGACTTTATCCACCTGCAGGTTGTGTTACTGCTTCCCAGGATGTGAAAAGTTCACACTGGTGGCCCTCGGGCTATCCATGTGGTCCTACTACCCCTAAACGAGAACAAAACAGAACAGAAAGCCTAAGCTCCTAAAGATGTCACCATGGGTGTCAAAAATAGATACTTCTATCCTATATATATGTTCACGCCCCGTTCTGTAGCTACATAGATGCTCGTCTGTATCTCATGCTTCCATCCTATATAGATAGGAGTTGACATGCAAATCCCCTCTACTTAGCTAAGAGTAGTTGACACGTTGTTTTGTTTTTTTTTTGTCCTAATGGAAGAGACTGGAAAATGTCCTTCCTTTACTTTATGAAATCTGATGGTAGGTAAAAGAGTTGTCAGAGACCTTCTCTCCCAGTGCTGTGCTGTAGTACTGTGTGAATTTGTGTTGCAGGAAGCATGTTGTTGTTTTCCTGGGTTTTATTATCCAGGAAAGAAGCCACTACGCTGTCCATGTAGAAGCCACTTTATTTTAACTTGTAGCACAGACATACATCAGAGACTGCAGAGTGACCAGCTAGCACTCTGGTTGTCTAACTTGAAAATAAGCAAATACAACAGTGTGGCCTGCCTGCTTGAAACCATTATCTAGGAAACCTTGTTGTCTAACTGGATTAAGAGATTATTAACAGATACTATTAGTATAGTATAATACATACTGACTCTGTAGAGATTCTGAGAAAGTGTAAATGCTTTTCAGAGGCATGCAGGATCCTAAGCTTTCCATTTTAGCACACTTTCTTGGAAAGTTACTTTGTTCTCTACTGGAAAAATTAGTAAGGAGTATTCATTCACTTGCCATTCTGGCACCTCTGTGAATTACCACTTTAGAGACATAGGAGTACCCATCAGGCGGTGGACTGTATAGTAGGAAAGGAGTGTTTTATTCAGTGTCTTCATCACCTTTACTGTATTTCCCCCTGTATTTAAAAAGAATACATTCCTTCTTCAAAACTTTATTGGGTTTCCTGAAGGTTTTGTTCAGTGACACCTGTCACCCCTCCCCTAAATGTTCTGTGGGACTAATGTCTTATGGCAAGCTTTTTTTGTGTTGGTGAGCAACATGAGAAACCCAAGTAGCTGCTCATGATCCATTTTCCATGATCCAGCAGATGCTGGTAGAAGTCCTTTCCTGCTATGGGAGATTTAAATAATAATAAAAAAACCCCCCACGCCGTTTTGGAGTTTTATTCCACTCAAGTAATTTGTTCTCCATGGCCTGTGGAATATTCTTAACTGGGGTTTTATCTGTACTACATCCAGGGCTGCAATATCATCTTGTCAGAGAAGAATTGGGCTAGGTGTGCTGATTTCTGGTGCCCCTGCCCTGTGAAAAGGATCTCTAGTATTTCTGCAGTTCTCTACCCAGCCTGTCCTTGCCCATCAAAGCTGCATGCTCTGAGCTCTGCTGGTACACTGGGTGTCAGATGCTCATCATGTAATGCTCCTTGCAGAGACTTTCCTCTTGCATTGCCTTTGCAAGATGGGAGTATTTTCATTGCATTTCTGTTGATGTTTATACATGGAGGGCAACTGTTTCAGAATATTGTGAATACTGGGTCTTAATTTTTTTGGCTGTGTGCTCTGATATCCAAGTGCATTTAATGGGTAAGAGGAAGTACAGAATAAGAAAAAACCCTACTCTTTGATAATAGTTACAGCCTTTTCTGACCTTATTTTCAGCTGTACGCCTCTTCATTAAAAAGATTAAGCAGGTGTTGGAGGGTTTGGAGTTTATTTTTCTTTGTATGTGTTTGTTTTTCCCAGTTCTGTTTAGTAATGATATTCTGTTTCTGTTGTTTCCTCAACTGTCTTAGTATAACTTTAAAGACAGTGTGTTTTTCCCCCTTGCTTCATGGTAGGCAAAGCTTTAATACTTAGTACAAGGAGATTGTTGAAGAATGGAAATAATAAAAGTGGAATGCAAATACACTAAAGAAAAATAATTTAATTTTGATTACTGAATAACTAGTTATTTTTGGAAACTCTACAGGTAGTATTAAAAATAAATCAACTCATATTTGGTGTACTGTTTTGCAGTAGCTCAGACATCAGAATTTCTTCAGAATTTGATACATTGATATCTTATTGCTACTAGTTGTGGCAAGCCCCATTTCCCAAAGAAATTACGAGGTGTTATAAAGTCAGCCATAGTGCTTTGTTATGAAACTCCACTGTTTATTAATCTAAGTAAATCTAATACAAAGGTTTATTAGTGCAATGAACTGAACTTCCAAAATATCCATTGTTATTTCAGTTCTGGGATTGATCCTGCTCAGCACGCGCTCAGCTGGTACCCCATGGCAGTTCGCATGCAGTGCCATTGGCTGCGGTTTGCCAGTGCAGTGGATTAGAACTCCTAAGAAAGTGCAAGCACCATTTGCTCTTTGACTTCATCTCTGAAAGTGACGTAGTCTATCCAGGAGCCAAGGAGTCACTTAACTGCAGTAGAAATAGAGCTGAGATTTCTGATAGAATCTCTTGATCATTAATAGCGCTGTCTCCCAGACTTTCTGCATAAACGGACGAAATTGAGAGCACATCTTGATCTATGGTATCACTTACCATACTTCAGTGATCAGTCAAAAATCCAATTTCGATGTATGTTTACAGTCAATGTTTTATATATTTTGAAACACTGTAGTTTGTAAAACTTGGGTTCATGTGGCATAGCACTGAGAGCATGTATCTCTCTGTGCTGTATCCTGTTGCTGACTACAGTGAAACAAACTTAACAGTTAAACCCAAATTATCACTGCCTTATGTTTCTTAATGAAGGACTGTAACTCAAAATGGTGACAGTTTTCTTGCATGCATTGCTTTCAACAGGAGGAAATAGAGCCGTTTCCTGAAGAACGAGAGAACTTTCTTCAGCAGTTGTACAAGTTCATGGAAGACAGAGGTAGACATTTTAATTAGCAGTACTTTGAAAAATTAAGTCTGTAAACTAGTAGTGCTTTGCAGTACAGTTTTGGAAACAGGGAAACTATACTCATGCCTTCTGACTTCTCTCCTGTTTGGAAGATGAGTCTGTCACTTGACTCATCTCCTAAAATGCAGTCCCATTTTTCTGCTTTCAGAAATAAATGAATATATATAAATATATATCCTATTATGTTTTGCATATATTGTACTATATTTGCCATAGTGTACTTATAGTGTGTATAATCATTTAATACTCTCAATGATAATAATTTATATTTTCAGTTTAATAACTTTAAAATACTGACCCACACAACTTCTAGGTCATGGAAAAATGCATTTACTTTGTGCTAATTTTCATTTGTGAATCCTGATCACTTAAGTGCATGAACATTATCCATAGCTTGAGATGTTTTTAAAAGCCAGTACCATTCATTACGTTAAATCTTTACCAGGTTTTTATATACTACAAGAAAAGTGTGGCTTCTCTAGAGGCAGGAGTGAGGGTATCTGTATTTAAATTACTATTATAACTGGGTAAATTAGTATCTTCTTTAATGCCATATGAAATGAGTTAAACTGTTCACAAGAGATGACAATGTGATAGCTACTGCTAGTACAGTAGCATAGGAAGTTTCAGCTCTTGAAGCATTTTGGGATTGCTCCTGGTGAGGGTTGGGGGTTTTTTGTATCAGTGAAGGGACTATTGTATTTTTAGATATAATTGTTTCAGTGGGTGAAATGAAAATTTGTATGATACAGTTAGCAAGAAAATTTGCATCATTTCTGCATGTTTGGTAATGTATGGAAGAATGTATATACATGCATTAAATAACATAACACATTTCCCCTGTAGTTCAATAAGTAAGACTCTTGAGTTTTAGTTTCATGAAAAGTACCAGATGCAGGAGGTGGGGTTTAAAATAATGCATTTAATAATAGTGCATATGCTGTGAATTTCATGTTATTCTGAAAAAAATACTTGAAAACACCCTAACAACCCTGTCTTTGTTACCCAGGGACTCCTATTAACAAACGGCCTGTATTAGGATATAGAAATTTGAATCTCTTCAAATTGTTCAGACTTGTACACAAGCTTGGAGGATTTGATAACGTGAGTATTAGAATGATGACTACTCCAGAGCCATAAAACCTGAGGATGCTGTTCATTATTGTGAAATAATTTATTACTCTGTGAAGTACTGTTAAATAACACAGGACCTTTAGATGTATGAAAGTTTTCTACTATGAATGCATAAGACACCATGTAGCTCTAAAAACCGTGCTTTAACATGAACCACTAGTTATTCGATGCTAAATAAATTACACATCTACCCAGCCTGTTGGATTATTGCTGCATAAAATCAGCCAGCATGTGTGTTTTTGTAATATTTCACGAAACGTTTGTCTGTTAAAAGTTGCTACCTCCAAGTGAAAGGAGTCACTGCTCAGTAAAATCTCAAAGACAATCAATTTAGTGGCCTGATGGGAGGCCCTTAATTTCTGTTTATTCTGGGCAGTGTGAAGAAGAATTTGCTGACTGGGGATTAGTGAGACTGGTCTTGGGAGGAGTAATTGGACATATTGAATTAATGGTCAAGCAAATTCTGTTTGTGCTTTGAACTGCTTCCCATGAAGGTGGCCTGACACCTGAGGAGGTCTGTTTGTGCAGTGCTGCCTTTCTGATAGAGAAGACAGGATGTGGTGCTTGGGTATTGCAGTACATCTGCTTTACCTTCACAGAAATGGGCACATCACAGAACTTTGTCACCAAAGGGCACATTAAGGATGTCATGAAAGACTGGCAGGCACTATGTCTGGTGCAGTACTACCAGGGCTCAGTATTGTTAATGCTTTGACTTATTTTTTCTTTCCAATTTAATTAAAAATCTAGCTTTGATAATTCAGAATTACTTTAAATAGAAAATAAAAATGATGTACTGGTTTTTCTGATAGTTATATTTTCTTTCCTCTGTTTTATTGCCACCTGGAGAGGAAAGACTGCTGTGGCTTGTTGCATTGCAGAAATGCTAAATTGCTTAAAGTAATTATGTTACACTGCAGTTTGCATTACAGTGAAATACTGTGTGTGTGATAAGTAGTAATTTTATAGATCAGAGGAAATTATTTACATTTGTTTTCTGAAGCTGTAAACTTTGTCAATTTAGGGTTTTTTTGTCAGTGAATTAATTTAAAAACAATGATTTCATTGTCTTTAACAGATTGAAAGTGGAGCAGTGTGGAAGCAAGTTTATCAAGATCTTGGAATCCCTGTATTAAACTCAGCTGCAGGATATAATGTTAAATGTGCATACAGAAAGTAAGTAATAAAGCCATGAAGTTTATGCTAATACTGCAATTAACTGAAGTGATCCTGTGCTAGGGGTAATATATATCAAATCCTTAACTCTTTGGTTATAATACAGTTTTTAAGGCTTTAAACCTACTGCCCATGTTAAGCTTCTCTAGGTTAGATTTTCCTTCTTGAGTCAAACTTGCTTATCACAAACAATTTATTATTTTTTTTAGATATCTCTATGGTTTTGAAGAGTATTGTACATCAGCTAACATTGAATTTCAAATGGCATTGCCAGAGAAAGTGACAAACAAGCCTTGTAAAGACTGCGAAAAAGAAAAAGAATTGAAGACGCGTGAAGAACCAGAGCAGGATGCAAAAGAGATAAAGGTGGACAAGGACGAGCGCAAGCAGGAGGAGGGAGCAGTAGTACAACAAGAAGAAAAAAAGTCAGCTGAGAATGATAATGAAAGTAAAGAAAATGATAAGCCCTCTGTTCTGGTAATATATTTTAAAGTTCATCTTACATCTTGCTTATAAAGTCACTCGGTGTGTTAATAACCATGAATTAATACAAAGATTGAACTTTCTGTGATGGATTTAAAGTAAGACAAAAACTCGCTTTAGACCTAATTCAGAACAAGACATTTGAACTCTATTTACCCCAGGTGCCTGTTTTAAGGGGTCATGATGTCAAAATGTCTGACTTGTTAGAGAACAGGTCCAACATTCCACTTGTTTGAGGGCCTTCTGGGCGCAATGGAGACTAATTAGTGTCCAGCTTTATCCTTATCTGGGTAATGCATGCTCACAGCTAACTATATTACTGATATTTTCATTATGCATTTAGCTGTGCTTGTAAGCCCTCATAAATACTGCTGGTACTTCTGTGTTCAAGTGAAACCAGTGAAGCTCTACAAAGACCTGGGACATATTATGTACACATGGTCTAATGTAGGTTAGTGGTCCAAAGAGACAGATGTTTATAGCTTTTCAAGATCCACTGTTGACTCAGTGGCTTTAGCAGAGGAAGTTCAGGTCCATAAACTGATGTGCTGCACTGTACAGGCTTTGGAGTTTGCTGTGGGAGCAGTGTGGCTCCTCAAGTCAGCGTGTGACACAGCTAGAATACTTCTGCATATAAGTGGCAGCCAGCCCTCCTGAGTATTTTCAGGTCTGTGTGCTGGTATTCTCTGGGAGGAATGCCAGACAGGCCAGTACTGGTATTTCTGCATCCCAAGTGGAAATGTCCTTTGAGAAGTGTTTGTCTTGGGGATTGCTTTGCAGTCCAGGTCTAAGAGTTTCGTGCCTTTATCATTGTGATAAAAGAAGCTAGGATACTGGCTGCAACTTTAAACTGTTAGGCTTAGCTTGAGATTTTCAAAAGGGAAAGAAGAGGTGCTGTAATTTTAGGACAAGTCCCACACTGTAGCACTGTTTTGCTCTTATGATTTCAGTTTTGTCTGCCTTTTCTTAAACCCTTTGTTTCCACCTCGTGTGTTAACTAAAGGTTTTGTTATCCTAGGGAAACAAAAAAAATTTGCCAGATTCTGTGCTTACTCAGCCTGATCAAGAAAAGGACTTAAATATAATCAAAACTGAAGAGGAAATCAAATTGGAAGACAAAGAGGAAGAGAAGATGAAAGAAATGGAAAATCCTACAGTAAATGCAGATGCTGAAGAAAAAGAAAAATCAGGGTAAGTTATGCTGTTTCTAATCAGATGAGACATAGATGTTTTTTAAATTTTACTCTTGTCATTTGAACTTCAAATCAGACATGATGTTATAAATTAGACTCGTATCTTCCAGAGACCAGTGTGTTTATAACTTGTCATGGTTAGGCCATTGAAGTTCATCTGTCCATATTTAAACGAAAAGGCAGCTTAAGTTTTACAGGTTCCAGGCCTAAATGTAAGCTGAGTAGGAACAGACTGTACAAAGCATAGGTGACTATTTGATTTAATACAAAAATATTGCAGTCATTACCAGGAGTATTTTTATACTCGATTTTGGTACAAGTATGTGGCAAACTTGTGGTTTCCAGGTTTTGCTTTTGGACAGTATTGTATAACATTGGAAAAGATGGAAGTACCTTGCACTACTCAGTTAACAGCCTTGCTGTTGAATAGGCCTGGTACTGGCAAGAGTCTCTTGTGCAGATCTTCAGACAGGTGTTTTGAAAGTAGGATATGGAAATAATAGGGATGCTCAGGGCCATCTGATCAATGAGTGTGTGAATCATTTGGTTCATGGAATGGGCAGGTTTTCCTCTTCCAGTGCAGGAAAATCTCACAAGTGTTTTTCATCTGCCGCACAAAAACAATACAACCAGAATATAGTCCTCATTAATCCCCAGTGTGTTAACAATTTGTATTCTTACAATTAAGATCCTCATACAGTATGATTTCTGGTTTTAAGAACACAAAAATTACCCTTAGAGGTCAGATAGATCTCTTTTAATACAGTATTTGTCTTCAATAAAACCCAGTAACAGATGCTTAAAGGAGAAGCTGTTACAAGAGGGAAAGCAGATAATGACACCTCCTTATACTTCCATCAGGGATATATCAGGGATATGTTGGGTTTTGCTGGGTTTTTTTGTAGTTAATGCCATCTGTTGCCTGACTAGTAGTTCCCTTGTTCATTCCAGCAATTCTATTGTTTAGTAGATCAGCTGTCTTGATCTTGTGTCTAAAAAGCTGTTAATGCTTTTCTGACCCATGAAAAGTTGTGGCCAGAATGTCATAGTTTAGTATATTGATTTCTGATTGATTGGTAGTAGTTATTTTATTTTAATTTAGATTTTGATTTTTTTAATGGATTCTGGAATAATCATTTTGTAAAATGTTTTTGTCCTCCTGAGTATTTTCAGTGAGATTTCGTTGGCAATTTCTGTAACTCAGAAATGCAGAATACAGAGAAACCAAGTTTACCTGAACTCAGTTTAAGATCCTTTTCTTTGTGGATGTGATTTTGTTTGTATCCTATGTTAACTTTTCTTTTTTGAAATACTAATTGCTGGACTTTGTTGCATTTGCTATTTTTAATGTGAACTGGATTAGTTGTGCTTCAACAAATTTGCAAGATTTTCAGAATTATTAAAGACTGATTTTACAATGCTGCTTTCAAAATATAGAACTAACTGGATGGAAAACTTTGCAATGCATAGAGAATAGCACTTTTTAAAGTTCCCTAAATGGTGCATTTGAATGTGTGTATGTTTGTGATGTTATTTTAGATTTATTTACATACTTGAAAAGTATGGTGGCTTCATGCTTACCATGCTGCAGTAGTAAATGGTACATGAAAAGTTAGAAGCTGCATTTGCTTTTCAGTAATCCTTTATTTTTATTTTTTTAAGTTGGGGTGTTTTTAATCCCAATTCATGTCAATTTGCATTATTTATGACATCAAAAGATGTTATGAGTGTTCCTAGTTCTTTATTTGTAAAAACAGCAAAAATCTGTAGAGAATACTTATTTCAAGTTTTCCCAATTCACCTGATAGCAACTGAGTGAAATCTTTTCCCTCTGCTCCTCCTTACCTCAGCCCAGTGGAAAACTCTTCCAGCTAGTATTTTGCTATTATGACTCATGGAAGATTGTAATGAGTTGCTTAGAATAGGAAGCATAACTCTAAAAACAGGTGTAGGTGGTGATGTGGTCATTGCTGGGAGGTATGCTGTGTTTGAAGGAATAATTTAAATTACAAAAATGGGACACTTACAGCAGGTAATTGTAAGTATTTATAAGCAGTGCTACTGTAGTAGCACTGTTACCATGATTACTTTTCCCTTCTACCCTCTCATAGGGAGTACAAAATGCACTTGTATCAGCTTTAAAGAGCTTTTAAAAATGTCACTGTAGTCATCCTAAATGCTAAATAATGTTTCTACCATTTATACCATAATGGCTTAAAAGAATTTTGTGGGGCATTGTATTAGATGATGTATTTCCCTATACTCAACTTCATGGATTAGAAGTGGCAGAATGTTTACAAAGGTGCAAATGCTGTGGTTGGAGTTCTTGGTTGAACTGAAATGCAAAATGAAAATAGGCATTTTTTAGGTAGAAAACTAATCACACACACCAATACCTGAAATGTAATCAGCATAGATCAGTGATAGTGAAATTCAGACTGAAATTTTTTTATTTGGTGTATTTAAAACATCTTCTTGGAACTTTTTTAAAGTTATGGACCATTTGTCCTTCATAGTCCTAACAAAATAGCTGAACAAATTAAATCTAATGTTACATTAGGCTTGTAGAATTTTCGATTTACATTGTTATCTGTAGGACTTTGGACATCTTCCTGTAGCTTATTTGTCTACAGACACAAGGAACGGTGAGCATAGAAAAATGTCTGGGTTTCTTCTTGCTGACTCTCTTATGGGAGGACTGGATGTGACTCCCAGCTTCCAGATCTCAGGAAATACTACTGGTAGCCTGGGTTGTTTATTTTCTACAGGTTTTGTTTCTGTGTACAGTTCCATGTGCCTCAAACCTTTGAGATTGCTACCACTTGAATTGTATGGTCCCATCTACACAGACTTTAACAATATGATGAAGAGGAAGAAAGGCCGAACATCCTCTTCCTTTCTTCCTCTTGCCTGCTTGTGTATCTGTGAACACTGAGAGCAGAGATTTAAAGGGCACCTGGCCCTTTATTCTATATCTGCTTCTCTTGTTCACTTTTTGCTTCTTCTTTTTAAAATTTTCTTCTTTTTCCTGTGGCTAGTGGAAAATACTTGTGCTAGATACAGGTTGTACAACTTGTGGTCATTAAAACAAGTTAAAAGAAAGCCAGTAATATGTTACATTCCATGTGTCTGTCCCAGAGGGTCCTTTACAAAACTGACTTTGTAAATCATCCTTTTCCATAACATCAAAAAAAGTAGTTAAACTTCAAAATCCTTCTTTAGAAGTTCCTACAAATTTCATCTTGTGAAAGTCATGATCTTCAAATGTAGCATTGCATAGTTGGTGTGCTGTTTCCTTTGTAGCATTCAATGACATCAACTGTTTTAACTTGTTGAACACTTGGGTCAAAGTCAACAAATTGAGAACCGAGGTGTTTTTCTACACAATGAACAGCGTAGACAATTGAATATGTTCCAAAGAGATTGAGGCCAGGAGCCTAGTGGAGTTTTCAGAAGGTGTAGGGTTTTTTAGTACAGGCTAATAAAATAAAAGTTAAATCTTTAAAAATTTCCTAGTAGGTGCAGTTTGGAAACTGAAGTGTAGGTTAATTGCTATATCACCAATAACCAATATTAGTAAGGTTTTTTTTCCCCAGATAGTTAATTCAACTCCACATTTCTCTGTTGGTTTTGGAGTTTTTATTGAGAATTTTTGGGTTTTTTTTTGTTTTATTGTGGTTTTAACACTTTGCTCTAAGGTACCTGTGACAGACCACTGTCAAGAACTTCATACAGAACTGTTAAAGGTTAAATGCTGAGAATCTGGGTAGTTTTTGCTTTTCAACAAAAATTGGCAGCAGACTTGTATGTGGATAGTATTTGGATTTTTGAGGTGCCCAGGCAAAATGTTTTTAAGAAAAATCCCAACTGCAGTACATGGACATTGCAGGAGGTTTCATTCTTGTATTTTTATTCTTGTGTCTGAGGTGCTGCCTTAGCACCAGGAAGGGCTGCCATCTCTGGATCTTACCTTGTTCTTGCTCATCAGACTGTCACTTGCACAAGTCCTTCTTTGGCCTTAGGAAACTTCTTGAACTTATTTGTTTCTTGTTCTTGAAAACAGTCTCATTTTTTATTTTCTCCAAAGAATGCATTACAAGTATTCTTAAGGAATGCTTCAGAAACCTAAACACTTCTGGTTGTCTGATACTGATGATTAGGTCTTTATGGTATGGTTTTCTGGCAGCTGGTATTGTCATATTTTGACAATATCACAAGGTGAAAATGCTAAACATTGAGTCTTTGGTTTAATTCTGTTCAAGACTATCAGCCATTCATTCACAGGCAAGGGAAAAACCTTAATCTTAAAGCTGTTACATGCATCTTTCGTGCAGTAGTAACATTTCCCCTCCTATAAGCAGTAGGGGGGAAACTCGGATTAATAAAAGCAGTAATTGAAAACTAAGTAAAGATGTGCGTTGTTTCATGTAAAGGATTTTACTAAGGTTTATTGCCCCTATGGGGTCAGAGGACTACCTGCTGTGCCTGTGCTGCTGCTGAAACTTTTTGTACAAGAGTTAGTTTCTGATAACACCTCTTAGGGATTTTGTGAAAGCAGTTTGCAATAGACTTATATTATAGTCAGAAGCTCTGTTTTGCATAAGGGAGAGAGACATTGTTAGAGGCAATGTTTTCTTCAGTTCCTTATCTATTGAAATGACACATCATTGTGGTGGTGAATCTGAAATGGCAGCAAGAACGTTAGAATCTTTTGGAGTGTAAAATATTTGATATAAAAGGCATATCTCTTAACTTCTGAAGAGTTGAGAACTGTATATTGAGATAGCATTCTCCAGTTTGATTCAAATTTATGGAATTGATTAACTTGGGAAAATGGAGAGCAATATGTCATGTTCAGTGATTGTTTAGTGTAAACATATGCTCGGAATCTTAGCTGTCGGTGTGTATGCAAAAAAATGCTTATAAGAACCATACTTAGTAGTTTTATTTATAGGAATGTATTTCAGTGCTCTTATTTGTGATGTGTGTTCTATTTATGTATTTCAGCTGCCTCTGTATGAGGAAAGAAGTTCTTGCATAGTCATGTTTTCAGAAACAGCTAATTGATTTTTCTTCTTAAAACAGAATCCAGACTGACACGTACATACATGTAAGGATTGCTTTTGATACAGCAATAAGCTGCAAATGACAATAATAAAGCCTAGAGTGGCAGTGTAAATGTACTGTCTCTTTGTATGCAATGAAAGTGAGACATCTGTTTTGGGAAAAGTGGTTCTGCCATCATGTTTTACAAGTGGTCACTGTGGAGGTTATTGTCCATGGTGGCTGTCACCGCGGCTTACATGTGTGGGAGAGTCTTTAAACATTCATCAGATTCCAGATGCTTCCAAGGTGAATGTGAACCAGTGCTGTAAAAACAGGAAGGGCTGTACTCTTCAGTGAGACTTTGGAACCACCTTTTATTCTTTTGAGGAATGTTTCAACATGTGTGTCTGAACTGTGAGATGATAACATGAGGTTGTCTCACCTGCCTGTGGCAGCAGAGGAACACACTGATGACAGACTATGTGCTTGCATGATTGAAGTGTACTGTACTACACTCAGGTGTGACTCAGATCAAGGTAGTGCCTTCCCCTTCCCTTGGGACAAGATACCCTAGCTGCATTTATTCCAACTTTCTGTGTGCACATAGATGTTCCTGGGGCTTTTATTTTCAGATTTTCATTGTAGCTTCAGTTGTGCTGTGGTTTATCCCAGCAGGCAGTTGTGAACCATGCAACGACTGGCTCACTTTCCTCCCACCCTGGTGCATCCAAAACAGAGCACTGTGCTAGCAAGGAGAAACAAACGCTATTGCAGCCAAAAACAGGACAAGAAGGAAGACGAATACTGGTGATTTTTGGGGAGGTGTTATTTTTTGGCAGTTAAAGGTGAGATTCTGTTGTCATGGCATGAGTAAAGGTCTTAATGACCTCTCTGCCTTAAAACTTAAGGTCACCTTAATCCATCTGTGATTAACAATATGAAGAGAGACTGAACATCTTTCAGCTCTGTATTATGAGAAGTAGAGGTTAAATTATGCTCAAGGATGAGAAAAATGAAAAAAATAATCAGGAAATAAAAATAGAAGCTAATTCCTAAACTTGAAGTGTCAATTATACTAAAATTTATTTCTGCTAGTGACTCAATTAACTGTAATGACTTAATTGAGCTAATAATTGAAATAATCTTGCTTCCTCAAATTTTAGAATAACTCCTGAAAAAATAATCTTGCATGTGCCATCTCACCTGCTGTGTGTACAAGTTGAGTGCATCAGGGGAAGTGTGTTGGAGTAGGGTAAGGTTTGCTGCAAAACAGGACTCCAAGGAGGCAGATATGTTCCAAATCACACCCTGTCTCATAGGTTTCACCTGGGCTTTGTTACAGCTCGTGTTTAGTGTCAGAATATGGGTTGAAAGAGATTTGCATGATGCTGCATTGTCTTGAGTGGTGTAAGAGCAGCAGTGTTTCATTTATTAACTACATCTAGTTGTTAATACACTTAATTATGGGTTTGTTGGTGTTAAATCTTTATATTGACTGAGAACGAGTGCGGTTTTAGCCTTTTGAGGATTTTGAGTTGTCTTTTGAAACTAATGATAAGCAATATTTTTATGATCTAAACATTTTAATGGTTCTACTTTATTAACAAATAGTTTTGCATTTTAATTCATTCATTTCTTGCTTCTGAAGGTTTATGTTCCCCATCCTTGTGAGATGGGGTGGGGCTATACTTTTCAGTCTGGTTATAATTTGAAATGCTTTTGAGTCCTGATCAGCTTTCTGGTCGTACTTTGGATTCTGGAACAGAGTGACACTTGTATTGTTGTGTCTCCTGTATGCTGTGTATGCCTATCTGCTGCTGCCTTGTTTCATCAGCTGCGGCTTGGGTTGTTCAAATTGTTGCAGCTTTGTGGTAGATACTGCTTGGTACTGGTTTTAAGTTGACAATTACTGTCTGCTGCCAAGAGGTTTGTTTCTTTTTTGTTTTTTTCTTTTTTTCCTTTTCCCCATGCCCTCCCCACAATGGGATTTTGACTAAACAGCTTTGAAGAAAATCCAGTGATCTCATGCATACATACATGGACTAAGGAAGTAATGACTGTGCATACTGGATGCCTACAATCACAAATTTCTCTTAGAAACCTCAGTTTTGTGGCAGTCATGGCTTCTCCTTTGTCTGCACTGCCAGTTTTGAACTATTTATGGCATTAAAAGACAATATCTTCCTTTCAACCACTGGTATGTGTTCTTGCGTTTTGTGTTGGGGTTTTTTGGCTTGGCTGGTTTTTTGTTCCAGGAGCTAAATGAGTGTGTTGGGTTTTTCTGCTCCAAAATGATGAACGTTCTTTGCTTCTGTTTGGTTTCCTAAAATCTCGAGCTTATGATTGCTAACCAAGTCACTCCTTAGAACACTTTTGAATTGCAGCCATCTCTGCTTCCATTTTGCTTTTGCTTCCTGACATGCCCTCCACCTATGTTCAGCCTGCTGTTCACATCTCCTTGACCATCCAAGTTACTCAACTTTACAATGATGGTTTCACACATCTCTTCCAGAAAGTACCAGATTCTGGTGTTTTCATGGAGTCTTTGTAGAATACATTGGGACATCTAGAAAGCCATAGGGTGATTAAGATGAGAGAGATTCCAAAAAGCCACTGGCACCATAATTGCCAGCGTCTGGAAAATCGTGAATCTCCAGCATAGGCATATTTGCAGACAGCCTTTGAGGATTGTGCCCCTAGATCTTGGAGAGGAAAAAAAAAAGAAAAGGCAAAATTTGGTTTACTGCAGTTTTGAAGTGTACTTAGTAATGGAAAAATCACAAGCTCGTCTTGTTCTTGGCGGAGTGGTGGCTCTGCTTCTGATTTTTTTAAGCTTTTGTATGATAATACCCGTTGAACTGAAATTGGCTAGGAGTTTTTGTTTAGTGCAGGAGAAAGTATAACTTAAAATCATTTAAATTACTAGTTGGTGCTTTTTGTTGTTAGCTGTGGAATTCTGTTCAGGAATTTTTCATCTGGATCTTTGGGCACCTTTTTTCCTGATTTCCTTGGGAAGTAAATTTTGCCATAAGTGAGCTTTCAAACCTTGTTTATTGTTGCATTTTTATCTGGTGGTTTTAACTTCACTAGCAAAGTTGTTCACTGAAAGTATGTATTTCTATCTTCCTGTCTCCTGGAGGGCCAAGACTGTGTGTGTGTGTTTATACATATGCGTACGTACATACATACACATAAAAAATAAAACTGAAGTCTTGGCCTTCTAGAATTAAACTGTTTGGTCCATGCCACATACACCTGAATAGATACGTCTTCTGTGACTTGGAGTACTTAATAGACAAAGATGGATTTTTTTAGCCTTTGTCTCATTGTGTATGCACATGTGTACATACATGTGTTTGTATATTTAGTGTGTCGTGCACATATATATGTGACAACATTCATTTCTGAAGTAATTTTATTAAATCAGTGTGGTTAAACTACAGTTCACTTTAGCATATTGTTCTGAATTACCTTTTGCCAGCTAATTAGATAGTAATACTGCAGTTCTGCTTCTGCCAAGGAGCATCCTTTCACAGAGAGAAAGTAGCTTGGTTTATCTGGGTATTTTCTACTGAAGATGTTATGGAAAGGTTTAGATTATTAATACAGACTTCTCTGTCTGTGAACCTAACTAAAATACTGGCATGAATCAGACTTGGAGCAGTACTTACATCCTCTTAACCAGACATCCAAACATACCTGTTCCATGTATCAGGTTTTTTGATTATTGTCAGTCTGCAGTTGTTTTGAATTTAGTCAGCAACTAAATCTGTTCTGTTGTTGCAGAGTGTGTGGTTAGAATGATATGAGGGCCAATAATACTGCTTTCTAAGTCTAATTAAGATTAAAAGATATTTTCCCCCATTAACTTTTGTAATGTAATCTGCCTCTTTAAGCTGATTGCAGATAATTTTCAGATAACTGAGCAGCCCGTAGCTACCACTGAACTGAAACTAGCAAGATTTGTGGGTTCTTACTGCTTCTGAAAATTGGTCCAAAATATCTAAGGATGCGTTCAAAATTAGCTTCTGAAAGCAGTGAACACCTGCTTGTGTATTTATATGGCAATTAAATGCAAGTTTGACATATTTAGAATACTTCTGGCATAATAGGCAAGGAGTGACAAGGTCATAAAGTAGCGCACGTTGTTTGATTAAAAGAAAAGGCAAAATTTGGTGTTGGGGGTTTTTTTTGTCCAGAATCTGGTTGTGGTTGCAGTAATTTCAGGCTGTTGAGATAGGGTTTATGTATTGTAATCAAGCAAGGATTTTTTTGAGAAGCAAGTTTCAAGAGGCATTTTTAAAACTTGTAGGTAGAAAAATGGAATTTAGGAAATTTGCTCTAGAAAAGAATTAATTTTAAGTGAGAAAATCGTATTTAAACAAAGAGACTGCATGCAAGAATCATATAAAGATGAGTTTGAACAACAACTACTCATACAGATTTTGATGGATTTTTTTTTTTCTTTTAGTCACTTTTGCACCTTGCAGTCACTGGATTCTGTGTGTGTTGCTATATCCTATTTTGCTGATATTACTCAGCTGTAGTACAGTTTCACATATTTGGAGCCTCCTGTTTCCCACTCTCTAATGCATCCACAATATTTATCAATATATGTGGTTTGGAACTGAAAAGCTTGTGAAGTATCTCATATTAACTCTACAATTTTTTAAACCTTTCAAGAGATGACACGAATAAGGAAGAAGATGAAGATGAAGAAGAAGCAGAGGAGGAGGAAGAGGAGGAGGAGGAGGAAGAAGACAACAATAACAATGAGGAAGAAGAGTTTGAATGCTATCCACCAGGCATGAAAGTCCAAGTGCGGTATGGAAGAGGGAAAAATCAAAAAATGTATGAAGCTAGTATTAAAGATTCTGACATCGAAGGTGGAGAAGTCCTTTACTTGGTGCACTACTGTGGATGGAACGTGAGGTAACTTGAGTTTTAGTTAGTGATTACTTCTTGAATTACTTCTCAAATACACTTATGAATTTTAAAAACTAAATTAATAGACATCTGGAGTCCTAAACTTTCAGTATTGGTGTTCTGTGAAAGGTCATTGTACTGTATGAAACATAGTTTTTTAACACTATATAAATGCAGGGCTTTAGTTACTTTGAAAATCATCTTAAAATTACTTGTTCAAAGAAGGCTTCATTTATTCCCCATCTTACTTTTAGATCTTCCCATGCAAGTGACACGTCGCTCTTCAGGTTCCTCCTCTGGCTCTCTTAAGCCAGTTTTCTCTGATTCAGTATTTCAGTAGTGCATTTAGCTGAGGCTGTGAACTCACTCTTGTCAGTGAAGCACAGAGTACACCAGCAATAGGGTATTTAACTGGAAAACAACAAGAATCTCAGTGGCAAATAAGTGCACAGCAAATAACTGCATTTCATCTGATGTGATACTTATCATCCCTACCCCGCCACCCCCTGAGGCTGCCCTAAACTTCCCAGCCAGACTCTTCTTTAGCCTAGTGGCTTCTTATGCTTTCTTTAATATAAGGAGGAGCATATGCTTTTTATTGTCTTTAATCTAGCATTAATAGAAATACAGTGAAATTATTTCTGTTGCTATTTCAGACCTCTTTTTTGCCATTTAAAACTTGAAGCAACTTTGAAAAAGTAGAGAAAACTAAAATTTTTGAGCAGCTTATCTACTTCTTTCCTCAGTTTCAACATAACTGCTCATTGTCCTAAACTATTCCTTTTAAACTTTGTTACTGTCTGTAAAAAAGACCCCACAAGTCTGAGACAAGTCTGAGATACTTTATTCTTATTTTTCCTTTTCTGGAAAGCTGAGGTTCTTGTAACCTTCATCTGTCGTCTGAGCATCCTGCCTTTGACCAAGAAGGCATGAGAAATATCATTTATTCAGTTCTAGCAAGATCTGCTGGCAAAGGTAACAGAGAAGTATGATGCTTCTCTTGCTGCCTTGAATTCACCTCTTTGCATCAAGGCCTGGTGATTTCCAGGTGCACCTGAGCTACTGCTGAGGAGGAATCTTGCTCTTGTCAGTTTTGGTACCAATCTTCTGTAAAATTTTGATCTACATTGATCTACAAGAATAGAATCTGACATAAACTGTCTTCAGGCAACATCTGTAAGCATAGTGGGCTGTGAAGTCAAGAGGAGAGATGCAACCTGCTCAAAGTGGGAGCTGGGGTTTAACTTGCATTTTCGTCCAGTTCTTATTGAGGAGGTCTCCCTTGGAGTGCAATTTGCTGAAATTTTCATCCTACTCACTGAAGACTACTGTGTGTACCATTCCAAGAGGTTTCTTGTTTTTAAACTCTTGTTTTGGAATTCACATGTAAGCATAGAAGTTACTTTTCTTTTTGAGCGGATATCATGCCATTATCCGTGCTGAGAGGTGAGATGATCAGATTTTTATTTGAGCAGTACCACTTCAAGTCTGAAGAAATGAGAAGTCAAAAATGAGTCTTCTTCACCTTGGAGATCCCAGCATCCCAGTTCTTAAAGGAGAAATCAAGATTCTAAATTTTTAACTCTGCATTTTGAACAAATCTGCAGATTGATGTCAAAGGCATTATTTCTGTGACTAGGATCTGTTTGACAATAAAAGCATTTTTAGTTAACTTGCACTCATTTCAGAAGTAAGGAGTGTTTATTATTTGATCTTTCTGGCAGCAGGACTTGAGTTTATATTTTTACCTGGTGTTTCAAAAGAGCCCTCTGAAAAGGTTGGGTGGGGAGTAGGATTCTTCACTGAAAAATACGTCAGTGATTGAGATTTAGCTGTGGGACTGCGTGTGGACTCTGCTAAATGTGGCCAATTTTTTTCATGCATGTAAAATTACTTAAGTTTATGGATTTGACAGAAAGAGTGTGTAAGCCTCAGCTTTAGCCAGCATCTAAACACTTTGACAGTTTAGTATTGTGAAGGCTAGTCTTGTAGGCTGTAATAGCTTGGTTTGGCTTTCAGTCAGTGACATCCTGGAAAAGCAATTGCCTTAGTTGGGTAAGAAGCAATTCCCTCCTCTCCTTATTCATTGTAAATTACTTAGTGGGCACAGGTACTGTATGTACAATACAGGGGATGTACTGAACTAGGATTTGCTGATCATCCAGGAGTTTTTTAATTCTGTCATTCTTCTGCTCCTTAAAGTTGGCTTTCCTGTTTCCCTTTTTAGTCAAGTATGCCATTTAATGGCCTGTTCTTTAAACTCATGTGTTTGAGCAGAAATCCTAAATAACTACTAATGGTTCTTATCACAGGTTAATTTCAGTATCATAGTGGAATTCAGAATAACTGTGGGTGGGGGGCATGCTCACACTCTTTAGGGTACTTGGAATGAAGTTGGGTAAACTTAATACTCATCTTCATTAGTTGGTTTGTTTGTTTGTTTTTTTAATGCTCTGGAACAGTGACATTAAGAACTGTGGAACTTTTTTTTTTGTTTTATAGAGTAAGTAGAAAGTGCAGAACTTGTACAGCACTAAGCTAAAGGATCTTGTTGTTAGCTCCTGAGATTCAGGTGATGTGTCTCTGTGAAAGGTCTCTGAATGGTAGTGTTCAGTGGAGCCTGACTTGTAGTCAAAGAGAATGGTAAAAATCTCTACCCTGTTAGAGGGACCTGCTTACGTTACCACGTGTTAACCAGCAAAAGCAGAGAAATACAGAGAAACTGTACATCTTCTGGCAGACCAGTGATGTTCTGAATTACGTGTGCTTTATATGTAACTGAAACTTCTTTGGGGCCTATGGTGCCAGTTCCTTCTGTTTTAATCTTCAGCTCCCAGTGCAAAGAACAGTTTATTGTTCAAGTGTTTGAGGTGACTTTCTTCTGCAGTGTAGTCCCAGAACTTAGAGGGTGCATATTTAAAAAGCACTTAGATTGTTGAAACTGTATGTCATTATGGTACAATATCACAAGACATGTTATTCTTGAATGTTTCAAATGATTAAAACTAAGACTTATTATTTTCAACACTTCTCTCCTTCAGAAATATGCATGTGAAAGTGCTAATTTCTGTTTTAAGTTTGTTGAAACATTACTTCATATGCTAATTTTATACTTTACAGTCAATCACTGAAATTTAATGTTCAGCAAAATTTCGGGTCCTGGAGAGTAAAGTATGTTGTGGCGGGAATTATTAAAAAAAAAAAAAAAAAGAAATTAGGCAAACTAGAATCCCTGTCTAATATTCCAGTATTTGAGTATCAGACTAGTTTTTCTTCTTTCTTTGATCACTGCAATAAAAAAAAATTAATTCTCACTTCTTAGCAGCTATAGTATACTGGACCTTTTCAGTGAATTTGCCAGGGTTTGCTAGCTCCTTGAGGTCATTTGTCCTGAGAAAAGTGGTACCTCTTCTAGTATAAATCTAGTCTGGATAAGTATGCTTGCTTTCTTGTTTCTCCTCTAGTACTTCCGTGGAAGATCGACTGTGCAGTCTCTTGAGAGTATGTTGTGGTGCATTTTATCTTCCAAGTAATGCATATGAATGTAATAGTATCAGTACATACTCAGATGCAAGGTGCTTTTCTTGGTCTTCATTTTGGTAAGGCAAGGGGATTTTCTTTATGAAAACATTCCAGGTTTTCATATGAAACCTGATTTAAAAAAATAAGTAAAAATTCCTTATTAAACCTGCCATCTTGATTTTCAAAGGAATCTGTGTAACTTCTTTAAGGAGCAGCTTCCCATATTATTTCCTTCTCTTACCTGCTCACTTTAGGGTGGTGAAGCTAGTACCTGTGAAAGAAAGCAATGCAGTAAAACAACCCAGGTCCTCGGAAAGTACATGCTTCTTGTAAAGAGAGCTAAAGAACTTTTTTGATAGTATTTTTGGGTTAATTTTGTTTTGTGAACAGACTGTCCAAAGTAAGATTAGTGATGAAGTAAGTGTTCATATGTTAGCAGGTGCAGTTCTAGAAGCAGGCTCTAGTCTGAGTCACACACCCCATTTTAGATGCAGCTTTCAGGGTGCTTCTCTGACTTGCAGTGGAGGAGAATGTAATTTAGGGTCAGATTGTCAACTGTAGCTTGGATTGTATCTCTTTTGCAGGATCTGTTTCAGCCTGGGGTCCAGTTGTCCCAGGTTTAGGCAAACCATATGCATTCGATGTGTGAGTAGTGAAAAGAGCTGTGTGATGCAAAGGTGTGAAGTGTGGGCAGCTGATTCCCTGGAGAAGATGGAGATTTCTGTGGCCTCCTTGCAGGGTCTGTCTGCTGTTCTGGGTGCAGTCAGGAGTAAAGCAAGATATGCTCTGGCCAGCAACTGTGACTGTCACATTAGTGTCATATTAGTGTTCCAGTTTGTGCCCCTTGAGATGAGGGCTTGCATGACCACCGTTTCTAATACATGATGTTTAGGACTCTGTGGTATGGACAGGTATTCTCTTCAGATTCTGCACTTCTCTCCTTTGGTTCAATCTGCCCCCATGTCTGTCAGCTCTTGCCCCAGCAGGCAGTGCAGTTGTCATGAATCTCAGACAGTGTGGGCTGTGCACAGACTTTGCATAGGAGGAAGATTAATTTCTTACTGGAGATGCATAAGAAAGAGTGAATACAAATTTGGTGTTCTAGCAATGTGGTTGAGGCAGAAAGGACACTGTCAGAATCCTCACTTTTCACCATGTGTTTGTCAGGTCCTAGTGCTGTTTTCCTGCATGTGTTTAGATCTAATAAAATACTCCTGCATTTCTCTGGGTCACAAAGTCCATTTGGCAGGCACTTCATGGTATTCCTTGTGCAAAACATGTCTTTGTCTTAAAGAAAGATTGCTTCAAATAGGGTTTCCACAGTCTCAGAGAATATGGGATTTTTCCATATGAGCAAGTACTCTGCAGAATTGTATTTCAGTTTTGAACCTGTTTACTGACATTTCACCTGGTAATGGCAGTGTAATAGTACAGTGACAGGGGTGTCTGCAGCAGTGTAGGCAGTCTTGGTATATCATAGTCTGCATGGTCTGCATGTTTTTCCCTAAATATGCTGAATTTTTATAACAATATTGTGGATGTAATTGGCAGTGGTTGGAAAGAAGGTGAATTAGGACTGTGTCATTGCATATATCAAAATGATGATCAAGTCAGCCCAGCTGGAAAGCCAGCATGGTGATTGTGCTCAACTCCATCTTACACTAGTCTTTCTTGAGAGTGTGGTTTGGAGTTTTGGGTTTTTTAAAGTTCATTTTCCCCCCTCTGTTTTTATGTTTACCTAAGAGGATCAGAATTTGTTTGTATGTGCATTCAGGTCAAAGTTAATAGCGACTGATTTTTAACTGAACTGTTTCTTGTGCAGATTGGTTCTTGAATTTACAGTTTAAGTAGTAAAGCAGCATATTCTAATCAGGAGGAATTTTTTTTTAAAAGATTTAAATGATTCTTGAGTTTTTCAGAAATACACAATCTGGCAAGCACAGTACTGTAGTTACAGTATATTCTTACTAAGAATGTACTTTATTTGTCTTGGATTTGTACTTAACATGTCCAGTCTTGAATAACAACATGCCTGTTGTTAATATCTTGGTGCTATTTAAGTATGTTTTTGATACATTCTGATACAAAATGGAAACATTTAACAGAAAAGGAGCTGAAAAATGTCACTGTGAAGTCAGTGGCACAAAGTTGGTGACTGAAGGGTTAGTCACTTAAGATAACTCTTCGCAGTCACTCGGGATCAAAAGAGTTTATTTTTAAGTGGTCACATTTTACATAGTTGAAAGGATTTATTTTACTGTTAAGCTTTTACAGTGTATAAATAGGAAGTATACCTTTTAGAGATACGTACAGATTTCTCATTCAGGTAGTTTGTTTTACCTGCATACATGGATTTCTGCTGTTCTGTGCAGACTGGAAAATAGGTTTTGCATTTACCCTTCAGTGTAAAAAGATGTTAATCCTCTGAATCTTAGCTGAAACTTCAGAGACTTGAGAATTCCACAAATTACTTGATTCAAATTCCAATTCTGTTTTTATATGGCTGCTAATTTTCTTTTTCCTCAGTTAAATATCTATTGTGATGTGATTATCTCCTTAAAACAATAAATGTGTATTATTTCTTTTTCTGTTCAGGTACGATGAATGGATAAAGGCAGACAAGATAGTGAGACCAGCTGATAAAAATGTACCAAAAATTAAGCATCGAAAGAAAATAAAGGTAGTTGTTTTCCCTTTTCTCTCTTGTTGCTCTGGGTGTTGGTTTGATACACAGTTAAGTAATCCCTGCCTCCCTTCTTGACCTTTTAATTGGCCCACAAATGCTTATCAAGCAAAGCAACTTTGTAGCCTTTTAAACATGGATACTCTTCTCATCATGGTTTTGGCGTTTCTCCTTGAGGTGGGGAGGGGAAGCTTCTCTTTCCTTCTTCCCAGAATGTTTAATTAAATGTATGTAGTCGCTGATAGAAAACAAATGAGAAGGATACAGATTATTGTCAGTGTTGGGCAGCAGCTTGAGGGGCTGAAATTTGAGAGCTCTCTGATTCTGCAGAGCAAACCTATGGACCAGTCCATGTGCATGGTCCATGTGCATGGCATAATTTTATTGCCAAGATTTCTTTCGAAGTTGATTCTTCCACAACAGATATTTAGGCTTAGATGATGACATACGTCTTGGGGAGTGGGCTGCAGGGAAGCTTTTCCTTCTACCACTGCTGATCCTGGCATCCTGCAGTGCCACTACTCCTCGAGCACTGGTTGTGTTTGTTTTCCCATTTGTTTTAGTGTTGACAAAGTCCCTGTCTTCAGTAGAAAGGTCTTGGCATGGAGTGTAGAAAGATGTTTGTAGTCCTTTAAACAAAGAGAAGAGCTTTCCTCTACAGATTGAATGTTTAAGATAACTCTAAGCATTGTTTAATTGTAATCCATGCTAAGATGTGTGCTCCAATGAGAAGAGTTTTTGTATCTTTTTTCTCACCTAGAATAAAACTGACAGAGAGAAGGAAGAGAAGTATTCTCCTAAACCTTGTAAATTGCGACGTTTGTCAAAGCCCCCCTTTCACACCAGCACATCACCAGAGACTGGGTCCAAACTTGACAGCACTGAAGCCAAAAATATTGAACAAGCTCCAGTTAAATCAATAGAAATTACTTCTATCATTAATGGGCTACAAGGTATTGTACTTAAGAGCTTTTTCTACTTCTGTAAATGGCCTTTAAACGGGGGTAAATGACAGTGTAGAATAACTGATGCAGCTAAATGCTTGAGTCTGGTTAATTATAACATCATCTTCAGAAATAACCCTTGGACAAAAGCAGTGTTGGCAGTTTCTGTGATCAGTGTGTTAACAGTCAATTACATTTTGTGTTGCCATCTTTTTTTTGTTTGATGTAGAACAAAAGATTTTTGCTTCCTATGTAATTTCTAAATTTTTAATTTTTGATTTACCTAAGGTATAGGACCCCTTATTCATATCTGCATGTCTGTTGTTGCTAGCACTGTGTTCCCCTGCCCACACATTTACAGCAGCATTTTAATACCTACTTGCTTCTCCATTCTTATTTTAGAGCATGCTTCCAGAGAAAGAAATCATGTATGGTATAGGTAGTTTGGGTAACCACAAACTTTTGTGGAAGCTCTGTGAATTTAATAATCATTCCAACTTACTTGAACTTGGATGACACTGGCCACTGGGTTCCAAAACCGTAGGTGGAGTAACAATCAACATAATCTATAATGCTTCATTTCCTTAGGAAATGAGAAACAAAAAAATCCCAGTTAGCAATGATACTATTATTAGTGATAATTAATGTGTAATTGACTTTACAAATCAAGGAGTTACATACATACATATATATGTATATCTGAGCCAATTCCTGTGTTTCTCCTTGAATCCGTATCTCTTCACACCGAGTGAGATTGCTGTTGATTCCTTCTGGATTATATATCTTTGTTGTTCTCTCAGTTTCTTTATTGCTGACCCTGAATTTTCTTGCAGTTGTCCTACATTGTTCTTGTCCATTTTTTTCCCTAAGTGCCTTTCTTTATTGCTTTTACTTCTTTTTTCCAGGCTGATCATCAGGTTGGTTTGTTAGAGAGTATCCAATGTGTGTGGTGTTGTTCTGTCCTTTAGAGTCTGGATTTTCCAGGGAAAATGATGTCTGTGTTATGGGCTTTGGAAAAAAGTAGATAATGGTAGTATTTGTATCCCATAAGAAATATGTAAGGGTGCCTTTCAGTTTCTGGTTTCGGTAATTGTGCAGAAGTTTGTATTTTATGGATTAATGCACTCTGTGCTTCCTCTACCTCTTCAGGAATTCCTGGAGATGTACTGTATAACAGAGAATCTTCCTAGTTTCTAATTTAGCCATTATACCTTGAGTTTTTGAACTCTTCAGAAGGTACCATTTAAGGGAGAGACTGCTAGGGGTCCCTGTAGCATGTCTTCATATCTGTAGTTTTCTTTAGTTGCTTTTTTTGTTTTTTGGGTTTTTTTAATAATTCTTTGTAACCAGAATCAAGACAAACTTTTCTTGTTTTGTTTTTGTTTTGTTTGGATTTATTTTTAATTAGCTTCGGAAAGTTCTGATGATAGTGAGCAAGAAGATGACCAAAGTGCCCCGAATGTCCATGCTGATGGCAAAGAGGAATCTCAGCCTGAAGCCGTAAGCCAAGATAAAAGCGAACTCCGTCTGAAAGAGCAGAGTGGTTCCTCCCTCCCAGAAGAAACTAAAGCTGTTACAGATGCAACAGTGCCCAAGTCTGTGTCCAAATCTCCTGAAAGATTGCGGAAAGAGATGGAAGAGTTATCTGAAGATAGTGACTTTGATGGAGAAGACGAAGCCACAAAGAAGAGGAAGGATGGAAAGAAGGAGATTGTGGATAAAACAGCAAAACCGCAAGTGAAGCGTGGTAAACGGAGACACTGTGTTGCAGAGGAGTCCTTAAAGACCGTGTCCCCTAATAGAAAGGATGAGAAGTCCAAAAACAAAGACTCCCTTAGTTTAGAAAACAGCAGTAACAGCTCCTCGGATGAAGATGAGGAAGACAAATCTAAACTGAAAATCACTCCAACAAAAAAGTACAATGGACTAGAGGAGAAAAGGAAATCTTTACGGACAAGTACTTTCTACTCTGGATTTTCAGAAGTGGGAGAGAAAAGAATAAAGCTCCTAAATAACTCTGATGAAAGACTTCAGAACACCAGAGCGAAGGATCGAAAAGATGTGTGGTCAAGTATCCAAGGACAGTGGCCCAAGAAAACGCTGAAGGAACTCTTTTCAGACTCTGATACTGAGGCTGCTGCCTCTCCTCCACATGCTGCTCCTGAGGATGCTGCAACAGAGGAGCAGCTTCAGACTCTTGCAGAAGAAGGCATTTCTTTGCCTAACTGTGAACTTGAAAAATCTTTGCCAGCAAGTGTGGATGTTAAACCTGTTGAGGAGAAACCGACGGAAGTGGGTGAGAAGAAAGTTGAGTTTCCAAGCAGTGGCAGCAATTCAGTGCTAAATACACCTCCTACAACTCCTGAGTCACCTTCCTCTGTAACTGTGACAGAGTCCAGTAGACATCAGTCCAGTGTCACTGTCTCGGAGGCACTGCCACCAAATCAAGAAGAGATACGAAGCATCAAAAGTGAAACAGATAGCACAATAGAAGTGGACAGTGTGGCAGGGGAGCTGCAAGATCTCCAGTCTGAGGGAAATATTTCTCCAACAGGTTTTGATGCCAGCGTCAGCTCCAGTAGTAGTAATCAGCCAGAGCCAGAGCATGCTGAAAAAGGTAAAGGAAAGGGTAAACAGAGCTGTCTCCAACCTAACCAGCTTTCTTTCTAACATTGCTGATGTGTTTTCATTCTGTTTTGGTTATGGTGCAGGAAAGCTAGTTGTTGTAGGGGTAGTAGTAGCCTGCTATTTCAGATGTGTGGAAATGGCATAATCATCTTGTGAATAAAATGTAATCTGCCAGCAAGTTTATTGGCCTTTCATTAGAAACTGGGGTGGTTTTACTGAGAGACAAAGGATAAAAGAATGAAGTTTATACTGGACATGGCAAAAAAGCCCAGAGCAAACTGTAATAGCTTGTGTAAGGAACATTTATTGTAGCAAGATGGAAGCATTTTCAGCACCCTCCTTAGAAGCAGGAGATGTTTTTCTTGCATAAAATTTGATTCTCTGTAAGTTGTTCGTTTTGGGGGAGAAGGCCCTCTTGCTGCTAGAGTGCTTAGGCAGTAACTTCTAATTTGTATTTTTCTAGAACATTAACTTCATAAGCTTCAAGTCAAGCTGATAAAAGCATTGACCTTTTCAGCTATGTTTCATTTTCATATGTGGTTTTTCAGATTGAAGTTCCTTTCCTGAAACCACTAGAGAATGGGGGTTAATAAACACTTGTGCACACGATGTCGCTGTACTGCTGCCTGCTTTTTAACTGCTGGCAAGGCAAGATCCAGAAGCTTTTTTCTGAAAGTGACTGGCTGTTTTGCAGTTCATCAAAAGTACAGCTACTTTCACTGTGTTGCAGTGGCTAAAAATTATGAACACTAAGGAAGAAAATATATTTTGTCTACAATCCTGAGACAGAAGTGTTTTTTTTAAATCTCAATAGATTTTGGCTAACAACTAGGTAATTCTTTTCAAAATGCCTATAAAGGTATGTTACCTTCAGCTTTCTGTTGGAAATGTTCTTCTGAAAGTATGCAAGAAAATAGGTTTCCTTAAAGGAGAGAGTTTGGAAGAGGTGAATGTGCACCCTTCAATAAATACACCTGTATTGCTTTGCTAATTAGAGCTGTGTAGGTTTAGAACTTAAGTTGCTCAGGGTTTTTTATATGAAAGTAGTTTATTGCCACTTGAAAAAGTTTTACACTGTTGTAGAAGAGTATTTTTACATGCATTAGACTTTAACTTCCTCTCTGATTTTGTCAGCATGTTACCTGTTTCAGAAAATTGGGTTCCTTAATTTAAATCATTTTCTTCCAGGGGTCATTTTTAATCTGTAAGTCACATGGTTGTGAAACAACGTTTGAAGAAGTCCTAAAACACTCTCTTTTAGCAGGTGTACTAGAATCCTTCCATGTTTCTTTTCTACTTTTTTCCCTTCTTGTAGTCACAAATA
>VYXD01001803.1:1004035-1149108 GCA_013397195.1 Hylia prasina | reverse complement strand
ACCGAAACCAGCGGCCGGGGCACTGAGTCACAGAACCGTCAAAACGGGAGGATGCCTTCGAGTCCCGTCCAGCCATCCGCCCAGCGCTGCGGCGCTAACCAGCATTGCCCAGCGCCAGACAGAGCCCCCGCTCGGGCACCCCCGGGGATCGTGACTCCACCACCTCCCTGGCAGCCCATTCCAGTGCCTGGCCGCCCTCACGGTGGAAAAGGTTTTTTCTAATGCCTCATCTGAATCTCCCATGTCTCAGTTTAAGGCCTTTTTCTCTGGTCCTCTCACTGCAGGCATGGTAGAAGAGACTGATCCCCACCTCACTACGGCCTCTTTTCAGGTGGTTCTAGACAGGGTCAGCCCATCAGAGAGCGTTCGCTGTAGGTGTTGGGTAACCTGTGGTTTCCATCCGTGCTTGGTTCAAATTCACCTCCCCCCTGCCTTTTTTCTTGTCCAATCTTGCTCTCCTGCAGGCTCAGCGGTGCTATTATAGCCACCGCATTTACGTGGTGACACTTTCATTTATTTTTTTGTTGTTGGTTGTTTGTTTGGAAGACGAGCAGGTAAAGCAGTGTGATTCCTTACAGTGAAGTTGTTGCTGTGGGGAGGCAGGCGTCTGTGGCAGCTCTCAGGTATTTCGTCGGCTGCATTCTAAACCCCCCTGGCAGCCCTGCCATTGGCTTCCAGGATAAGAATGAATGCCAGAGAAAACTGGTGATTAATCCAAGATGTAGAGCTCTTCTCCCATGGCTCTTCATTATTTCACATCTTCAACATTTATTTAAACGTTTTAATAATCACTCAGGGTTTTAAATGCAATTGTAGGCTTGAGTACTGAAGGAACACAAATGAATCATGAGCTGTAAGGTGATACTTTTTATACTGAGTTATTTCTGTCGGGGTAATATGTATATTAGTCCTTTGGTGACTAACCTGAAGATAAGAAGTTATTATTAAGGTAAATTTTCCTGGCAAGTAAACATGACGTAATCAGCAGTTTCATGGATGGAAAAGTCAATAACTGGGCTGCTTGAAAATTAATATTTACATGATAGCATTACAGTGTAGTTTAACAGCTTTGGTTCTGCCTTCATGGATTGAATTTGCCTGGCCAGTGGTGTCGCTTAGTGGTGCATTAATTCCACTTCCCAGAATTTCCTCCACAGCAAGTTATGTCTGTCAAATATTTCAGCTTCAGGCCCTCGCTCCTGTGTGTGGGATTTTGGGCACATACCCTCTTGTGTGTGTTCCAAGTCTTTTTTTCCCTGCAGTGCAAGTCATTAATTGGGAAGTTCAGTTGGCTGGTGTGTGCTTGTTTTGCACCAGCAAACTTGATTTTTGGCAACGTAACCAGCCGTGGGTATTTTCTATGATGCCAAATATGCAGTAGGAGAAGCCCCGAATTACGTAAGGTTTTTGCAGAAGCACCAAAAATTGTTTTTGGATTCCAGGTTTCTATAATCTGAGCCTCTATCCAGTCATGTTCTGAATAAACCTTAGAACTGCTCTGATTAAGAACTGACATTAACTTTGAAGTGGAAAACAAATGCATTTTGGTTTGATAGGAGGTGGCAGCTGTCATTTGGGGGACTTCATTGTAGGACTTACAGTCTTTGCATATGATGCATTGGTCTGTATTTAGTTGTAAGGCTTTGGTTGGGTTTTTTTGGTAGTGTAACAGATTTTTTAGTCTGGATGCTTCAGCAGTGGTGCCAGGGATGTGGATATTACAGCATTTTTACTGTTGGGTAGACAGGTGGCCTTGGGCTGTAAAATACTTGACCAGGAAAGGTTCAGTGCAGCAGCTGCAGTTCTTAATGTAAAGATGCTCCATGTGTTGTGCAGTAGTGGGATTATGGGATGGAAAGCTTGGAGAAACCGCCTTTACAGCACATCTTTTCCAGTAACCTTAGGATAAGATCCTTTTTCAGCCTTTGTGATGCTGTGTTGCCAGAATTTGGGAAGGATAGGAGACCTGACATGTCAATGGATTGCCTGTTGTATTTGGTCAGGCACTGACAAATGAAGAAATGGGGTTTTTTTGCCCTCCCAGTTACACTGCACATCTCTGTGTGCTGTGTTTGGGCCAAAGTTTATATTGCAAAGGCCTGTCATAAAAATGAGATGGCCAGATTTGGGTTTCTGGGGAAAAAAAAATCCTGGTAGCTTCTGAAAGGCTTATAGAACTGCTGGACTTTGATTTTCCAGATGTTTTAATCTTTTTTAGCAGGTTTTGTGGGTGGGTTTTTCTGTTGGGCTTTTTTTAAAGATCTTGTTGCTGGTTTGGCGGGCATGTCCATATTTAGCCTTGGGACCAAAGGATAGCAAAGCTACAAACATCTGTAGCTGCTGAGCTTCCCTGGCTGTATTTTATGAATACAATACTTCAGATATGTTTACTATTTGAATAAAATAGAAGTGTTCTGCTTTAAAATATAGCCACAGATGTCTTTGTTCAGAAACAGCCAGAATTTCTGGCCACACTGAATTTTGCCCAAGAGCACTTTCTGCCTGGAGAGCACAGTGAGAGGAGGGCAGTAGGTAGACTTCACTGATGGGAGCTGAAAATGCAAATGGCTTTTTGGGTTTTCTCCTCCTTTGTGGGAGTGGTTGGGAAGCTGCTGGGGCTGCTCAGGGGCTTTTGCAACCCATGCCAGCAGGACAGAGCATCCAGTGGTTGGTTCTCTTTTGAAACTTGAACCCTTGTACAAGAGCTGTGCCTGGAGGACCTGCAGTGTGACAGCTGCAGTTCAGCTTTGTGCTGGGGATGCATGCACTGCATTTCTGTGGTAATAGATTCATTCTACGAAAGACTGCCTTTGCCTTTTCAAAATGTGATTATCTCTTTAGAATAGAGGGAAGTGTTTCATTTTCATGAAGGTCCTTGAGGGAAAACAAACTTGGGGAATTTTTAGGTGTGGTCTGGGGTTTTTGTTTGGTTTTTATTTGAGGTCTTTTACCCCTCAAATCCGTTGCTTTTTGCTTGTCATTTTACAAATGTAATTTTTGGTGGTTACTGCAAAGATACTTCAAACCTAGTATTTCTTCCCAACCAGTATGGGAAGAATTCATAAATATCTTTTAGAGTTACGTGGGTTTTGTAGTTGTTTTAGCTAGTGAACTTTTAAAGGGCCTGTAGAAAAGTATCAAGAAGAGGAAAAAAAAAGTTCCTTAGTAGTCAGACTTGAAAGATTTGGTAGATCATTTTTCAGTTTTAAAATCTTGGTGATTTTTCATATTCCTTCACTATTTTCAGATTAAAGGATATGATTTCAAATATGTGTGATCAGTGGTCAAAAGCTTTCATTAGTTCCAGTTACCAGCATGTCTTTTGTTCTGTTCTTTCAGAATGCTTAACCTGCTGAGTGATACCTTTTATTATATTTTAATAAGAAGGTGTCATAGTCATGCCAAGAAAACACAAATGCCTCCTCAAAATGACGTACAAATTAAGCTGTTATTCTTTTAATTTCTTTTTGGTGTTTTTGCTGAATGTACTGCTGCAGTGTGGCTTGTTTTTATAGTAAAATATTTCAAATACTAAATTTTCTAAAATTTATTCTTTAGGATTTTATGTGTTATAAAAATTGTTTGCATTGTAGTGCAATTTAAAGTTTTGTGCAAATAAATGCTTCTGAAAAGTTGGAGTGAGCTAACGGAAGCACTAATTTTCAGGAGAAATTCTTTCATATTGAAACCCACCAGAATGATAAAATTGTAGAATCCTACAGTTCTATCAAACAGGTTCTTCCATTTATAGTGTAAAATAACATACAGAGGTCAGTCAGTTGCAGAAATCCAGGTGCTAAGTGTAAAGATGGTGTGTTAAGGTAAAAGGTTGTTCCGTCTAGTTTAGAATGTGAACTCCCCTTCTATAAAGAACACAATCTTGTCAGTAAATGCCACATGCTAGGTTATCACTGTGCTAGGGAACAGTGTTTCTGACTGTCTCCATCATGTGGACAACTGAACATTTTTAATTACCCTGCAAAACTGCTGGTCATGTTTGGAAGTATTTCCAGCTTGTAAAATTGTATCCAAGGAAAAAAATCAGAGCTATGTGACAGTTTTTCTTTATCAGTATAGGAGTTTTCTGAGCAGACACTGAGGACAAAGAGAGAAAGGACAGTTTAACCATAGGCTGTATTCAGAGATTCTAGTGGTGTAACTATTTCATTTGATGAACTGAAGACTTACAAAAATGGTTATTCTAAGGAAATTGCCAGTGTTAGTATAATTATTGTTTCTGGTATGAAGAGCCTATATATAAAAATATACCTGCCTAGCTGCTTTAAAAGCAACTTTAATTACATTACTTTTGCTGGAGTGGTACAACTTCATGTAGCACACCAACATTTTGCCTTTAGGTTAGGCAGTTAAATCTGTAAATGTTTGTTCCATCTGTAAATGTTTGCTTTCCTCAGGTTTCAGAAATGTATGCTTTAGTATTGCTCTGGCTGGGGGATGACCAGACACTGCCACTTATTAACTACTGCCCAAGTCTTTGCTATAAAGTAGCTGAGAAAGTGCCCTGTGTGTACCTGCTGTGGCCTGCTAAATTCCCCTTCCTTGGTGGGGCACCATGCACTTCAAAACTAGCTAGCCTTGACTTACAGACAGGTCTTCTGGGCTTTATTGTTAGAAGTCGTGTAGATAATTCGTGTATTACCCTAATTCTCTTTGCTTCTGTGTGCCTGCAGTGCACGAGGTGTGCCGTGCTGCTGCTGCACAAACACCTGCACAGCTGGTGTTTGCTGTAGCCATCAGGAGAAGGATTGCCATTTTGGGCTGATGCTACTGCCAGCCCTCATTTAAATGATGCTCTGTTGCACTGAGTGGGTTGCAGTCTTGTTCTCAGTCTTCAATATTTGGAATGCATTACCAGTTTCTTCTTTTGAAAAGGACTTTGATTTGTTCATAGTTTCAGACTATAATCTGAAGGGCTTTTTAATTGCAAATTGAAAATAAAAGATATTTTTTATTCTTACAGGAAGGAAGAAACAGAAGCTTGCCAAAGAGAGAGCAGGACTTTCCAAGGTAATACTGTGTTCAATAATGCAATGCTATTTTGAAAGATATTTCACTTGTATTATTTGTAAAATTTACTTAAGGCTTTGGTTTGATTGCAGGGTTACAGACACTCCTGCAAATGTGCAGTCTTTGTTTTTTTTAATGCTCAGAAATAATTCTATGGTTGTTCCTTTTTTTTGTGTCAGACATATATTAGAAAGTGCAACATTCACTGTGTGATTTGATGGTGTTTTCCTCTTTGTAATATGACCAAGGACTTTTCAGACTTAAAATTATTGATGGGATACCCTTATAATTGAACTTGATAGGTTGTTCTGCAATAAGTATTTGATTTCCTTTTCATTATTACCAATGGATCCAGAAAGAAAAGATAAGATTTCTCTTAAACAATTGCAAGAAATATAGTTGTTATAAACACAACACACCTTAAAATTTATATTTGCTCCTAAATGATGTACTTAATAAACAGGTAGAGGTATTTCAGGCTCTGTCTCTCTACAGATTTGTGATGCAGTGTTATGAGACATGAGTCTGATTTTCACAAATATTCTGTGTACATTTAACTTTGTGTTGACACTTGTTTTTTGTGCCAGTGTCAGTGTAACAATAGGGTTGTGTGCATGTCTAATTTCAATTGAGAATATTCTCTGCTAATTTTTTATTAGTTGGTGTTTAAGGGCCAGTTTAACTTCCACTGGTTTTGTTACAGTTGCCTGATCTGAAAGATGCTGAAGCAGTTCAGAAGTTTTTCCTCGAGGAGATTCAGCTTGGAGAGGAATTACTAGCTCAAGGTAATAATATTTTTTTTCTGAAGGGTAAGTTGTAAAACAATTTCTCTCTGCCTTTGCTAGAAGATGATTTTTGTACACAAAGAAATTCTGGGGAGTCAAATTCATCTAAGAAAATCTGCTTATTTGTTTCTGTCCTTGTGTGTTCAGAAAGTCCATCAAGGAAGGAGAAGAGCTTAGTGTGGCTTGATTCACTGTAATTCAATCCACTCTTAGTGAATGTTTTATGTAAAATGTGTTACAGTGTGGAAGATGGTTGGTTTCAAAACATTGTGTAATCTGTCACAGGTGAATATGAAAAAGGTGTTGATCACTTGACCAATGCCATTGCTGTGTGTGGGCAGCCACAGCAGTTACTACAAGTTCTACAGCAGACTCTTCCTCCACCAGTGTTTCAAATGCTTCTAACTAAGCTCCCTACAATAAGCCAGGTATGTGAAACATTCCCTGTTGCTTTGGTGTGGAAATAACTGAAATACTTTATCCACGACACCACTCTTCAGTATCGGGTTTTGTAGCCTGTTGGTTTTTTAACATGTTCAGTTACATCAAAAGGGGCTTTTTTTTTCACCTGAGATGTTAAAAAGTGGATATGAAAATCATCATGTAGCATTAATAGCCACCAGGATAAAATGGAATTACAAAACTTCTCTTGTGTGTAGGGTATGCTAAGATGTTGAAGTAGAGGCATCTGACCACAGCTCTGATAAGTGGACCCAGTGTTTCCCAAATACAAGTGAGCAGATTGGAAAAACAGTAATTTTATTGCACTGGGTCTGGAGTTTTTGGTATTTTTTTTTTAAATTTACATATCTGCAAGTGTGTATAAGTGCTATGAAAGTTCATCAAAATGAATCTGTTGCTTTTGCTACCCTGTTCCTTCTGGGGACAGCTGTAGAGTATAGACAAGATGTTAACTAGCACCAGAACCCGTGACAATTTTGGAAACTTGGGAGTTTCTCTGAAGATAAAAGTGTTAGTAGCTCTATGTATAAAATGCCCCTCCTGTTTTAGTCTGAGTACTGAGTGGGTAATGTTGTTAATATGCTGGTAGGTGAGTCTGTTATAAAATAAATTATATGCTTTATGTTCTTAGAACTACAAGGGGACTCCCTAACAGTGTTACCCGACATAAAGCAGAGATTCAGTGCTGGGTGTCAGTTGGCTCTTCTTACAGCTCAGGCCTGGTTACATTTCAGGTTAAGGTCCATACACTCAGTGGTAACACTGGAAAGTGTCAGGAACACAAGAGTTGGGGGAATGATTGAACAAAAATGTTTCCTAAGAGAATGGTGCCAGAAACCACACAAAGGTCATCACTTGAGCTTGACAGAATATTGTTTATCTGACTTTGGCTTTGTTAGGTATTGCACTGTACGTAATTTCTGTGGAACTGACTTCAAAAACTTAAGTCAAATAGATTGCTATTTTTAACTTTAATTAGTTTGTTCAGTAATTACTGCTTAATGTTCAGTGCAAAATTACATTGCTTGATAATCAGTTGCCTACTATCAATTTTATGTAATTGTGAACGAGTTTTTCTCCTTCTTACAGAGAATTGTAAATGCACAGTGCTTGGCTGAAGATGATGTTGAATGAGGTCACACCACAACAGGGGGAAAGAAAGTTTTCTTACCCCAGAAGATGAGCATCAGTAGGGGGATAAAGGGGCAAACATAGTAGTTAATGGACTGTGTACCACATCGGGTTCTACCAGAGTTAAAATTAACTTTGTGTAGGTGGGTTTCGCAGGATTTTATTTATTATCCCAGTGAAAAGTGTATTTTGATAAGAATTCATTTTATAAATACACTGTGTTGAGTTATCAAAGTATCACTAACTTCATTATTATTAAAATTCGCAGTTGTAATGTTGTACATATACAGACATAAAACTACGACCTATTAAAAACCCAATGCTCATTTTTGAAAAAACGAAGTTATGGCAATAAAGATTTATCTGCACTTGTGTGTCCCTATAGTACTACTTTAAAATCCAGAATATTTGGGTGTCGGAGCAAATGATCTAAAAATGACAACATTAAAATTTATTTTTAATGTTATGGCTGGTCTTCCAATGCTTTTAATTAAGTTTAAAACCTTGTGTAATTTCCAGAGAAAATAAATACATGATCATTTAAACAGTAACAGATCACCTTAGAAAGAGATGCAAATCACAATGGTAATAGATGGCTGACTGCAGAAAGAATGACAAATCCGTTTCTGTCAGGAACAAAAATGTGTAAAGTGATCAAGTCAAAATTACTGGCAAACTTGAAAGCTCTATTAATACAGGTGCCTGAAACAAAGCGGTTTGGAATAGAACCTGGGCAGATTTTAAGAGCACAAAGGCTGGGGTTTTTTTGGAAAGCTTGAAACGTTGCAAGATAGATAGGTGACATTTCAGTCTGTAGTCTTCAAGACAAATGGTTAAGAGTCCTTTAAAGGCATTTGCCTTAAGGAAAAAAAAACCAAACTGCACTGATAAGGTGAGACAATTATATCCCTGGGATAAATAGCAAAAGCTAATGGAATTAGATGTTGTACAATTTCAGTATGGTGTGGAGAATTTTGCTTTGCCAATGGAAAGGAGACAAATAATATACAGCAAGCTGAAGTGAGTAGGAGAAAGCAAGTTTTTCATGGGTAGGATCTTCTAAATGTCAAAACAGACTGGTTTCTGCTATTCTCTGGGTTGGTGCTATCAGCACTCAGGTAGCAGAAGAAATAATTTAAAATGTAGCTTTATCTTTTCGTCACAGTGACTGATTTTAACTTAAGAATGCTTTGAGGTGTCTTTCAGACCAGCTGCCAGTTTGTATTAATGATGCTGCTAGATTAATAGTAATGTACAAGGTGGCATAGTCTAGTAGAAGTGAGGTACTTTGAGAGCACTCTAGCCAACTCTGTCTCATTTCAGCCTTGTGCAAGTTTTTTCAGGCAGATTCTCCTCCGTGGTTCAGGAATTGCCTCACACAGGATTTTTGAGAGGTTAAGTGGATAGCTGATGGTGACCTAGCAGTCAATACCTGAGTTTGGGAGTAGAAATGGCTCTTAGTCATTCTGCTGAGATGGTTTGCTATGGAATAAGCCCTTAAGCCTTGAAAACATTATTTCCAAATATTTGAGGTGCTATTGAAATTTTCTGTAATGTGATCAATATTGAAGTTGGTGGCTGGTATCAATACGTCTTAAACAACTGGATGTAACTAATCTTTGTGCTTGAATTGTTCAGGTAGCATAAGGTAAAAGTAAAACGTAGTAGCCATATTCTTCAGGGGACAATGGTCAGCATGCTCTTTTCCTTCTAATTTATTTTACAGGGACAAAGTTATTTTGGACTTAATAAAAATACTGTGAAATTACAGAAGGTTCTGATTTTAATGAGGCTTTTTGAAGTTTTTCTTTTCCCTTCTAACCCTTAAAAGTAAAAAGTAGGAATTCTTAGGTTATGTTGACAGAACTGTTAGCATATTTACCTTCTGTTTTGCTGGTCACTTCAGCACATCTTTTTAGTTCAGCTTTTAACCTTGTTTTAAGGTGAGTAAAACTTCCACTCTGCCTTGAAAAACAAACCCAAACAGCACAACTGAAAAGTAGCACCCTTCTGTCAAACCTGAGCATTTTTCTACACTCTGATATAATGATGACAATTTGAATTCACATTTTAGGTTACAGCAAAGCTGGGTGTCAGCAAACCTGGGTGTCAATTCTGATTTTGATGGAAGGCTTGGTGACAGTCTGATTATGTCTATAAATGGTGTTTGCTGTAATAAGCATCATAGACACACATATTGCTCTAACATTTTTTCTTGAGCCTGCACAGTTAGATGCAAACAAAATTTAAGATAGCATACGTTTAAATGTAGCCTTAAATGCAAATTTACTCTCATATCTGATAACCCAGAGGTACCTACCTACTAACCCACGAGGTTAGTATGCTAGGGCAGGCTCTGATACCTGTTTTGTGTGCCTTGGACTCATAGAGTGGAATGCTGAATCCTTTTAACAAGACTTGAATTTTTTTCTTCTCCCCAAATGTCCCAGTGAAGCCAATACTGTACTGTTGTGAAGACTTGGAAGATACTGTCTAGAATGCAAATTTGCTGTTGCTCCAAGAGTGGCAGGCTGACAGAGGTGTAGCTAAGCATGCACAGTCCACAGATGTTTCAGACACCAACAAAGTGCAGGTCATCAGAAACGTGGTGGTAATGATGGATGTTTCTACATCAGCATTAGCAATGCCCTTGCATTAGCTGTACATAGTGCTGCTGTACATTTCTTTTCACATGTGCAAATTAAAAAAGTGTGGAAGTGGTCCACAATTCCAGTTGTGGATTTGCTGCTATGGAGCTCACAGCTGCTGGAGAATAAGATTGGTAATCTTACTTTACTGCAGGTTAAGCTACTAATCTGTCTCCCAGAAAGAACCATCTTCCCTTCTGTGCTTCTCCAAGAACAAGGCATTTGTTTTCAGCCCTAAAAGGATTTCTTATGAAGAAACTGAGAGGTCTGTTAGTTTTGTGTTGGGAAGTCTTCTGTCATTGGTTTTGAGCTTCTCAGGCAGCTTTTATAGAAAAAAACCCCACCCAGTTTCATTATCATGCAGGACTACCTTTGATGTCTCACATTTAAGTTTTCTAGATAATGGAATCAAATCCAAAAACCAGAATGGTCAGGCACACACTGAATCATCTGGTACTAATTTCCTTTCCCTGGGGGCTGACACAATATTATTGTTGCCCTTAACATGAAAAATGGAGAAGTCCCAGCCCTGCTGTGTAGGAGGCCAGCCAGCCATCATCAAAGTAAAGTTCCAGCTATTTATGCGCTCAGAAGAATCTTTCTAAAGTTTCATTTGTACATCTGTTGATGGTGTGTTTAAAGTCCCTTAGGCTGAACAGTGGCCCTACATTACTGTTGTGTTACAGTTAACATGAGTTAAACATCAAGGGAATCTTTGAAGTGGTCACTAAGTGCTTTTAGTGATTGTTTCAAAGGCATGTTGTGCTGCACACCCATGCTTCTGTGTTTTTAAATGTATGGACATAAAAAGGGCTGATGTAAGAAGAAAAAATTCTTCAAGGCTTCTGTTGTACCCAAGTTTTAGGTTGGTTTTTAGTAACTGTGTTTACACTGACCAGCATAGCTCACAGAATTCTCTGTGCACTGACCAAAAGCCTGTTGCAAAGAGCTGAAACTTGTGCTCAATTCGCAAGGACTGGGCTTTCATCAGGTGCTCTGGAAACTGAACTGGTCTGGGTAACAGTACTTGTTTTCTGCACTTGTACCAAACTCGAAATTCCCAGAGAAAATGTGGATATCTAATGCTGTTCTCACAGGGCAGAGTTTGCCACATCCAGTTAAGAATGTGTGAGTGAAGCTGTGGAAAACAGCTGGCCCTTCTGGGTTATTTTCTGTACCAAACTGTCCAACTTGCTGGCACTAGACAATGGGCAGCTTTTTCCAAGTACAGTGGTTTCCATGTGAATCCAGGTTCTCTCTTCTTTCCTTGCAGTAGGGGCTAATTTTAAAGAATATTTACTAGACATCTTTTGATGAGCTCACGATCGTTTTCCAATCATTCCTGTAACTTAATAGTCCTTAACTCTTAAAGGCCTCTGAGCTATAAGCTTTTGACTCCAGGCATGCAGCTCCTGTTCCTGCTTCATAAAGGTCAGGTCTGTCTTCAACAGGTTGACAGACAGATGTCCTGCAGTGCTCACTCACAATTTCATAATTTCCCTTGCACCCTGAGATGTTCTCCACTCACCTTTGGGATGAGAGGGTGTCTGGTGGTGCTCACCCACGCTGGGAGTGTTGCTAAACAGAGTGAGTGTTGCAGGCTGGCACAGTGTTGCTGCAGCCTACAGATCTCTTGGGATGGTCCTGCAAGGCAGTTGTGAGGGGCTTTTGTGTATGAAATTTCTAGTGTGCATGGAGGCAGAAAACAGATGAAGTCAGATAGTTCTGCCTCTCTGCATGTTGGACCCTTGCAGCTAAAACCTGATTTGGTCCCACAATCATTTACTTGAGCAGGTCTTAATCTAAACAGCAGGGGGCAGCTTTGCACACAGATTTTGTGCAAACTCAGCCGGCAAAATCCTAATTTTTAGAACCTTCCTGTCTGGTGAGGTGATGTAATGCAGCATTTTGTCCAGACAGATTTGGTATGGTGTATAAGACAGGCTTCACCTAGCAGCAGTGGAATGTGTTTCTACTGATAATACCTAATTTAGGCTTTTTAAAATCCTGTGTGTTAAAATTGTTGTGATGACACGATTAGGAGGATTTTCCTCTTTCTCTCCACCCCTCAACACAAACTAGGTATGTAGATAAACCAGCTGTGTTGTACAGCTTAAACTCTGCACAAAAATGCAACTGCATCTGATTCCCAGGCATGCAAGAGAAGTTTTCCCCTGCCCACCTGTGATTATTGTGGGCGAGCTTTGATAGCTGGAGTGAAAGGAATGCACTGGTTAACTGCAGGAGGGCTGGAAGTGCAATCTGCTTCTTGAGATTTTGCCTGGAGTTGGACCCTGCCTGTGATGGGTCATGTGAGGAGAGCCAACCAAAAGAAAAAAAAGCGAGATATTATAGGTTGGTGACAGGATGCGTTTGCAATGCCGGTTGAATTTCAGCTGAAGTTGACAAAATCTACTCACCCCGTTGTGATCCTGCAGCTGACATGAAGTGAACTGATCTTATACTTTGTCTCTCTCATGCCTTGGAGGCAGCTGTTTGCATTGTAGTGGCACAAAACTGAAACTGAAACTCGAAACTGAATCTTAACTACTCCTACATCTCAAAAGGTTTTTTTTTCTCTGCTTCCTGGTCTGTGTTTGTGGAGGGGTAAAGTGTATGTATGCAATATAAGTAAATGGAAATTTTCCACCCTTGTAGCCGTCAATCAGCATTTTTCCAAACATTCAACTTGTTAGTAAGAAATTCTTCAAAGTCTGCTCAACACATGACAACATCTAGAGAAAGCTGTTTAATAAAAGATACTGTGTGAAAACCGTGCTGCTTCTCCTTCCTTAGGTCACTCTGGCCATGTTACACCCTGTAACATAGCCTGGAAGATACAGAAATTTGCTGTGAAAAACCAGTATTTGCCTGTTTTGGCATGTATATAAAAGAGCATTTCTCTGGAGCTCTGAAACAACCTAGTTAGCATCTCTTGTTGTACTTAATATTATTTAATGAGAAAGAATGTACATTCAGATTTGATGATTAAAATGACAGTGATTATTGCATGACTTTGTGAATTATAATGCAATGACTAATTAAATGGAGAAATGAAGAAAAGGGATTCTTGAGCAAGCATGTTCTTTGAGAAACTCTCCCTTGTTGTTTTGCATTGATAGTACACACCTAATCAATTCAGCAGTATTTCATTACTGGTGGGAACAGTCTGGTTTTGATGAAGATTTTCACCACACATTGGCCTGGTATAATACAGCCTGGTCCTGTAAGTTACCATGAGGAAGACTGCCAGCTCTTAGCACTGAGGAGGTGGAAGTTTCTGCCTATATACAGAAGGGAAGCCCCATCTGACCCCAGGTTACTGCCTCCACATTTATTGAGTTCTAGTTGGAGTGTTTGCTGTAATGACACCTGAATTTGCATAACCATGAGGGGTTGCTATTTGGTTTATGTTTCATTTGTTTTCATCTCTCCATCTAAAGGTTTGAGCTTTAACATCAGGTTCTTTGGCTTATGTTAGAAGTTGTCTGACACAACTAAGGGCCCTTTTTTACTGCTTTGTAGGGATGTTATTTACTGGCCATTGGCACTGGCAGAATTCTTAGCATGAAATTATTACTTCTGTATCAGCAGAGATGTGTGTGGCACTCTGAAGAATCTGTCAAGATGAAGTCTCTGCTTCTGCAAATTCACAGCCTGCGGTCCTGATCCCATAATTTACTCTGCATGGTCCTTTCCTCAAGGAAACCTAAGCAGTCAAGAGCAGGACATTGGGACAGTGACACAGGAAGGGAGAAGGTAAGGTCTAGGATAGTATGATTGTTTTGGTAGTAATTGGGTGGGCGTTTTATCTGAATTTTGTTTGAAGCTCTGAAGCTTGCTTCTTTTCTACGTCACATTAATTTTAGACCAGTTGGCTAATCAGTGCTAGTTACTAGTGTAATCAGGAAAAGTCGGGCTTCAACAAAACATAGATCTGCTTATAAATCATTAAACCTACCAAAAGAAGGAAGTATTAAAGGCACTTTCTATAACGGAATAGATATGAGGCACAACTTCCCCCCCAACTGAAAGCAATAACATGAGCTGTCAAGCACTGGGTCAATTGCTCTGCTGGCAGTCCTGCAGTTCATAAATACCTTCTACATTGAAAATGTAAGAAACAATCTTTCAGAAATCTAGCTTACTGTTGGATAGCAACTTTAAAAGGAACTCTGTTCTGTCGAAACTTTGTAATCAGCCCAAACTGTAGTGCCTGAAATTCAGTGATATCATCATGCAAATAGGAAAGCAGGGTCATAGGTATTAAAGCAGGCATAAATATGGGGAACTGCCTAGGAGGCAATGCAGTGAGTCAGTGTCCATCCTAGATGTTGGATTGCAAACTGTGAATGCTTGACAACCTGATAAAACAGTTGCAAATTGGAGAGATACTTTACAGAGAGAAAGTTGTAGCCCTGTTGTGGACAGCTGCCCCATCCTCAAAAACAATGCAGCCTTCTAAGCATGCTTTTGACCTCCAAGTCTTGGTGGTTAGGGCAGGTCTGTTGGCTCTATCCTCCTTTTTCTAATTTGGAGCTGGTTTCCAGAAAGCAGATGAGGACATGCCTGGCAGGAGCTGGTTATGTGGTAACCATATGTTCAGGAAGTCCAGATGATGAGACTGGGATGCCCTGCCAAGCCTCCAGAAGCAATGGACTGTCTGGTTCTTAGTGGGAGCTTGAGCACTAAGCTTGAGCACCACTTGCGCTTCTCTGGGCAACTATGACAGTAAGTGCTCCTCAGTTACATTGATTTTCTAAAGGGAACTCAGCCATGGGATGGAATGTATTGATACTGGGGCAGTGCTCTCCCCATGCTTTTGGTCATAAAATGTGAAGCAGGGAAAAAAATTGACTCCTGTGTAGAATCTCTCTCTTTATTTTGCTTGTTTCCAGAATGGTGTTAGGACCTTCTCAGTCAGGAGCAGCATTTTTGCTGCTGCATTGGCTTTGATCTTCAGCAGCCTTGACAATATTTATTAGACTTCAGATCTTTTCAGAGATGGATATCTCTTACCTTGGGCAGCACATTTTCAAAAAAACCACAGTGATCTCACCCTAATTTTGAAGAAAAAAAGAAACAGATTACAGTCTGACAGAACCAGCAATGGCTCAGACTCAGGAGTCTTCATGGTCTTTCCTTTTTTAAAATCTGAGTGTTCAAATTCTGCTTGCCCAGCTCCTGGTAATGTTGCAGATGATGTGGGTCTCAGGGGGTGATACCACAAAATTTGTTATTTGATGCAGGAGTGGTTTTGTAAATTCAAAGTATTTGTAGGTCCTTGTAGTTTATGAAGTCACCAAAGAATTTGTAGAGACTCACTGGTTTTTGAAGACATGCTGCTGAAAGAGTAGCTCACTGGGGCAGCATTGATTATCTTATTTTGGGGGAATTTAACTGCATTTTTCTTTCATCTTGGAAGACAACATTATTTTTTGCAAATATCAAAGAATATCACCCATTTTGAAATGCCTGCAGATGCAGTACAGCTGTGCTCTTGTGAAGCTTCACAGGAACCAGGGACCAAAGACACAGAGTTAATGATTAGCCAGATACACCATCCTTTGCCCTGGAGCCAATACAGTCTGCTGCTAATCACCTTTCAATGCCTATAAGGTGTGAGACTGGTCTTTTATTTCAGTGGGAAGGACATGTGCCATGAAGCAGAGCTTTGTGGACTGTCTTGGATGCCTGATGCAAGGCTTCTTCCATTGCTTCCCAAAATGATGGTGTCTTATGGCAGAGTTCAGGCACGGGGAGTGTTTTTGTTTTCTGGGTAGATGTAAGTCTGCTGTAGCCAGGATCTTTCAATTTAACAGCTTGCAGAGAATGTCTGAATTCTGATACACCAAAGCTCTTTTTTCTTTTAAATTTGCTGTATAAAAATCATACAAAAGAATTTGTACGCTGCCCTTTGCTGGCCATCTTCTGAAGACCAAGTGCCTGCCTTTTGCTGCCTAAAGGGCTTAGCACTTCAGCTTTTCTTTTTTAAAGTGGTGAAAGGTTAGAGGTACATTGCAGATGTACATGGTGGAGTCAAATTTTCAGGGCTGGCACTGCAGATAGCATCAGGGCACACAGGTGTTGGTCCAGCATGACTGGGAACAGGGCATCAGGTCTAGATTCAGGCCTGTTTCCATGGGACAAGGTAGTGCTCACTGTTCCTGCCAGCCCATCATTTTTCCGCAGACATCCATATGATAACTGCAAAAGATGATGAAGGTGTGGTAGCTTTGTGTGCAGCAGCAGTAGCAGCAGAAATGGAAGATGAGAATCTGCGCCTCAGTGTAAAAAACAGCTTTTCCTAGCAGAGCCAAGTTTATCTTAAACTTCTTTATTGTGGATTTTTTTTTTCCTTTTTCCCTTGCCTTCTTACACCTGTCTTTTATAGACCAAGCAGTTTTGACCTTGGCTGTAAATGACGAGAAGGAAAGGGGGGGTGCCATGTCCAGGTGTGCTGGCCAGCGGCGGGCACCCGTGCAGGAGGCTCGGGGAGCCGGCAGAGCCCCGCGGCTTCGGCTTCCAGAGCCCGTGTCGCTAGATGGCAATGTGGCACTCCTGCAGCTGCCGTTCCTGAAAAATGGCTTGCTTTTCCTGTATTTATCTCTGCCAAACTGATGATTGCACCCACCACCTCGGCAAGAGAACAGAACAAAATCATTTCATAGAACATTACAGCTGTTGTGCCTTTTTCTTTTCTTTCTTTTTTCCTTTCTTCCCCCCACAGTTCTTTGTCCCACAGCAGGGTGCAGAGGTTTAAAAACCTTCTTTCTTAATCACTCTCCTTCTAAAAAACAGAGAAAACACAGCCTCTTGGGAGCAATTAGCTGTGAGAAAAGCATTTCTCAAACAATTGCCAGGAAATATTGTCTTGACCGATATTCCTGATGTAACACTGTCGTTCTCAGTACTGTTATTCTAACATACTCAACTGAGAAAACAGCAGGATACATGTAATGCATGATCTGCAGCTTACCACCTACCTTACCTTTTTATATACATTTGCTTTCAGTTTGTGTCCTCTCCCCACCCCCTGGAGCCATTCTGTTTAGGAGAGTGAAGAATTATTTGTGACTGTTCTCTTGTGACTAGTGTATCAGGCTAAGACTGTGACAAGGCATGGCTGAAAATTAAGGTTATGCCTCTGCTGCCTGGGATCCTGATTGAAATTCAGTGCTGTCTGCTGCAGAGGGGATCAGGCTGCACGCTTGCAGCGATTCCTCCTAGCCTTAAAGCCTGGCAGCCTGAAAATACGTGAGGTTGGTGAAGCCTGAATTTCAGTGGGAGCAGCTGGAGAGTAGGTACGCATGAAGCAGGCAGCAGAAACACACCGAGACTGAGGTCTCAACCCTGAAAGGCCTCTCCCCCTTTTTGTATTCATGGAAGATGGACCAGGCTGTAGACTGGGGAGAGGTTGGAGGAATGGTGGTAAACTTTAAGTGCTAAAAGCCAGCATTAGTAGTGGCCAGAAACTGCTAGCAGCTGTGCAGAGTGTACACACGTGCGTGCCCACTCGCATGCACAGCCATAGCTGTTTGTATTGTGTGGTTCAAATTTTGTCCTTCCTTACATAAATTCATGGAGATTTGAGAAGCAAGCCTTGCTCTATGGGACAGGGTGTGAACTGAAGCACCTTCTGGAAGACGGACAGCAGTGTAATCCTTTCATTCAACCATGTCTGCAGCTGCTTTTTATAAACTTGGCATAAATACATACTCAGTGAAGCCAGGCCTGTGTAGCTGGAAAATATTTTCCACCATCCAAAAAAACCCAGAAGATTGGAAAAAGAGCCCAGAAATTGTGCATAACATGGAATGGCCTCGCTTGTGGTTTTTTTCCATGACTTCCTCAGCTCATTTTTCTGCTGCCAATTTTAGAAGCCCATAAGTCATACTTGTTAAACTTTCTCAGTTAAAATGTAACTCTAAGAACAAAGTCATATGATATGTTGCAGCCAAATAATCCTTCCAGAGCCTCTGACTGGAGAAAAGCTACCCCGATCTGGCCAGCTCGAAAACCCGCACGGGCTCCTGTCCCAGGAGAGGCAGGGCTGAGGGGCAGGTTCACAGCCCGGAGCCCAGCTGTGCTGCCCGCATGGGTGATGGCTTCCCAGTGGATTTCAGCAATGTCTCCCTGCTTTTGCCAGGGTGGTCAGGCAAAAATTTCAGGTCCTCCTCTAGGAGGACTTCAGGCAAGAGGCTGAGCAGAGGAGGGAGCAGGGGAGGCAGCACAGAGGGTTTGGTGGTGGAGGAAGGTGCTGCTGCGGTCAGGGTGAAGGAGCTGAGGGGTGAGAAACAGCAGGTTGCCAAAAGCGAAAGTGAATTCGCTGCAGGGTTTGAAGAAAGGACATCCTCATTCACTGCCTTTTTAAGTGCTGAATCAATATGGAAGTATATTCATACCAGGAGCCAGTTTTTGTTTGCCAGTTTTGCTCTATCTTATACAGCGATTTTGCTCACACCACACCCCAGATGACTGTTTTGAAGTGCCATCCTTTGTCCAGGGTCTGCTTTGAGCCTTTGCAAAGACCAGATTGCCAGTCACCGCTGGGAGGATGTCATCCTAAATTTACCCTTGGCAGTACCCAAGAGTGGGATGTGGCTGATGGCCGTGCCGGCAGTGGTGCTCCAGCCCGCCTGCGTTGCCAGTCCCAGGCTGGGCCCCTGTGCCCTGCTGCTGGCTTGGGAAGGCAGGGAGTCCTGGTAGCCCTCGGGCTGCCTTGGGCGGCCTCTGTGCCCAGAGCGTGCCAGTCCGGCAGGGTGCTGGAGCAGGCAGAGGAGAGGCAGATGAGAGGAGCGAGTGGAACTGAGGAGCTTCAAATGCTCCAAGTACCAGCCCTGCCTCCCCCTTGAGCTGGGGGCGGAGCAGCATGAAAAATCTCCTTCGGGGGGGGTGGGGGGGGGAAGAAAAAAAAAAGAAAATGCTTATGTTTTCCCCTCTAAACATCAGCTTTTGAGTGTGGTTCTGTCCCTCGATGGACACTGGGAGAGCGTCTGGAGGAAGCCGGGGGAATCACGCTGCTGCGCAGCGGCTGCCGGGAGCGGCGGGCCCCAGAGACCGCCTTTCTGCGGCAGGGCGGAACGCCCTCGCGAAGCCTGTGTGGTCTTCGCGGGAAGGGAGGAACTGAGCAAACCCACTGGAAACCGGCAAGGGTGTTGTAATGTTTTTTGGACAGCCCGTTTCGAAAAACAGCGACTGCCTCTCTCTCTCTCTGGCTCTCCCCCTCCCCTCCCCTGGCAGCCGCTTCCCGTGCCATGACATTGAGGGAGGTGATGGTGACTGATGTAACCGCGGCCAGGGAGAGTCTCTTGCCCAATGTGCAGAGGCTGGACGATGGCCAGAGAAATTTGCTAAGGCCGGGTTTTCTCACAACGGGCTCCCTGTATCTGCACATACCTGCAGCTGGGCCAGGTGCTTGGCACGGCTGCCTCCCCAGCAGAGTACACGAGGTGGCAGAGCTACTCAAGCCAGGAGGAGGAGAAGGAGGAGAAGAGGAAGAAAATGTTGTTCTTTTCCCACATGAATGCAGACCCAATAATATACCTAGGCACTCATTGTTTGTGTCACCGTGTTGTAATTAATAACACTGTTGGCTGAGGCCAGCTGTTCTTTGTGCTCATGGCTGGAGCGTGGGGGAGATCGTGAGAAGAGGCCTGGCAGTTTTTTTGCTGGATCACCACCTTTAAGTTATTGTGACAGACCTTTAAAAGGATGTCTTTGTATGAACTAGAATATAATGCTCAGCTGGGCTCTTAAATTCTGGCTGTGTTGAGAAAAGAGATCCTTTCATATCGATTGTCATTTTGTATGCAGTTCAGGCACCGACTTGTAGAAAATCTGGGCCAAGAGAGATATCATTAGGTATTTATGGGGGTTTGGTTGGCTCAGCAGTCAGTTTTTCCATTGTCATGCCGTGACAGTAGTGCATTACATACACCCTCAGGAGACATCCTTCTGCTACCACAACAATAAAGGACTTATTTTTTCTTTTTTTCTGACTCATCTTCAGCTTGAAAAAAAAATGCCAACCACCACCAGTAAATATAATTAGCAACATGCAGATACAGTTTAGGTAGCTTTCAGAGCCCATTGGGATAGTTTCTGTTAAAATATAGTCTCATGGTTGCTCACGCATGCTTGGACCTCCAGCTGTATTCCTGATTATACTTAGATGTTTTAACATAGCCTGGTGATGTTGTAGGCTGAGGAGCCGTTTCTAGTTTGGACAAAGAGGAGGAATACATTTAATGCTGGGATCATCTTTCATGCACACACAGGAGCTTTGGCCAGACTCACAAGGCAGGGGAGTACAAATGGGTGCGCTGTGCTGGATGCAAGGTCTGCTTAGCTCTTTATCCTGCCTCTGACAGGGGCCAGCAGCAGATGCTGCGGGCAGGAGGACAAGAAGCAGAGCAAGTCTAGACTGATTCTGCCCCGGTGTGCCCTCTTGGCTCCCTGCACAGCTATTCCCATTCACCCAAGCACAGGGGAAGAGGAAACTACTTCCTTAGGCCTGTTCTCCAGCCTCATTGGGTCTCTGCTGTGCAGTGGCCCTTGTTTGTTTTGCTTCCCATATGTGGTTTTGGGTTGGATCCACTTGGTCACATGGGGATTTCTGGGTTAAATGTGTCCTGGTCCCCTCAGTGTTTCCCTCATGTGAACGTGATGGAGCTGGGAGCAGGTAGCATACAGCTGGGCTCTGCTGTCTGCCAGGTGGGTGAAGTCTGTGCCTTCCCAGTGAGGGGCTGCTGTCTGTCCCATTTGTGCCATTGGAGCACCGGGACCCGGTCTTTGGATCCATATTTCACCTTGGGATGAGGGCTGATGCCAGTCACATGACTGTGAGCACGCCAACTGGGAGATTATATGGCTTTGCTTATGTATTTATTTATTTATTTCAGCCTGTGACTAAGATGGGGAATATTTAGATGGAGCCACTCCTCCCAGAAATTGCTGTTTATATTTCAGTCTCCTGAGCAGAGTCAGTCATATCTGAAGTGCTCATAGCCCAGCAGTGGTATGTGGGCTCTGGTGGCATGTCCTCACATAACCTGGCATTCGTGCTGCTGGACAGAGTGTGGGCTGCTTGTCTGCTCATCCCAAGCACAAATGAGCAGAAGTTTTCCTCTGTATTCCTGATTGCTGAGCTCAGAGAGGTGGAGGAGAGGAAGAGCAGCTTCCCTCTGAAAGTGGCCAAAATTGAGTAGGGCCAAACCTGGAGTTTCACTGAGAAAAATGAGACAGTGTGGGAGGGGTGGTGGCCCTATAGCTACAGATAATATTGCAGAGCTCACTGGTGCAGCATGTGTCTAGCAGTCACTTGTAACACTGCTGTGTGTGTAAGCAAGTGAGTACCTGCTGCCATGTGATCAAAAGGAGAGATGCTTTTAGAAAAATGAGAGGGTGGTGTGAAAAAACAAGTCAGCTGAGGCATCCTTAGTTTGCAGGACACCTGTAGGCTAGTAGGCACAAATGAAACTGTGCACAGAAACTCCTCAAATATCAAGCTGGTGTTTACTTCCATTATCTCTACTGAATTCCACCTGTGTAAGCTGCTTATTTCTTTGGGATCTCATCAATTCAAGATGATGGTTGTAGACATACCTAACCTCTGGGGGAAGGGCAGAGCCAGCTCAGACAACTTTGAGAGAAAATGGTTTCCCAAAGCAAGGGTCTTTGCCCCTATGGCAGGGCAGAGATCAATACAAAGAATTAGCCAAGAAGAATTTAAAGCTGAGGGCTTTAAACAGCACTTGACTCAGTGGCTAGCAAACTAATGGTATATGGGGAAATAAGATTTTTTATTCTTGAGCCAAGGGAAGTTTGGAGAATCCTGTCCCCATATGCCATCAGCTGCTAAAAAAAGTCTTCTGGAAATGCTAAAGTCTGTCTCTCCTCCCTCCTTCCCCTGTAGGAATGTAAGTAGCACAGCTTCATCTGAGTTTTGTGATACATGAGTAATCCTGCCTCCAAGGCTGTCTGGGACTTCTGCACCACATCCTTGCTCCAGTTTGTAACTGAGTACAGTATTTTACAATATCTGGGATAGAGATCATTTCTTCTGTGTAGTGTGCTATGGTGTGTTCATTGGGCACAGTGCTGTCTATGAGGTGAGAGATGGGGCAAGACTCCTCTTGGGCCATCAGTATTGGGCATTTTCTGGTTTAGCACTTCCTAATTCTTCAGTAAGTCCCCTGATCAGCTAATGACTGAGGTCAGGCCTGTTAGCCTTTGGTCAGCAAATTAAAACCTGTTTTTTTTTTCCTGAGCTGAGTTTGTAAACAAGGCAAAGACCCAGACTTCTAAACTGTCATGGCAAAGGCTAGAAAATGGAGATAAACCAATGCTAGCTCAAGTGAAGCATATGCTGCGAGTGGTGCTCTCATTTCCAGCAGGGTGGACTTTGACATTCTAAACCAGCAGCTCAGTCATGGCAGTGCAGCAGAAACCCTCCAGAGAAAGAGGACTGTGGAAACTTTCCTTGCGTTGCTGGTACCTCCTGGTCAGGGCCCAGCAGCTGTGGGACTGCAGGGAAAGTTTGTGTGGTTCTTGCTCATGTGTTCAGTGAAGGATGTGCAGGCTCCAAGCTGCCCTCCTGTTTGTGAGCTCCTTAATCAATGTCTTCAATGGTAACTGGGGGAGAGGAAAAGCTTTCCAGCCATGTCGAGCTTTTTTTTTTTTTTTTTCAGTGAAGAAAGACCTAGATATTAGTGGTTCTCAGAGATGCTGAGGTTTGGTCTTGGGAACACTTGTGCAAAGATGGCGTATTCCCAAGGAGGTAACTGTGTCAAACTGATGTAAATGAGAACAGGATCATGGCATTCTGTTCTCCAAATATGAATTTTATACTGAGGTCAGTGGCAGGCAAAGGTGTGTCAATCTTGGTGTGGATGGGGGTTTTTGGCACTGCTTGAGCACAGTGGAGATCCTTGGGGAGGCATTTATGAGTGAGTTGACTACCTTGACTGCCTGATTTATGTCCCTCTGGCTTGTGCTGACACACAGCCAGACATTGGCAGCTTTCTTGGCATCTAGATCACCGCTGCCATGTGGTTAAAACATGCAAAGTGTCTTTCAGAGAGAAGGAATGGGGTTAGGAAGAGGAAGCTGCTGTGTGAGACTTAGTTTGCTTTATTGAATCATGATGGGCTTGGTTTGGTAATTCCCTCTCTCCAGGCCCAAAGTTTCAGTGGTTTCATATTTCAGCCCAGCACAGCATCAGTAAATCCATTCTTCCAGGAAGGTCAGACTTACTTTCAATCCATCCCTCCCCTTCTCCTTGGGAGACTGAGGCTGTTTAACATCAACAAGGGTTCAGGGTGCAGTCTGAGCAGTACAAAGCACTTCCTGTCAGTTTCTTGTCTTTTTGCAAGCAGGCAAGGACATCTGTCTCCTTTCCCCATGTAACCACTGAAATGTCCAGCTGCCCCTATGAGGGTTCAGGTGCCTGTGCCTGAAATGGAAGCCAAGGCCAGTTGTGAGTTCTTGCAGCCTCCCAGGTCAGACCCTTGGCATAGTTCTCCCTCTGGCATCACCAGCTCAGGAGGAGTCCCATCCAGTCATGATAAATTTGAAGGATGTCCTTTTACTGACAGTGCCTAAGGAAAATTTGTTGTGGCAGATGACAGTGCATTTGTGTCTTAAAGCTGCTCTGTGGTACTGAAGGACAATTACTGAAATGAATAAATAAATGTAGCAAAATTCAGGAAAGAAGACAGCTCAAGAGGAAAGTTACAGACTTAGCCATCAGCCTGGTTTCATTCATTTTGGGCTGGGTGACAGCCACAAGTTCAGAATTCAGTGACATTCAAACCTGTCTCTACAGGTGAAGGGACACAAAATGGAATCTAATTTGTTCTTCATGGGGCATCACTTTCTGGTGTTCTTTTTTTTAATTTTTTTATTTGGCAAGAAAGTACAGGTAATTTATGTCAATGTCATTAAAGAGACATTCTTGTTACTCACAACTGTGACCTTGGATCCAGCTAAAAGAGTTATAGCGGGCAGCCAGTGAGATGCTCAGCTTACATCCACAGGGCAGATTTTCCAAGCAGCAGCTATGCTGGCAGGGCTACCTGCTATGCTGTCCAGCCACATCGGTGCCAAGTGATTCTGGGAAAATGTGGGCAGTGACGCCATAGACCAGTAACGATGGAGATGGATTCCTGGAAGAAGCCTTCCGAGAGCAGCAGCCCCTGGTGCAGCATGCTGTGGGATGCACTACTTTAGGGACAAGTGACATGTGGGAGAAGGGGTCAGACAGTCACACTGGCACACTGCAGGGGCCTATCTGCACAGCAGGCAGCGACCTCACTGAACCGGTCACGGAAAATGGGCTGCTTGGCCAGGAGGAAATAGCTTAGACATCACAGCCTTCATTCAGAATTAGCTGTGAGCTGGCCAGGAGCTGGCCAGGCATAAATTGTGTTTAGGGATTGTCCTGCCAGCTGCGTTACCAACAAGGCAAAAACCGTCTGAGGTTCACACACTTAAACTGTACCTGTCATAAGGTTGCTAAACTTTTCCCTAGGGCTGGTGCTACACTATTTACTGTATTGGCATGCTGTCTTTTCTGTTCAACTGCTGCATGATTGTACTATAGCACGTGCTGTTGACAAGGACTAAAGCTCAGATTGAGCTGTGTAAAGAGGTAACTGTGGCCTTGATCTCTCCATGATGAAACGAGAGTAAATTACTGGATGCCGAATGAGTTATACCCTGTTTATTTCAGTTTAAGCAATTTCAGAATCTGATCTTCAGATCATGTTATTTCTCTGATTCAGCTGGTCATAGTTATAAATTCATGTAATGGTCAAAATGATCCAATAAATGCCAGCACACAATCCTAGCACTTGCAAAACATTGAATGTATATATTGGCACTTTTCTTATTTGCTGACTGCAGGACAAATAGGTTTCATATTGGGACATCCAAGTTTGTTTCAGCAGCTGGATGCATGACAAAGCCATGTTATAATCTGGGTACTGATTACGGCTTTGCAACATGTTGGCTCAGCATGTGGTGAATTTGGATGTGTAGAGAGATCAACTTTTTAGTGACCTATGGCTTGATTTCAGCATAGAGAATGTTGTCAGCATATTTGTGCTAATTAAGGAAACGGGATGGGAAACTCCTTTCCACTGCAGATACAGCCAGAGCTCAGGAAGTGTCATTGCTCCTCAACACTTTTTGTAATAGTCAGTTTGTCTTGAAGTAGAGAAACAGCTTTGTTTCTTGACTGTATTTCTAAGCTGCACTGAAGCTTGTTTGGTTCTTGCCCAAGTCTTCTGTTTTAACCTGCTTCTGGAGGATGGATTGAATGGTTAGGTCACAAACACTTTCAGAGGGTATTTCAGCTGTGTTTGGGGCCCGTAGTGCAGGCTTAGATTCTCTGCCTTGATTGGGTTTATTTGTAATGTTGACAGTAAATGAACACCAAGAAATAAACACAAGTTTGTGCTCATGCTTTGCCGGAATAACTTTCTTGCTGCTGAAAATAATACTTTTGCCCAACAGTAACTCCTTTCTTTCATTCAGACGGTGTTTTGGATACATTATGCTACTCTTAACACATTCCCATGTTCATGTCCCAGAGAAGGCAGGCTGAAACGTTGCCAACTCTGTTAAGTTCTTTCTGTTACACTGAGTCAGCTGCTGTGATTTTACCTTTGCTCTTGGTCAAAGTATTACACTCAATTACCTTTTTGTTCTCCTGTTTTTTTAACATAAGAAATAGCATTACAAGTGTTTGTTTCGTGTGCCTACATTTCCTCCTACTTCAGTAAGAAAAGCAGCACATTACTTTTGTTATTAATAAGGCAGGTACACCTAAAAGCCCTTGATGTTTGGGCTGTGGATTCCCAAGGGATTCACAGCTCAAACACAAAGGGCGAACAAAAATGGGTGAAATAAGTGCCTTTGTTTGCATTTATGAACAGGCAACTGAAGTAACTGCAATTAAGGGGGCACTTAATTCTTTCTTAGTGAAAGGCCAAAGGAAGAAGTCTTCCTTTGTAAGTACAGCCAGGACCAGCAGGTCTCTGTTCTGCAGGTGGCTCTGGATTCAGTTCTGCTCACAGGCCCCAGCAATGCTCAGGTCCAGCAACAGCCATATGTCCACGTGCCTGCCCATCTGAGCCCTGGCCAGCAGCCCAGCCCTTCACTAGGTCAGCACAGTACTCCTGTTCCCAGTGCAAAGTGCTCCCAGAGCTTCTGGCCTTCTGCCCTCTCTGCTTTAGTAACAATTCCTGCTGAATTGACACCTGCAGTGAGAGGTTGTAGTGCCTGCTTGTATTGAGCACTGAAGGCCTCCAGAAGGGCAGCTTCTATAACTGGGGGTCGTGGCAGACCTTTCCCACGTGCCAGACCATGGGAAGAGTTTTGCAGCTCTTACAAGTTGAAGGTGGAGTCAGCTGTAACCTGACTTACCTTGGCATTTTGAAGTCTGGTGAAACATGATGTATAATGACACTTATTCTGCCTTTGCAAGTAGGAGACTGCCTTTAAGCCAAAGTGTCTCATCTGCAAACCTCACCTCAATGCAGAGTGCTTATTCAGATGTAACCACGAAAATGAGGGCTGGCTAAATAATGCCTCTGACTGAAAGGATCCACTGAAGCTCATTATAATGATCTTAATGACTTCCAATTCAGCTGTGTCTGTGATATCAGAGTGCAAAGGTAATTATGGAAGTGCTAAATACTATTATTATTTGATATTAGTGACAGGGTGGAGGTGAGACCTGGTGAGCCCTGCTCCCATCTGGCCTAGAGAGGAATGAGGGCTACCCCTTCCCTCCACCCCTCTCCAGGCCTGCAAAGGAAGAGCTGTGCAGGCAGGGTGGAGCCAGGACTCTGCTCCCTCTTCCAGCTGCAGCAACCTTGACTCTTACTTTGCCTTCATCATGTCAGGAAGTGGCTTCTTTCCATGTGCAACAAACTGAGAGAAAGGAGAAATGTCTCCACACCACCCTTCTTGCCTCCATCTTGTCGAGCTTTGAAGCAAACATGGCTTCTCTCTCTCCTGCACTAGTTTTTCTGGTCTTTCTCTCACTTTACTCTGTCTTTCTGCTACTACCTCATGTTGCTGGATTTTCCCATCATTTTTATTTCTTAACTGTGTGATCTGGGTGGGGCTTCAGCAGCAGAAGTGCTCCTTGGCTTGCATGGGATTTCTCCTTCCTCTGTGTGGGCAGCTCAGACTCTGAGGACTAGAAAGGGGGTGTTCAAGCCTGGCTTTGTAGGGATGTCAGACCAGATGACCTCCTGAGGTCCCTGCAGCCTCAATTAATTCTGTGTTTTGGAGGCCTTGTCTTGCTATTGACATAGCTCTAGCCCATGAAAGTGCTAACCCTTTCACCCATGAGGAGTTTTAAGGAAACAGTGACAACTTACATGGTTAACAATTATCTACCTGACTTTTGGGTAGGGCCCAACAGACTAGGTGATCTGTGGGCACCCTCCGTGCTAGCAGGGTTTGCAGGGAAGCTGCAGCCAGGCTTGTCAGCCCTCCTGGCTCAGGGGTGAAGCAGTGAGAGCACATTCAATCAGCTCTGATCACTGACCACGCCAGCCTGCGCTAGGAGACACCTGCGCGGTGGCAGTGAGTCACTCTCACATGGTTACTTGACCCAAAGGAAGGCTCGATGATACACAGGCTGGGACACACCAGCAGTGATTATATGATGATTCACTGCCTGTGCCCTGCCATTCAAAACATCCTCTGTATTGCACAGGCAGGGCCATTCACGGAGGCAGTGATGAGGAAGTGATGTTTGCACCTTTAGCTGCCACCTTCTCACTGAACCTTTCAGCAGCTGCCTGTGGTGTGGCGCTGGTCTCCCTCTGGGCAGGCTGACACTGGGAGGTGTGCTGGCAGGGATTGCTCCCTAATGTGCCAGGTGGCTTCAGCTGGGCACTTCCTGCCCGTAATGTCCAACCTCACCCTCAGAAGGTCTGGCCAAAGTGTAGTGCAGCCAGGCATCCCAATGTGACCCCAACACCATCTTCTGCAGTGTGGAAACACATCATTGGACTTTAATGCTTAACTGAGGGGCAGGTGGGAACTCCAAGTCCTTTAATATTCTGCACTCTAGCCCATAATTTGCACATCGTTATTGAAAGCTCTCGTAAATTGTTTGCAGAGCTGTTCCCATTTCCATTTTCCCTACTGTCAAAAATATGCACACAGCCCAGACTGCTTCTGTGTTTCTTTAATAGAGGGGCACATAGTCTGCTGTCTATACTTCCCGTCTTCCTGTTCCACCCACCTTTTTGTCTTTCACTCTTCCTCTCCTCTCCTCCAGATCCTCTTCTGACAGATGCGTGCACTCATATGGTTTTACAAAAATGGTCTGAGTGTACTGACTACGTCTATCTTGTTCTGCTAAATGCTTCCCAAAGTGCTGATATTGCTGCATGCACAGCAGGGAAGTCCTCAGAGCCTGGGAAGCACCATTTTTTCCTGACCCAGGAACTGATAGTGCTTGTGACAGTTTGCTGGCCACTAGTAAGATCTGAGGCACAGAAAGTTTACTCATGTTGGCTGGGACTCACAAACGTGTTGGGGCTAATAACATGCGTGGTTTGTATTGTGCTTTCCCTGAAGCTAAGTTGAGCAACATATTAGGCATTACTCAGACCTCCTAAACCTCCTGTTTTGCCAGTGACAAAGCTGCAAACTTGAAGTACAACAACCCTGACGTTTTCTGTGTAGTGTAAAGGCCAAGGTCCAGCAGAGTTGTGATCCATCCTCTTAGTCTTACAATTAGTTCTGCCTGGACTTTTGTCAAATTTTTTTCAGCTGTCATGCATTCTTGCCAGCTCTCCTATATGTCTAAATACCTAGGTGAACTCTCTCTGGAAAAGAATCTATGCAATTAATTGAATCCTTTCTTCCTGTGAATGAACTGTCATCAAATTGTTTTTCAAATGTATTTTACATGCAATAATATTATTTGTGTCCCATCTAAGTGTTAACTGGCCATAGCTTCTCTGTGTGCTCTTGGATGTAACTGTGGTTTTAAGTACCCTCCGCTGGTTATTCATAGCATGCATTTAGTCATTTAACAAACATGGTATTAGTTCTGCTTTCTAAGTGGATGACTAATACTCTTATAAATAGGAGGAATGTGATCTGAAAGGTCACGTGAATGTTCCCAGTGTGAACATATCCCCAGACTATGAGACTTCTCATTCCAGGATCATGCTTGCAAAAATGAAAATGCTCATTATTAGGAAGAAGGAAAAGGGTTCAAAACTCATTCAAGCAATTTCTCTGCTTTATGCAAACAATTTGCAATTGTTTGTAGAGTTTTGCATTGCAAAAGGGTTTTGCAATGTTTGCTTTTCTCTGCAATCTCTCCTGACCTGCTTGGGAACATACAAATTGGAGCAGTCCTGATCTCTGTCCTATTCCAGCGCCCTTCCTTGGAACACAGCAAGACCTGAATGTTTCTTAAGTAAATATAAAACCCATCTTTTTACGTTCTTCCTAATCTCTTTCACATCTCTTTGGAAAGCAAGACAGCGCCTAACGCTGGATTCCAAAGGAGATGAGAGTGCACAGTACAGGTTTCTGCACTGCCTGTAAATTGTCAGCTTTCCTCACCTCAGTACCATGAAGAGATGTTGTGCTGCCCAGGCAGGGGTGGAGGAATGAGAGGTGCTTGCTGATGCAACCTCCCAAGAGGTCATGTTTCTCTGATGGAAAATGCAGGAGAGAAAATACAAGAGATGAGCTATGCAGGCACCCTCGTCTTTTACATTTTTATCAAATGAAAACAGAATCACTGACTGCTGCTGCTCTTCTGCCCCTGCAAGGTATGGTTTATATTCCCAGGAATACAGTGCCAAGGAAGGGAGGACTGGTGGCCTCAGGACATCCAGCTTCATTTCATGGTTGTGCCAGACTTGCTGAGGGTATATCTGTAGCAAATGCTTAGCCCAGCTCTGAGGTCAGTCTATGTTCATGCACTGCCTCTTTGGGCAATGAAAGTCCTTGGCTGCTCTGCAGCACCCCCATGGTCAAGTCCGAGGCCCTCCTTGGCTGGAGCAGTGAGGGAAGGCACATCAGGCTGGGGCTGGGGCAGGAGGGCTTTGCAGAGGCCACATGCCAGGGGCTGGGCTGCTGCTGTTGCCATTATGATGCCAGCCAGTGAGGCACCTTTTCTGCTTGCCTGTGGTGTGAAGTCAAAATACAGCCCTTCCAGTGGAGATACAGGCAACCATGGCACCATTTTTCCCCCTGACCACAAGCCAGGCACCTGAGCCCAGGTGCTCACCTGGTGGGATTTGGTAGGGTGGAGCATAGCAGGGTGAGATGCTTCTGGGGACAGGCTCAGCTCCCAGCTGGGACACGGCACTGTCTGCATCAACTCTGCTCAGCCTCTTCAGTGTCAGATGTGGTGGTTTAAAGTAGCTGTAGCCAAAGTTAGTTTGACACTGCACTGGAAAGAGGTGGGGGAGAGGACCAGCAGGGCTGGCTCAGAGGTGTGCCCTGATCTCTGGCAAAAGCCGGAGACACCGGCCTCTGTGGCATGGGCCATGTCTGTGCTCATAAACCAGGCAGCAGTTGTGTTTTGCTTTATGGCTGGGTAACACTGTCTGGCCCTGATGTGACAGATGCTTAAACCCTCTTGCTCTCCAAAACCAAATGGTCACATACAGGCTGCCTATTGAGAACAATCCTGGGCCCTGCTAACTCCTGGACTATGCTTGGAAACAGTTTGGTAGAACACTGTTTGGCCTGGGCCAGAGTTGTACCCAGGACCATGCTAAGAGCTTGGGAGTGGATAGTTGAAATCCCCTACTCGTGCCCTGATTCACTGGCTTGATTTTCTGCTCGAGATGCTGCCAGTCTGGCTGGTGTCAGGCAAGTTACCTAATGCATGACATAAGAAGGATAAGACTTCCAGCTTAATTTCTAGCCTTTATGCCCCTCTCACGTGGGGGTAAGAGTCCATCCTTACCTACAGACGAAGGGAGACTGACACTTTTGGGTACATTGAGAAAGGGAGGTATGATGAAAGTCTAAATTAATGACAGTGGTTTATAAAAATTTCATTCACTGAAGAGTTGGGTGTGTGGTGTAGGCATGCCATGAAGATGGTATTCCCCATTCACAGATGTATTGTAATTTTGTCCATGATTATTATACAGTTACAGAAATGCATTAGCATTATTAAAGTATGTGGCCTAAAAGCAGTCAGCTGTGTCCTATATTCTCCTCCTGCCAGCCTTTGTCTTGATTTTAGGTTGCAGACTAGAAAGGACAGCTGAGGATCTGGGTCCCCCCAAGCATTCTATGCATAGTCAAGGAGTCCCAGAAATTTGATAGACTGTACATGATGTTTCTGAACACACAATGTTTCCTGACTTCAGCAGTCTCAGAGGCTTGATTTCAGTGGAAGATAGGATGCATAAATGATGCTTGCTGGAAAGTGCATATGCAGTTCTTATAAAACAGTGTGTGTGTCTGCATGTGCCTGTGCTAAAATAACAGGGCAAAGGTGACTGCTGTATATTATTTACATGCTGACTGAGATTTATCTGCCTGCCTTAGGGACTCCTGCCTCTTGTCTCTCAGATTTTGTTCCTGGTAAACCAGTTTGAAGAACTGTGTTTGAGGGCATTCTACTATGGCTAGGGGGGCTGAGTTTAAACTGAAATAATTTAAACTGAAATCAAATGTTCCACACAGGTTACTTCAGGTGTGCCACAACTTGCTTACTTGTGGGTGCATCTGAATTTCTCTCCTCCGTTGGCTGGTAGCAGAAACATTTTTCTTATTGATGTCAACTAGGTGGTAGTGATGGGGGCTGGCCTTGTTTGTGGCTAGTGGCCAGCTGACAATGATAAAAACATAGAAAAAGATGGGAAGAAAGGAACGGATAGTGTAATTACTCCTGATAAGGATCAACATGACACTACATGTGATATATACACATTTGAAACCTACACACATAAACACATAAAACATTCAAGACATGGAATCAGGTTCTTCCACACAACAGCTATAATTACATAAAGAAACTAAAAAGGATTTTTTAAATACTGTGCTGCTGGCAGCCAGAGCCTCCCCTCTGACTGTGTCTGGAGAAGAGTGTGTTAAGTGTGAGCAGAATAAATGGTCTGTTTGCAGGCAGCATGGCAGACACCTGTGCAGCACCTCACTGCTGCCTGGGTGCCAGGCATCATGACTAGACAAAAGCAAACCTAATTACTGCAGACCTCGAGCAAGATCCTCGGAGAGGCTGTTGGAAAAATGCACCTACATGTTCCAGGTAGATCTTTTTTCACTGCTGTTCAAATCTTGCTGTCTATACTTGGACAAAGGCAGACATGGCTTTGCAGATTGCAGGGCAGCTGCGCTTCTGAAGAGGAGCCATTTTGCAAAGGAGAAAGGAGAAGCATCTACCCTATTCCTGAGCTGCTGCCTCTCTCCTGGGGTCTGAGAAAACCAGAAAGCAAGCCCCCAAAGCCTTCTGCTTTTCCACTGAGGCACAACAGAACAAAAGAGAATTTCTGAGTTGGAAGGGACCCACAGGAATCATTGAGTTTAACTCCTAAGTGAATGGCCCATATAGGGGATTGAACCCACAACCTTGGCATTATAAGCACCATGTTATAACCAGGTCTCAGGATATCCTGTGAAGCAGTAACAGGACAAGCTTTCAGGATTCTTACAAGAGTGAATTCAGATGCGAGAGAGTGGAATTTCCAAATGCATTTCCCTTCCTACACCATTTCTTTTTCATCTCCATAAATCTGTGTCAGTTTTTAAAGAACCTATTTTGGTGGGAGGAAAAGGGGACAGAACAAGTGATGAGCTATTCAGAGCTAAAAGAAGAGATTCATGCTGCCAGAGGTAATACTGTAGAAAAATGTGTCAGTGTAGCAGATGATAGTTCTCTTCTCCTAATGCCTCTCCTGAAGCATCAAGGTGTGTGTGTTTCAGAGGCAGTCTATGAACTGCATGTTGAGATGGTTGCCATGGCAGTGACTGAGTATAAGTTAGAGAGCATGATTAGCCAGAGTTGGCCTAAATAGCTAAAGGGAAGGAAAAAAGAAATAAAGGGGGGAAAAAAGGCCAAGGACTTAATGTTATTTCTGATACAGATCCATCAGCATTAGACTGTGCCAGGAAGAGGAAACAGGGCTGATGGAAAGGACCTTGCAGGCAGCAGCACAAGCTGCCAGGGGACCTTCTTCCCCTTACAGTGTGCCAGTGCTGCAGCTGCAGTGCCAAGCAGCCCTGTCAGTGTTGTTTCAATGAAATGGTGCTGCTTGAGTCGGAGGTGAGGCCAGGGCTCTGCTCGGCCTTCAGTGACCCAGAGAGCTCAGTTGTGCTGCTCTCCTGGCTGCTGTAGGGCACAGCCACATTTGAAATGTGGGAGACTGGCCTGCAGAGAGGTTGCAAGGCTTGCTCCAAGAGACACAGAGGGCTGCTAGCCTGGGTGGGGTGTTCATTAGCAAAATCCCTGTCCCTAGAGCCATTCCAATACTTCTAGCCCACTAACCCACATCTGCTTGATGCACGCCTGTGAAAGGTATCCTGTCTTCATTTGGAGCCTGTGAATTGGAGTGCACAGCCTTTTTTGTTAATTCATTGCAGTAGCTCATTTAAAAAATAATATCCTTATATCTAATTTAAATGTGTTTATTAGCATTCAGCCTGTGCTACATGCTGTGCTATTCTCTGCTATATTAAAAAAAAAATCACTTCCTGAGATCCTGTGGGTTTTTGTAGGGAAGATTTCTTATGCACTAGAGTCACTTTCAAGCTTGTTTTTGAAGAAGTGAAGATTCAGAATTCTTTCTCTCAAAGGATTTTCTTTTAGCTCTTCTCAGGGAGAAGTGGAAGAGTGACTGACCAACACTAAGATGTCTCAATAGCAGGTCTGGATAGAGAAACATCTTCTCTAGGAGCTGTGGAGTGCCACATTAGGGGGCCAGATGCCCAGTGTAAAATCAATAGCAGGCATTTTTATAAGCTGGGGTTATGCAGGAAGGTGTTTGCAGAAGCAGAGCCTGTTAGCCTGATTCTCTTCTCTCTTAGCTTTCTAAACAGAGAAGTTTAATTTACATTAGCCTGAAGTGCTTCTGCTCTTACTCCTTTGAGTGAGATAAGATATGAATCTACTTAGGCCAGTCCATAACATATGACCACTTATCAAGGATATTTTTCTCCTGTGATGTCCAAAGGGATCTGTAGGTTCCTCTGTTAAGATGAGTTCAAACCTGCAGTACTTACTGTGGTTGACAAGCATCTGTTTTAGCTGGCAGAGCTGGGATGAGAAAGATCAGATCATATGACCTGCAATTTAGGAGGAAGAAAAGAAAAACCCACAAGACACCTATTTGCTCTGTTGTTTTTTGCAGGAGCCTCTTCCACTTTTTGCATCTCTTAAATCCTTGTCATCCGGGTTTGAGAGCTAGGACTATCTTCTTTGGCACCAAGTCAATGATATGTTTTTTAGCACCAGCAGCCATTCATATTTTACATTACTGTTCCTCTCTGTTCCTTTCAAGCAATAATCATAAATATCAGCTTTCATTCCTAGAGCGCCTTTCATCCCAGGGGCTCCCAAAGTACTTTCCAAGCTTAACAAGCTTATTTTAGAGTACTCCTTTAGAAAGGTTGAAACTTGCTTCCCATTAAAGCCTGATTTTGGGAAGGAAAACACTGAATTATAATGACTTCAATACATGAGGGAGCCTTTGCAGCTGTTATTTACTACACATGTTCCCTTACCAAAAAAGATTGCTTCTTGCTCCTCCACCCCCCTGGCTCCCCAGCTTAATCCAGCAGTGCTCAGTTACTTGGGGGAGCAGAGTGCAAGTAGGAGAAATGGTCATCCCCTGTGATCTGAGGAAGTGCCTTTTTTCTGGAATCTATAGCTGCCATCAACAGTTTCTGACAACTCCATTTCCATCCAGTCTATTTTCTCTTTATCAGGGCAAATGTCCTAGGGCAGAGTTGAATGTCCTGTGGCTTTGGCCAGAGAGGTCATCACCCACAGCTGGGCTATGCTACAGATCATGTGAGAAACTGTAGTCCTCTTCAGGACAAAGTCAGCTGGCCTAATTTAAGTCACATTCCCCTGCAATCAAAGCAAAGTCAGTGTCTTTACACTGAAATTAATCACAACCTTTGAAATGGTCCTTTATTTGGCTCATCTGTGCAAGCAATAATGCCAGAAGAAAAGATTGTTACTTGTAATTTCTGAACTGAAGAATTTGTTTCCTAATGAATCATGTGATTAATTTTAGAGCAGCCTGAATGTGACCAGTGTGAATTTGTTTTCTTTCAGGAGGACTCAGTACGGTGGGACCTGTCCATGTCATGATGCACAGAACTTTTTTTCCATGCAGCCGTGTGGGAAAGTGGTTTCTCCTCTGCTTGGCTGAGACAGACTGGGGTCAGGCACACAAACTTTCATTGCTTTTCCAAGGACACTCCAAAAACTTGTGGTAGAAGTGGGAACAAAAAAGTCCTATCTGATTCAATGCTTCATCCACACAAACATAGTTTATCAGTACAGATAGCTTTAGATCAAAGATACATCAAAGCATATTTTTGGCTGTTGCTTTCAGAAGTAGTACTAAATCTCCTGGGGGGATGCAAGCAGTGAGATATGATCCAAGTATGAAAATCCCCATCTTCTTACTCTCTCTCCTCCTCTCACACTGATGGGGTTCACAGGAAAGCCCTTCCTTGAGGTTATGTCATCTATTCCCATCAGTAGATTTTGGTTCCTAAATGCATTTTTGCTCTTTTCCAACAAAACAGTGCCTGTTTCAACACTAACTCTGAAGATTTGTAAATTGGCAAAGGATACAAAAGGCATAATGAGCCAGCAGTTACTGTTTACATTGGCCACCTTGTATAAATGCTGATATTAGCATTTCTGAAAGGATTCATTCATCACTGAAAAAAAGGTTTGTACCTGTGAATACGAGCTTGGCTGAGAGGGCCTGTGTGCTTCCTCTCCTCTATCAACAAAGCCTACAAACATGAAGAGATGGTTTTGCAATGGATATTAATGCATGCCTATTATTTCAGGATGACAATAAGCCATTGAATATATTCCATGCAGCAGTAAATGAATGAAAGCAGCAGTAAATTAAAAGAAAAATTGTATTTATTTTCATCTGTCATGTTTATTTATTTATTTATTTATTTGGGAGGCTGAATATATATATATATATTTCAAGTCTCTCTCTTGGGCATTTTTCTTTAAACTAAAATCCTGTGGTACAGCCTCAAACACAGTGTTTAGATCTTGTGTCATGGAAAATCAGATAGACCTGCACTAGAAAGAACAATGGCTGCTGAAAACATTCTGCCAGTTCCAGACTGTGACCTCTTCTGGGGCTCTCAGTGAAATAAACACTTTTAGAAGTACCCTTAAGCCTTCCTTGCCTCCTGCTGTTTGTCACACTTGCAGCAATTTGCCTTAAATTAGTTGATTTCACACCGAGCTTCATGGTGCTGTTTTGTATAGAAAAGAGGTTGGTACATTCTGCACTGGCCCTGCCGACATGGACATTCCATGAGCCACAGCTCAGAGATGGAACAGCAGCCAGCATTTGTTCCATCCTCATACTGCAGGTCAGAGGTCTTTCAGCAATGGTGGACACATAACAGCGTTTCTGTGGCAGGCAAAAGTGTCCAGACTCTGTGGGATGGTTGCATTTTCACTAGGTTTTCTTGGGATTCTGTGGGATGACGATCAAACTCTTTTTCAGGTATGTTACTATGTTAAAATCTCTAGTATGACTTTTTTTTTAATCTTTAGACTGGTTCACTTTTTGGCTGGAAGCAGCTGAGGGCTAGGATGCTCCCTGGGCACTCACACAGCTCCTGGCACAGCACAGCTTCAGTTCTGGCAGGAGACAGGCCGTTGCTGCGATCCAAATGGCTTTCTTTAAAAAAAAAATTAGAAGTCTGGAAGGTAACCTGCTTGCAAATCCACCTTTTGTGACAAAGGTGATGCTTTGCGAGCACAGTGTTTGTAAAGCAGAGGAAGAAACCAAGTGTGGACGAAATGAGAGAACAAGGACCAGCCTGCTGCAGTCTTTGGGAGGGGCGCAAGTCTCTGAAACTCCTCTAGTGGAATTTCTACTCAACCCTTTAAATTGTGGGCAAGGGAAGCTGGGCTGTTGGCTGATGAAGAGCCATGAGGGTCATTCTGCCCACGGGGCCGTGGTTTCAGCATGCGGCTCTGTTGCATACAGGGAGCAGAAATATGCTAGGAATCTCTAACAGGGCAAGTGGGTACGTTACAGGCCAGTGATGCACAAAAATGATTTCATCATAAGTGGTTGGAGAAGAGGTGCCTGCTTTGCAACAGGCAAATAACTTCTTTGCACAAAACCAGAAAAATTTCCCTTCAATCCGGGGCAGATTGCCAGCAGTCTCAAATGAAATCTCATGGTATTCCAAAGATGAAACAAGGGTGTTATGGACACTGCCACTGAGGCAGGTAGTCTTTAAATATAGCTGCAAATTGCTGGGTTTAATGCTAACAAACCCTAATGCCGAGGAAGACAAGACAGGTAGCAGCACTGATACAGCATAATATAATGTGATGGCTGATATGTGAGTCATTCTAGCCAGAGGCTTTAGTATAGGAAGTCGGATAAAAGATATAAAAACAAATCTGATTTTTTTTTCCTTCCTGGTGAAGGTCAATGCCAGGAATAGCATGGGATATAATTAATGCGGGAAGAAATGTTCCCCTTCAACTTAGAAGTATTGTCTTGCTTTACACGTTCATTCTCCTCTTTGGACTCCCATAACAAACCCCAGGGCCTTTCTCTGTGGAGCCACTGGCGGATGTCCCACCCGGCGGGCAGGGACTGTCTGCGCAGTGCTCACGGAGTGTGTCACTGCGTGTCCCCCTCGCTGGCAGTCCACCCCAGCACTGCCTGAATGGGCCCGTGAGGCTGAATGGGGCTCTGCGTAATGGCAGCCAGTTTTCCTGGTCTGCAGGGAGGCACAGTGCCAAGGCTGTGAGTGAGAGCCTGCTGCTGGGAGGGTTTCACCTCTTTCGCTCCGCTCCTGAGCCCTGGGGAGATGGGTTATCTTTTCCTGCGCCCTCAGTCCCTGTGCTTCGTGGGGAGGACATGGAAGACTCAGTCACCTTTGCACTTGCAGTGGCTGTTCTCTGCTCATCCTGCAGAAACCTGGGTGGTCCCCGTGCACAGCATTGCATTTACAAATGTGCAAGGGCACAGGGAAGCCATGCAGCTGTGCCTGTGGGTGCAGTGTGCATACAACACTTCCCTGGGGCAGGAGTGATCCACAGTGCAGCCCATCTGCTGCGCAGGAATGCTGGACTGCAGTTTAATTCCCTTCCTCAAAGTACTCTTTGAGTACAGACAGGTGAGGAGAGGATTGGATGCCTCTGCTTCATGTCACCAGCCTGCAGGATGGAAACAGGGCAGCTCCTGGGACTGAGGGGCTGCTACTCCCCAGGGGAGTGCTTTGTTTTCTCCCAGGTGGCTGTCACAGGGAGAAGTGCTGGTGCTGGTGGGAATCTCTGAGCTTCATGTTGCTGACTAAAATCTCCCACATGTGACTCTGTCCCTTCTGCCACAAAGGACTGGTCACATTTTCCATTCTTGGCTCCATGTGGCTACTCTGGGCATCCCAGGTTATCTCTGCACCAACCACCTCCCTTTCCTACTGCTTGGCTCACCAGGCCTTCATCTCTGCTCCATGCCCATGCCAGGGTCACTAAGGCAGTTAGCAGAGTTTTAAGATACCGTTATTTTTGGAGGACTTTTCCTTTGGGAGCCCAGGAGGTAAGAATTCAGATCTTCCTCCTTCAGCCCTGACTCTGCAGTGGACTTTCAGAGGTAGGAGCACTGCAGAAGTCCTGAGTAGCCTAGAGCTCCCAGATAGCACAGGAAAAACCTATTATGGGAAAGCTGCTAATAGCAGAGGTAAGATTTTAGCCACTTTTCCCACTGATATTACAGACCCTGGAGAATCAGCTTGTTTCAGCCAGGTTTCTGAACTGCTTTTTGGTGTCTATCCAAAGACTTGGGGCCACACATTGTCTTATGGGGGCTTTTCACAGCTGCTTCTCCTTGGAATCATTGCAAGGGGTGCTGAGTTTGGTGAGATGACCTGTTGCTCTCAGATTTATTTTTTGGAGCATCTCTGTCAAGAAAGACTGTAAGACATAATAACTGAAATACTTCTAGATCATCATAATCTTGTCAAACATCTTGTTGTGATCCCTGTGAATGTGACATTTGTGAGCTCATTTACCACAGCTTTTATTCACTGAGAAAAGAAGTTTTGTAATTCAAGTTTTTCCTTCTTCCTTCTCTTTTTGCACTTAAATTTACCATTTTTGCAGATAGATTGTGCCTATGGTTAGCAGCTGGCGTGGTGCACTGGGAAGCACATTCACAGAGGTGGCTGTTTGGTGCTGAGCGCTTGCTGTGTCAGGGGATTTACATCAGACTGCCTCAGTTCTGGTTCCCAGCGACTGGATGCTCATTAGAGGTTGGAGTGCAGGAGTTGTGCTCCTGGAGTTCATCTCCTCATTTCCTTTCACTCAAAGGGAATCCAGATAAAAAAAATGCTCCCTGACATAAATCAAAACACAGCAAGTGGGAGAAACATGGTATTTGCCTTATAAACTCACTTATGATGTGAACAAAATCCGGGACACAGAAAGACTTGTCAAAAACCCAAGGTCAAGAGACTAAGATTCATCACTTTACCTTGAGGTCCCACATGGTTTGAATGTGTGGCAAACGGGTCAGCTCCTTGGCTAGTGAAATAGCTGTTTATCTTGGCTGAGCAGCTCTCTTATTCTTTCTTGGATATAGATGCTAATCTATTTTTCTCTCTTCGTACACTTCCCCAGCGCTCCCTTTTGCCAAACCCTCACTAAGCATGTACATATATATCTGTGTGTGCGTAGGCAGTCGTGTCTGCTGCCGGGATTTCCTCCCAAACAATACCTGTTGTGCTGGCCACAGCGTTTCTCTTGGTTCCCATGCTCAGAGCAGTTTGAGTTTCCTGCTGGCTCAGCAGCAAGACTTTCAGGGCTTTTTATACTTATTCTTCTTCAGGAGCCAAGTGGAGGAGAGCAGTTTGCCTGTGAATAGTGAGCTGGCTGGGCAGGCAGCAGGAAGCTTGCATACTAAACCGTGTGAACTTTGAGGAGGGGAAGAAGGGGGCTGGGGACTGCTGGCTGGGCTTCACAAGGCATTTGTTGCAGCCCTCTGCCTTATAAACTCATCATCTCACCACAGGGATGTTCTTTGCCAAAGGAGCAATATCTGTAAAATTCGGGTACAAAGAAGCAAGAGAGATGAAAATGGAATTATAGAGAAAACAGGAAGAGGGGTTGGAACATGGAGGAGAGTGAGGAGGTTTGAGTTTTCTTATTCACATGAAAACTTGTGCATGGGTTCCCCTTATGGAGCGTTACCACTACACTTCATGCAGCACTGCAGGGCTCAGGGGGTCTCTCGTTCACGCCCTTGGCTGCCCCAGCAGTGGCCACCCCACTGGTGTAAGAGCAGCTTTTCTGTATTGCTCAGACAAAATCAAAAGCACAGAAATTAAAACACACTTCTCTCTTGCCCCCTGCACCCCACCTCCACTCCTTTCTGTTTCTGTCAGCAAAGAGTAATAAATCAGCAGGTTCCCAGTTGCAAGGATCAGGAATTGTAGTGGGGCTAAGAAAGAGGGGCTTGGTGAAACACCAGCACCAGCTTGTCAGTCACAGGTGAAAACACCCCTGAAGCAGGGGGAGAAGTGTTTCAGCAAGTGCTGTGGCACCACTGCAGTGGGCATTGGGCATTCCTGGGAAAAGGTGTGAAGCAAGAGGAAGAAAGGAAGGAAAGGAAGGAAAGGAAGGAAAGGAAGGAAAGGAAGGAAAGGAAGGAAGGGAAGGAAGGAAAGGAAGGAAGGAAAGGAAGGAAGGAAAGGAAGGAAGGAAAGGAAGGAAGGAAGGGACAGGTTGAGCCCCTCTGTCTGCAGACCTGCTACCTGCCTCCTACTCATGTCTGCATAAACAAATGGGGAATAGGCTTTACTTGTGCGTTGAAAATGAGGTGGCAGAGGATCTGCACTAATGTAGGGTGTGGTGCCATGATGGGTATTGGTGGGATGGCCCCGTGCAGGGACAGTGTCTGCATGTGTGTGTGTGTGTGTGATGTAGAGATGGAAATGCTCAGCAGTGACAGACAGGGAGATGGGCTGAGACTTTTGTTAGTTGATGCTGTAACATGATTGCAAAGTGATGCCACCTTCCTGGCCTGATCCAAAATAACAATCCACAGCTTTCCCTCTGTTTGGCAGCACCTTTCACTGATGGTGCCCATGACTCCAGGCTCTAAATAATCCACACATACACAGTAAATCCAGGGCCTTTGCTGCTCCACCCAGCTCAGCAGCTCTCTGTGTCTAGCTCCCAACTGAGCACTGAGCAATGCAACATATGCTTGGCACCTGCATCCTTGTAGTACCCCCCCAGCGTGAGTAGCCTGCCCTGGAGGTCTGTGAGTGCTGAGAAAGTGGGAAGATACAGCTCCAGGTCCCAGAGTGGATTTCTGGAGAGCCAGTGGAGGTCCTGGGGAGAATCACTCATCAAGCTCATTTAGATCCCAAACATTCTCTGCTGAGGCAGCTTGGGGCACGGCCCAGGCATTTCTGAAGGAAACAAGTCTCTTCACCATGGTCTTCTTAGAAAGTACAAAAGCAGTTACAAATATGGGGAATTTACCATCAAATTAATCTACTTTCTGTTCTTCTCTACTCCTGACTCAGCAGAAGCTCAGTTTAAATTACATGTACTTGTCTTAAAGACTATCTAACATTTCTTATAAGACCAAGTGTTCAGTTGCTTGTAAATCCCTGAAAACTTTATCTATCTACCACTTAGCTGTTCTGGGTGTCTGTCTCAGGCTGAATGCATCTGGGAGGCTTCAGCAAAAAAGTGTTTTTGTTTGCTTACAAGAAAGAGATGAGAGATACAGTATTTTTTCCTTCATATTCAAACATATTCCTTGAGTTATCTGTTGATGAACTTTAGCACTTTCTGCCTCTACAGGAGAGGCCTGAAATTTGGCAGATATCAGGAATGCACCTTTGGTTGTTTTTCATGGGGGAAAAAAGAAATAAGTTGAACTAAGAAACCATAGGGAAAAAAGGGCCTCAGATCTCAACCACTCAACATTAACTTCTTAAGAGTTAGAATCTGAATTCTCTGAAGACACTTGCTCAGTGGAATTCTGTTCAAGTCTGGCAGCTAAATCACAGATGATGATATGGCAGGCACACGGCAGCCTCCTGCTGCAAGTGCCGAACAGCAGCCCTTGGACATTGTTTTTCTGTGCTGACAGGGTCACTGCAGTGCTGTGCACCAGAGCCTGGAGGTGCTCCCAGATGTGCCCCTTTGCTGATACTGAGGTGAACATGCAGCAAGGCTGATGCTGACAGAGCTAGGACCTGGCTGAGGGAGGGAGGGAGGGAACCCTACTGCAGTGTAAAGGCTGAGGGCCCTCTGCCTGGACAGGGGAACTGATGCCAGATGTAGAGGTGGATATTGGAGCCAAACCAAGGCAGAAGACAGGCTGGAAGCACCAGGAGGAGCAAAAGAGGTCACATTTGAGAGTATGCTCACCAGATCATACCTTCTGCAGAACTTAGGGTACAGCAAACTCAGGGATTTCTGCTGTTCAGTAATTCTGTTGTCAGCAAATACATGGGGAAGTGGTTGGCACAGGCTGTGAGTCATTTCTGCCTGCTCCCTGAGCAGAGGTTGTTGGGCTATCAGTATTCCCAGTTATTCTGCTTTTCAAGCATGATGGATGTACATAGGAGAATAGAGCCAGCCCTGCTGGTGAGTCATGCGGTAGCCAGTGTGATGTCACATGATGGGATTCCTGCATTTTTCTTTCAGTTTGCCATGTGTAAATCAAGGAAATGACACAAACCCAACATAGACTGAAAGTATGGGAAGCTTGTAGGATCAAGCACTCAGCAGTTAGAAATGACTGATATAACACTTGCCATCTGAGTCCCATCTGCACAGGCACCATGATAATGTTGCTTTTAGCTACAGGATTAAAATCCATATGTAAATACTTTTTTTTCCTGCCCAACAACAACCATATATTTTGGTGCCCAGGGCAGACGGTTCTCAGGGGAGTTGAGGTTGTGTGTGGAAGGGTCAATGTCCTGCTTAAGTGCAGCTGTGCAGGATGAGAGGATCCCTGCTTCACCTTCAAGGCCACAGCCCACGGCAGCCCTTGGCATTGATGATGGTAGGCAGCACCTGCGTCCCTGGCCTGCAGCAAGACCAAAACAGATGGGGTCCTCAGATAAATCATCTACCAAACTCAAGCAAGCCCCTATGAGACACATGCAGAGTGAGGCTTTATATAACCTGTAACTTGACCACAGGTGGGGGAACTTAGGACCCTTGTGAAGGCACATCCCCCTTCCCTGGCTGAGTATCAGTGCCAGCCTTTGAAGCCAGACATGCTTGATCTCTTGATTCGAACAGAGCAAGCTAACATATATCTTTCTAATCTCATTCTAGGAGACAGTTGAATTATTTTAGCTAAAAATTACCAGAAGAGTCTCCCTGAGGCAGACATCCAGCATGGTGTATTTGAGCTTGAGCAAGCCATCACTAATGGGAAGAGTTAAGCAACTTTAACTCCAGACAGAGCTCACAGGGGGAAATTAGAAACTGGCTCTGTGGATGGCTCCACCAGAAAACATGTAGGGGTGTGTGTGAAATCCTGCTGCTACGCAGCCGGTTATCCAATTGCTATGGGCTAGTACTGACCTGTGCTTATAATGTGGCATTTGCAGGCTCCAGAGGTGGACTTGTTGTTTTGCAGACATACCAGGTGCTTCATGCTTTGCTGTTGAATCAAATGCTGGTGAGAAATGGTATTTAAGTGATGGGAAAATGTGAAGATAAACCTTTGGCTTTCTCTCTCCATGCGGGAGGTGCAGGCACTGAGGGACAGGACCCTGCTGGCGTGCAGCACACATGGTGTGTGTGGCAGGTTGCTCTGCAGAAGGGTGTTGCCACTGTGGCTGTGAGTGGTCCAGGGGACTCACCTGGCAACCTCTGCACCGAGGTTTTGGCAGGGGGTTGAGAGGGCTGCGACAGTCACCAGCAGGGGGTTAGCAGCTCAAACTTCCAGTCTGCATTTTCCCTTTCTGCAGAAAGAGGTATTTTCCTTTCTTGTTGCACCTCATCTAGAGCTCTGTAAACAGCACTCCCTCCTTGATGTTGATACCTTCAAATGATTTCATCTTCCTCTTAGGGATTTACTTATCCAAATTGTACTATTTAGTTATTTAATCTTCCTTTTAGTTATTTGATTGTTGTTCATTGTTGAATTCTTTCCAATGTGCCAAGATCTCTTTGACACACAAGTGCCTGCAGTTGCTTTATCTGTTTAGAGGATGGCTCAGACCCAGCAGCACACTGCAGAGAAAAGCCATCTCCCTCCTGCTCAATGACACAATGTTCTTCACCTCTCTACAGCCCCAAATAAGGCCCTCTTATTTTATAAACCAGCATTTAGTTTGATACTTCTTTTCCATAGCAACTGCTATGGATTATTTTTCCAAATGTTTCCTTGCATTGCCATGTCCCAGCAGGAGCTGCTAGATGCTGTTTTCCTTCCCACAATCCCCCATTTCAGAAATATTTTTTTTGTGAGATCATAACTAGAAACCAAACCTCACACACTCTTCCTCATTACTACATCAAAAACGATCCTTTAACAGAAAGAGAAAGAAATGCTTTACAGGTTCATAAGTCTCCAGCTTGGGAAACAATTTGTCTCCATTGACAGTTGCACTGGGCACTCCCTGGGGTCTGGGCAGGCTGACAGTTTGGATATATGGAAAGAGAAAGGCATTAAAATGGTGAGCAAGGCCCTTCTGGAGAAGTCCGGCCCTCGGTTATTCTCAGCACTAATACATTCTGCTGAAACTGAGGCAGTGGTTTTAAGAGCTGATTGTTTGCACACATAAAAGCTTTGGAACAGTATATGCACTTTGTATGTGCAGGAGACACTTCATTTTTATATTCAGTGTGGATTAGAATATGAAAGGACTCCATTTCAGCCTGATCTGTAAGTGGCACCTAAGCCCAACCTGTGAAACATGCACTCCCTGAAGAGCATTTACTAGGATGTCTGTGCAGTTTTCATCTTTCTTAAGAAGCATTTTTGACTATTCTTCCCTGTAGGCATTAGAGGTGGAAATAGGAAGGAGTTTGTACCTAACCTCACAATCAAGGAAAGGAGAGAGGCAAAGGGCTTTGTCTGTGTGGCTACCCAGTATCATTGCATCAAACTGGCAGTGAACTGGAAGCTTCTCCAAAGCCATGGATGTCCCACCCTTTTGCCTGTGGCTCATGAGTTATTTGGTTTCTGCTTTTGTGGTCTGAATACTTCAAAGCTCTGTCTTACATGGATAAATCAAACCTTGCTACAGCCTATGGACAGACCTGGAAACCATTAGGTGCAGAAACATCACAGGACTTCAAGAATGAAGGCAGACTTCTTTTTAACTGAAAATAGTATATACTTTAAAAGGGTAGAACATGGAAATACATTTGTAATGGCTGCTATCAGGAGCTGCTGGCAGTTTCTCTGAACAGAAAATCTCCTTTTTCTGGAGATTTCTGCTACCCCTCAGGCTTCTGTCCATTTCTAGTGTTTAAGCATCATTAAGTTTAAATGCATAAATTTTCTTTGGCTATTCAACCCCAGCCACTTTTGGGAAGGAATTGGCCAGAATCCCTGAACCTAAAATAATCAAATGTCTGTCTTTCCGTTAAAAAGGCTGCCATTTATCTGACAAGTATTGCAAAATGGAAGAGGTAGCTCAGTTCAAGCATCATCTGAGAAACTTGTTGTTGCAAAACCAGGCAAGTGGCTTGCACATAAGCAGATAGTACCTTTGCCAATACCCAATTGTTGCATGGAATGTAAGTATATTTGGTTTCTTAACATGTGTTACTTTTATTATCAGTCTCTTGGTTTATCTTTCCCCACTCTTTATAAATACTCCAGCCACAACTTGTAGCCTTTACAGGCTCATCCAAGGAGTGTGGCCTTTCAGGCACTCCTTTTGAGAGTATTTATTGTGCTCCAGGAGAGGATGTCTTTGTTTCAGGATTGTTCTGGGCATGAGAAATAAAAACCAAAATGGAGATGGTGGCCAGCACAAAGAACCGACCAAAGTAATTTTAATGAATTTCTTTCCATACCTGCCAATCCACCCTCCCCTGCAGGAAAAACAACTCTCAGATGAATAAAGCATATGGCTCAGAAGATGAAGTACCAATGCCAAGTTTGACTTTGTCTTAGCAGAACTCACTGCAAAATGCTGAACCTGCAGATCTTCTAAACATGCTTGTTCCCACTTCACTGCCTTCTTAGCTGGAATTGTGCAGTCTCACTGTTTAAATCCTCAGCTGGCAGGACATTATTGTGGATGCAGTGCTGGGCAGACACGCAGTGCTACATTCAAACTACCTGCTGTGGAGAGCAGTGCAAAGAAAACCCATCAGTGAGCTGGGCTAAATATTTGAGAAGGATCTGAAGCCCACACTAACCTGCCTTCTGCATGCACATGGACCACCCATTTGTGACAGGCATGCCTGCTGCTGTGTGGTTGGATACCCTGTTCCTGGTTTGCTGTATTTGAGCTGTGCAGGAGTGAGGCATTCAATGTAAGTCCCATCATCATGACTTGCTCTAGAGTGAGCAGATAGACAGAAAACCCCACACGTTATTTATCCTAATGAGGTGTGGAGTGTTGTGAGAAGGTGCAACCTCTCTCTGCATAAGCTCAGAGAAACCCCTCAATACCAGCTCAGCCTGCATCCAGCCATTACAGGTCTGTCTGCTCCCAGCTCAGCCCCATCAAGGGAGGCTCTGGGAAGACTTGGGGCTGGTGGGTCCTGGTGTGGCACAGGTAAATGGGATGTCACCACCAACTTGCTCTGCTCTCCTCTGAAGGCCGTAGGATGCTGGTTGAATGTCCAGTTCCTCTCAGCAGTACATCTCTCCACGGTTGGGTGACACTGAAAATGAGCGTCTAAATTAAGAAGTTAGACATCTAAGGTCTTTATTGGACCCATGTCTATGGGGTCTGAAGCTGAGCAGACTTATATGCAAGGATAAAATCCCCTGCTGAGTTACTTTAATCTCTCAGAGAGCTGTGGACACGTGTGTGGTGTGTACTCCTACAGACATGTTTCTTTATAGATGCTTTTGGACCAAGGCTGTCATTTTACCTGGACAAGTGCCAGGGCTGTACCCCATGGGTTGGGTGAGGGGTGCTGCTCTCCCAGGACCTCTTGCAGCACTTTGGCTTGGAGATATTTCTTAAGGTGGGGATGAATTCCTCACCTTTGGACCCATATGTTTCCTACCACTATGGGTAAACAATGCCTCTCTTTTCAGAAAGTAGGAAATAGCTGACATGGTTATGAAATTAATGGACCAGGGAACTCTTTTGTTTAAATGAATGCTAGGAGAAGCAGTGGTAGGCTTGATTTTTTTATATGGTTAATGTTCCCAATCCTCTTTTCAGTCCTCTCATGGCAACTGTGTACTTTGCAGCTCAGTCACATGAATTTCTGCTCAGCAGAAATGTAAATGTTTTGATAAAACTGTTCTTAACAAGTTTAATTCGTTTAATCAGCTTGATTAACTGTGGAGCTTTATGGTCTTTAATTGGGAAGGATTTGCTATAAATGAACATTTTCTGTAATTTTATGAAGAATGTGGCTCTGTGCAGGATCTTGCTGCCTTGGCAGTGGCATAGGAGGTGCCTGTCTCTGGCACCCAGCCACTCCCCTGCAGCTCTACTCTTTCAGTGCCCTGGAGACCTTTGGGTGCTGAGCCTGCCCTCAAGGCCAGGAACATGCTGGGCAAGGGGCACGATGTAGCTGGAAGTGTCTCCACAGACTATTTCTTTTCTCTTGTGTTTGCATCTCCTAGATGATTAATCTCCCCTTCCAGTAAAAAATGCAGCCTGCCTCTTTTTCTGACAAGTCCCACAAGAAAGCAAGCACAGATGTCCACAACAGCCCTCTCCTTGGTTTGGTTCATAACCAGCCCCAGCCTGCACCTAGTGTTCAAAGTCTCTGGGTATATGAGCAGAAAGAGGGGAAAAAAGAGGAGTGATCAGAAGATTTCAGCTTGGGTGCATGTCCCAACTGGTCTTTCCTCTCTTCCATTTAATGTGGTAGACTGACAGGCTATAAAATATGTCCAGCTGGAGAGAACATAATTTGTTTTTTCTCTGTCCAGCCTCATTTTTCAGAGCTGAATGTCCAGTTGTGTACCTGTATGAAACTTCCCAGACCCTGGAGGCTTAATGCAGCAATATTAATTCTTTTAAACAGGCAGTTTATTGGCCACACGACATTTTTCTGTGCCTTTTGGCCAATATCCCGGATTAGAAAAACCAAGGAGAGATTGAAAACAATTGAGCTATTCCCTTAGAGTCTGCCCAAAGCAACGGAGCAAGCAGAGCATCAGCACAGAGTCTGCAGTGGTGGGTTTGCTCTTTGCTGGGTGAGCACTGTTCTCCCTGGTGCTGCAGAGCCACTGCACAGCGAGTCCTGGGGGCCTTGACATCCAAATGCACTGGCAGAACAACATGGGTTTGCAGCTCTTCTCAGACAGCTTTTCACGTTTACTCCTGTCTGACTCTGAATTGGAATGGTCTCTGGGAAAACAGTGTATTTCACAGGAAAGGGAGGTTTTTCATCCTTTCCTAGAACTTCCATGGTGCTTCTGCATGCATGGCTCTCACAGGCTGGTGTGATGCAAGAGGAGGCATTTCTAACAGCAAACAAGCCCAATTCCTCTTCCACCCTTGACATTTCTACATTTCTACATTTGATCCTTTTTTTTGCCTTTTTTTTTCCACAGACTAAACATTCACATGTCATATCCTGTTCAAGTAGCTGTTTTAATGGATGCGCTGCCAACAAAGACACTTGGGTTTAGGTGGCTGATCCTTTGTGATTGTAATAGCCTTTAATGAAAGGTTTTGTCTTCATAAGGACAAAATGTTCTTTATCCAGCTTCAACTTTTGAAAGAAACACTACACATGTTTTTGGATTGGATACAAAATGTTGTGTAAATTCTATAATACCAAGGTGGAAAATCTGTCCTTTCCTTATTAACAAACTGTGTATCAAAACAGGGAGACTTAATGTATACACACAATTAATTAATCAGAGTTTTCGATCTGCAGCAAAGGGAGTGCTTAAAAGCAGAAGAAATGTGTAAAAATAATTTAGATATGAAACTAAAGAAATACTTGTCAGTGTTTGGTTGTTGGTTTTGTGGTTTGTTTTTTTTTTAAATTAGATTTAGCTTTTCTTTTCAATTCCTCTTCTCAGAAATTGCTTGCACTTTGAGGCTGAGCATCCCTAGCCCTGGAGGGCTCTGACAGGAACAAGCAGGGACATGGGAGCCCTGAATGACTCTTCATAAAGGCAGAGATTCAGAGCTGTCCTTCAGAATTATTTCTGTTCATGGTGCAGCCGCTGCAGCCCATGTTTGAGGCTGAGGAGGCTTGCTGGTGCAGTCAGAGGAAGTGGCAAAAACCTCCATCAGTGCTCAGGATGCAACATGGTTTGGGGTGGTTTGAAAAACGAAAGTCTTCTTGATGGTTACTGGATTCAAGGAGAAAGCAGCTATGCACTGCTGATTGCCTTCTGGGAGAAGTACCAGCTGACTGACAGCCTTTAAGTTGCTCTTTCATCGTGCTTGTGAACCGCACATGGGGCTGCACTGGAGGCTGTTACATTACAGATCATGATTTCAGCAAAGCTTTTCAGAAAAAAAATGAAAGTAAATGGTGTTATTTTGAGCCTGAACAGCGACTAAGTTCTCAGTATCTAAATGAGAGCCCTTGAAGTAAGCACCAGGTGCTGCAGGAAGTGGTGGAGGTGACTCAGTAAATGTCACACTTCCCTCCAAGTCAGTTCTGAAGTGGTGTCCAGAAATAACATTTCATGGGCATCTGGCTGTTTGAGATGGCCCTGACTTGCCATGGAACTCCAAACTACCTGGCACCTTCATGACTTTACACCTCTTTTTTGTCACAAATGTTTGCCTTTATCTTCCTGTCTTTGTTGTTCCCTATAAAGACAAAGATATGACAAGTCCTGTAAGTATCTCAAAGCAGGAGAGTTGTCCCTGGCCACGCTGTGAGCTGGCCCAGCTGGTGGATGGGGAACAACACTCCTGGAGACACGTGCTGTGGCTGCTGTGGCGGAGGGGAGCTCTGAGGAGCTGCACATGGCAAGCTGCATCTCATGCTGGCAGTGAAATCACCCTGGAGCCCCTTGCCTTAGCATGAACTGTCACCTCCTGCTTTCACAATGATGAGGTTTCGTATCCTTTCTGGAGCTGCCTGGGCTGCAGGCCAGCCCGCTCAACTGCCTTTTCCCGGAGGAGGCTGGGCTGAGCTGGATGCTCCTGCCCCACAGCCTCCACCCCCATGTCCAGGCCTCCACTTAGATGTAAAGTTGAGGAGCACCTTCCTCCTCTCTCACCACAGCCTGAAGGAGTGCAGTGTGAGCTGGGGATGGAAACGGGGATGAGATGGGATGGCCTGAAAAACCTTGTCCTGTCCTGCTGGACCCTGGTGTACAGGCAGGGGCTGTAACTGCATCCATCCTCTTCTGCAGCATTGTTTTCCTAAACATGTCTCCTCTCCTTCCCCTTCTCAGCCAGTGTCCTCTGTGCCTGTGCTTTGTGTCAGGTTGCCTGGATCTGCCTAGGCTGCTCATACAAATCCCTTAGCAGTGGCACTGGGGCTCTTCCATTTCTGTGCCCAGGGCAGATGGATGAGCTGGAAGTGCCAGCATTACTGGCTCAGTTCAGGCTGGGGATGCCCTTTGGACAAACATCCTTGTTGCTCCCACACAGCTTTCCACCTTGTGGGGTGACCTCGCGATACGTGGGCTGGGTTTCTGGTGGAAGAAACTAAACTGGAAAGTGCTCTCTGGGAGCTCCCTGTCTGCTTCCCAGCTGAGTTCATAGAGCCAGACTGCACTAGGCTGATGCAACCCCTTCTAAAATGTGCACTACAGGGATGTAATATCCTGAAGCCCGAGTGCTAGGCCCTACAGGTATGCTTGCTCCTATTGGACTGCATGGCTTGGTCTCACAGTCACAGCCCTTGGGACTGCTGCTGGGGTTGGGAGCAGACTTGAGCTGTCTTGGTAGTGGCCACATTCCAGCCTTTTGGGATGCTGTGCCACCCTGAAATTGGTACCAAGACACTTTGACACAGCAATGTGTGAACCGTAGCAGTGTAGCAGAAATCCACAGGGCCTTGAAAGACCCAGGGACACCACAGTGAGGGACACTACAGAAGGATGTGGGTGGCAGCGCCCCTCAGCCATGTCCCCATGCCCCCTGTGCTCCCAGACTGGATGCAGAGATGCAGGAGGGTAGACAAAAGAGGCCACAGGGCAGATTTTTGTTTCTGAACACTCAAGTGTCACAGGTGATGGGGTATTTGTTTGGAGGTCATTTTAGTCCCATAAGTACAGAAAATAGGGCCTATTTGCTTCTCACTTGTACTGATGGGACTGTGTGTGTCCCCATTATGCATCATGTTTCCTGGCACAGAAAGCAAGTTTTCAGATCTTCTGTTGTTCTGCTTCAAAAATTCCTTTTTTTTTTCTTTTTACTTAGATGAAGGAACCCTTTGGAGAATGATGTCACCTGCACCTCAAATACTCAGAAGTTTTTGATCATGAGTTTTGGATGGCTTCAGGGTTAGGCTTGCTGATTTACAAAGCGCACACACACACACACACTCTTCAAAACTTGTAAAATATGGAAGCGATTTGTGTCTGGTTAGGAGAGGTTCTCACAGGCTTGAAGCTCTGGGGGTTTTTGCTGTGTCTTTAAAATTTCTCAGTCTCAGGGGCTTTTTACTGTTTTTTTTTCGACCAGACACTAATGCCTTATGTGAAGTACAAGGCATGGACCTTGGAGTGCGGGACTAAGTAGTTCTGAGAAGTGATCAACCCTAAAAGCAGCTTCTTGTGAGGACCCTTCTCAGTTTTCCCTGACAAGGAGCCAGCACAGAGCACCCTGCCTCTCCTGTTTCTGAGAGCCCATCTGAGACCATGGCCTTACGATTTCCAGACTGTAGGAACAGGATTGCGCTCATGCCCTTTCCAAGCAGGATGGCAGCCGTAGTCATGGGGAGACAACAGCTGAGTTGGCAGGCCCAGCAGCCCCCCAAGGGGCAGGCTGTGCCTCTCCGACCTTTACAGTGGGCTCAGCTCCCCCTCTGATGCGGCTGCCAGGGGTGCAGAGCCAAAACAGCCAGGCAGATTTCCCTGAAAAGGTCAGAGCAGTGCAGCTCAGTGGTGCTGGCAGGGGAATGGCGGAAGGGGATTTCAGCCTCGTTTATGGACAACAGCTGTGGGCTGGGACATCACCCTGAACACTGCTGCTGACTGTGTGGGGACCCCAGCTGCCGCCTACCCCAATTTTGGGGTATTTTTGGGTCTGGAAGGGTGCCCCAGCGTTCTGCACATGTTGCTGGGGGCCTGGCAGCCGCAGTTTCCTGCTGGGGCAAGCAGCGGTGCAGGGAATGATCCAGGGCCACTCAGCGGGACAACATTTTTTCATGGGGGAGCACAAGCAGCACCTCAGAGGAGGCAGGAACAGAGTGGGAACAGGGCAGGGAATGTGCTGGGGCCCAGGCTGGCATGGTAGCAAGAGCCGATTGCACTGGTACTCAGCAGGACACCCAGGAGATGCTGGGGAACCATGCAGGGCCACTTGTCCTTAGCTGGGTCAGGGCTGACATCAACCCCCCAAACCCCAGGGAATATGTGGATGTGCCATTCCCCACGAGGTGGCTGTGAATATCCCCAAACATTTTTTCCTGGACATGAACAGAGCTGTGGGTGACATGGCTGGGCCTGCTGCCCTCCTGACGAGTACAATGCTACCTAGCAGGACTTTGCGTAGTTTCTCAAAGGGCAGGATTTGGCAAGACAGAAAAGGGGAAATGCAAATTTTTTTCCCTTTAGTTTTGTTTTTTTTCTTTTTTTCCTAGGGAAGCCACAGTCTTACGAAGTCACCATTCATTTTAGCAGCCAACGCAGCTGCACACAGCAGATTTGGTGACCGGACGCTGCGGTCTGGTTGTGTGTGTAGTTGATGCAAAGCTTGGAAAATAATAAACACGAGCTTCCCCGAGCAGGGCACGTCCGTTACTGCGTGCACGCTGTAATTCAGGAACTAGCAGATGTCTGAGCTTCATGCCCAGCCTGACAGAGACACAAGAAGGGAACTGGTTCAGGGTCTGTGCACAGCTGCCCTGGTCAGATGACTCTGTCAGCTGAACCTGCCTCCAAATCAGGCCTGGTTTATCATAGCTGGGACTCTGACCTTTGCCTGGTCACAAAAATACCACCTTGGAAAGATTTCTGAAGGCTTTGTAAGAAGGAGAGTGGTGATAATAATAATTCAAGGGTGTCCCTGTAAAGGACTCTTTGCCTGCCAGCTGAGATGTGCAGCCCTCTTTCTTTGCATGCTTTCACCAGGGCTAGTGAGAAGCAATCACATAAGATATTTTTCAGGGGCCTATCTCATGAGATGGTTAACATTTTTGCTTGCATTTGTCTGGGGGTGATGCAGCATTGTTCTGCCTGGTGGTGTTGTTCCCACCCTCAGGCAAGAGCATCTTCAGGTTCACCCTCAGCCTTGCCTGCCGTGTGAGTGGCTCAGACCCATGACCAGCCCATGGCTGTTTGGTGGCCAGGGTGTCACAAGTTAACAGCTGCCATCCATCCTCTACTACAAAACCAGTGTACATTGATAACCTCGGTCCAAGCTGAGAAAGCTGGGCTATGTTTTTCACCATCGGGGCCACCTTGCTTGGAACTTAAAACCTGGGCTCAAGCTCTGCTCTCACATGGCAGGGTGGCCAAAGGCTGTCTGAAGATAGCTGGACTCAGCTACATCTCCAAAAATAGCTGAAAATGAGAACTGGAGAAGCCTGTGGATTTCCTTTCAACCTCATCAACCAAGGCCAGGCACATTGTGCTCGCTGTTGTGGCCACAGCTGAGTTGTTAAAATGCTCAGTCAGAGAGCCTCAAGCTGTGTAGGTAGGGCTTTAGTGTGCTGTTCCTACTCTTTGGTGAGACCTTGGAAGAAAGCAGGCTACCACCTGGGCTGCACCTGTCGGGTGTGAAAATGGAAGAGTGTTTTCTTTTAAACGAAAAGTGCTGCTTAGCCGAGTTATGTATTCATCAAAGTTCCTTTTCTTTCAAAGTCCAGAGGGTAATTGTCTTTGCCTACTGTGTAAAGCAATAGGGACTTTCCATTTGCAGGAAGAAGAGAGCAGAGGTTGGTGGCTAAAACTCAGGAGTGCCAACTTGGAGATATGAGCTCCATTAACCCACAGGCACTGCCACGCTGAGTTGTAATTATGGATAGCTATTAATTCCTTCCATTTTTTTCCTCCAAAATGCCTTAATGAAAGTTGCAAATAAATCCTGAAAGACACTGTTGTCAAAGGGACCTCAGCGGGCAACTCACAGAAAAGGCAAAGGGATGATACTTCCTTGTAAAAATCTCTGACTTGTTCTCTGAAGGCAGGCACACAAAGAGGTGGGGTGTTTGCAGCAGAGCCCAGTCTAGGCCCTGAGGGAATTGTAGCTACTCCTGCCAAAAATGACTTGGTTCAAGACCTTTTCCTCAACCTTCACACCATGTGAAGTTTCATACCTTAATAACAAGCAGCAAAAACGCTCTTCAGAGCAGCAGGCAGAATGCCATCAATTTGCATGGGTGACCATCACGAAATCAGGAGTTCAGGATATGGAAGGACAAGAAGAACGTGCCAGTTGGTGACTGCATAATTTGTTTGCAGTGATTCATGGTCTTCCACTTTCACACATCTCCCTCAGCCTCCTGCACAAAGATGCCCTGTCTGTGTCTGCAGTGTCCTGTGGAATGACCATGTCTTTTGGCTTTCATGGGCAGTACTCTTCTACTCTTGTTGTGGTGATCCTGCAACTTGACAATGCCTGCAGTATCATTTCATTAATACAATGGATTTTTAATGCTTCAGTGATATTTACTTAAGTCCCGTGGCCACACTTAGGAAAAAATTGCTCCTTTCACCAAGAGGAGCTGAATAGAATGGGTGTTTCATGAAAGAACAAAAGTTTGGGAATAGGGGAAAAGTCAAATGAGTGCAAACACTGATCAAAGCTGCTCTCTTGCTCAAAACGAATACTAAGAAAACTTGCTCAGTGGGTCATGATGAGCTCATTCAGTCCACTCAATTACTGGAAAAATCTTCCACTTTGAGCAGTATGCATGTGTCTGTGTTGAGTCAGAACCTGGCACAGCAGCTTCAGTACACATTTTTGTTATAAAAAAATCCCCTTTGTATTTTGCAACCCTAAAAAGTCATGGCCTGGACACTTTCTGTGTTTCACATTTTTGACACAGTAAACGTGGCCACTGTTATGTTGTGTTTCATCTGGAAGGTGATATCTACGAGCCTAGGGTCCGTTTTTCCTACCTGCAGCATCTCAGTGCTGTATATCTTTTTATTTGCTGTCCAACCACCTTTTATTCCACATGCAAAGAGCAATGCATGAAAAGGCTGCAAGTGCACGATGGTACAGAGAAATCACGTTTGCTGAAAACATAGTGGAATTTTTCTGCTGAACTTATTGGCATATTTTCAATGCAAAGCTGGCAGCTATTGTATAGTGCCTGCAGCTTACGGTACAGGGGCCTCAGAGAAAAGGAGGTGTTCAGTGAGACTGAGAAAACACAGTTGCAACACGACAGAGCTCTGCTGGGATGGGCACAGCAGTTTGTGGGGAGGGGTCATGGTCAAATGTGCTATTTCAAGCAAAACCTGAGATGAGGATGTGTTCTTAGCCACAGGAAGAGCGTTGTCTTAGTCAGAACAGCTAATCATGCAGCGCGAAGAGAAATGCATACTGCAAGTCCTCATGATTTCTGTTTCCAACAGCTTTTTTCCTCCTCTGAAATGACTTGCATATATTTTGGTGCTGCTCATTTGCAACACAGTAGCATCTGCGCTCTGGCTTTGTTGACGGAAAGCTGGAGGTTCTCCGGGCGTATGAGCCATGCTTCTGTCACAGCGTTAGCTTCCATGTGTCTCTTTTCAGGAGGCAGGCAGGCAGAGGGAAAGAGAAGGGGAAAAAATGTCCTGCTGACGTCAGTGAAGACCACACTGGGCTGGATAATATTACTGTGTACCTCAACCGCCCACTCCCTTTAATTTACTAGAAACTAAGCAAGTTGTTTTGAAACCCATCCCTTCCAGTGTTTTTGCACTGTTCTCCCTCGACCAAAGGCTATTAATTGTCAGGAGGTTGAAAGCTACCTGATTCCTTGTTCAAAGGCACTGAGACAGAGGGGATTTCCATGAGTAATAATTTCAGTCTGTGCCTGTGCAGTGCACCGTAGGCTAGAGTAAATTGATCCAGCTGCTTGCAAGACTAGATGGAAAAGTGCCCGGGGGGGCTGGGAACACATCACCAGATGGAGCTGGATGCTGTTGTCATCACATGGGTCTCCCCAGCTGCTGGGCATGCTCGGGCTTGACTTCCACCATGAGCAGGGAGGCTCAGCCTTCCTGTCTGCGCTGACTTGCAGCGTGAGGCAAATTCGCCAGCACATGTTGCAACGTCTTCTCTTGTAATAAAAAGGATAATTTTNCTCAGCAGCAGTCCTCTCTGTGACAGAGACCATAAAAGCTTCCAAGAGGCCAACTACTTCGACAAATAATAAAAACTGGCAGGATTAACCTGTAACCTGAGGCAACAAAAATACAGATTCCACTAGCCAGATGGCAGAGTTCAAAGATCCACTCACTTCCTGGCGGAGGTTGCACAAGTTATTTTTTATCCTTGTTAAAAAGAAATAAAAAGTGAAAACATAGCAATAAAATGTGTGCTGCTTGCTTCTCTGGTTTTAATCACATTTGTTTTATACCTTTATGTTTTGTTATTAGACATGTTAGGAAATACATTCTTGCTTCCTTCTGGAGCTGTTTAAATACTGCTTGGGCTTTCTTTTTTTTTTTTTTTTTTCCTGGGGTATTTGTATGCTCAATTCAATTTAGTCTGTTGGAAGAAGAAAACTACATAGGAGGAACTAATTAACATAGCAGGAAGGCAATTCACTTACTTTTTTAAATGAGCAGTTTAATTAGAGTTTCAGGGAAAAGCAAAGATGGCACCCTGGATTTGATGGCCACATCCTTGCTGGAAAGCCCAGGGCTGGGAGTGTTACAGCGGCCGCTCGGTGCAATCTGGGCAAGAGCCAAGTGTGCTCAGAGGGTCTGGGGGCTGCCTGCCCCTGAGCACTCTGTTGAGTACATGGAGGGAAACAGAGAAACCTCTGTGCAAGCCATTAACCAGGTTGTCAGAGCGAGGGCTGCACCCCTGTGGTGGGACAGGAACTCCTGGGAAAGGCATTCCCCAAGTGCTAGCATTGCATGCTGAGGTTAGGAGGTGGGGAGCAGCGGCTTTCCCTGCCCAGTGCAGAGCAGTTTGCTTGGCAGAAGAAAGTCACTTTTCAGGAGGGGACATGGGAGCAGTAAAATGGGGTGTAGTTTATTCAGGGGGCTGGTGCAGTGATGTCCCACCCATGCCCCATGCCCCACACTCCTGTGACAGGGCTGGCCAGGCAGCACTTCTCACAAACAACAAGCCCACTCTGTCTGCATTCCTGTGAGCCCCTGCTGACAAAACCAACGCATGCAGACAGTGTTGCAGCAAGGGGACCTTACCACACCCCTGCCAAATTTACTGGAGAGAGAGGATCAGGACAGGTTAATCTGAGAGCAACTCTTGGTTCTTCTTTCCTGCAAGACGGGTCATACAACTTTCTTTCACCAGCCAAGTGTTAACTGTGAGAAGAAAGGATGTGAAGTGTGAGGTCAAGATAAGCACAAGCGCCTTTGTGCCTGGCTGTGGTGTGGCTGTTGTGAAGTGTACACAGAGGTAAATGGCTCGGCCAGCAGATTGCAGTAGTGGAAGAATAAAGTCCATGGATTGTTTCTGTGATGGTTTGTCCTCCATCTCTGGCTGGGCCATTCATGAACACAGGGTCTGAGGTACTGGCAGGGTTTTGGAACAGGCTGCAGGTACCCTTCAGGAGAGCAGCGCTGGGAGTTCCAGGCAAGGAGTTTATGATTAATTTTGCAGGCATTTATTGTGCAATGGGAGATGGCCACCAGCCAGCTCAGAAGTTAAGCCAAAAGATGACTGTCAAATGAAACTGTTACGTTTGGCAGATCTTTCCAAAGCTGCTGTGCAAAACAGGCGTAGTGAAGCTGATTTCTGGATTTTCCAGACCCTCTGGACAGCATATTCTTGCATGGCAGTCCTCTTCTTTTTCCCATTTTGGACAGAAGAATTGAATTTGACTCACAGGCTGTGTGGATTTTAGATCAGGATTTGTTGTACAGGCGTCCCTCTCCATGCCTTAACATTTACCTGCAAATGTCTCCTTCTGGTAATTCTTCCTTTAATGAACTTACAAGGAACCAGCTCTACTTGGCTTTCTGAAAACAAAACCATGTTTTCTTTGAAAAGCCTTTTCAGCCCAGATGAAGGGGGGGAGGAGATGAAAAAGCTGGTGGTGCGAAACGAGCTCTGCCCGTGCAAGCAGATTGCAATAGAAATTTCCCCCTTGTGTGGCTTACCCTGAGCTAAGGTCAGTCAGTTAACTCTGTTTGGACACTGTCTGGCATGAATACTTCAACGATAAAGCTTAATGTGTAACCCAGGGCTTTTTTTTCTTCTGTGTCAGCAGTTGGCAGGAAGATACTGTAAATAAGGCTCCCTATGAGTAAATAGATATGTGTGGAGAGGGGAGGGGAGCACCGCAGTAAGCAGTTTTGAAATTCATGCCAGCGTTGCTCCAAGTGATAAGGTTATTTGAGTAACCTGCAAACCATACGGATGCACAGGTTTCAAAAAACAGGAAAGCATCTTGTTTAAAAAAACTTCTGAGGCAACCCGAAGGCTTAGAAAAGAAACTGGCTGTGTGGTTAAGAGCCCTGTTGGTACTTCCTTGTTGGTATCAGGACTGAGGTGGTGCAAGGCCTCTCGGGGCAGCTGCAGCAGCCATGCTCACCGAGGGGCTTTTTGGAGGGATGAGAAATCTCAACGTTTCCCTATTCATTTCCTCTTCAGGCGAGTTGGGACGGTTTTTTCTCACTCTCCTTTTCAGTAATGTAATAAGAATTAAGTAAATAATTCAAGGGAGCTGACATCCTCAGAGGATGCACTGTGTCTGGGTTCACTGTGAACTGGTGAACGTCCCCTCTCCTGGTGGACGTGGCCCTGCTGGGGCTGTGCCAGGCTGGCTGGTGCTGTGCCAGACTCCTGGCTCCTGACACTGCCAGCCCAGCACCCAAACAGGGGGGCCTTTGGAAGGGAGGGCACAACACCTTTCTGAAGGGTTTAAACGTGGACGTGCAGAATTTGCTGATGCTTTTGGCTAAGGTTCTCCATAAATAAACCAAAGCCACAGACTTTCTGTTTGACCTTTGCTTTTGGATTAAGAAAATCAGCCCACAAGATCTGAAGTTTAGTTTCTGCAGGAGGGAGAAATGCATTTGCCTGGGCATGCGTGGCTGTGGGTGGCACGTGCCTCGCTGAGCACCGTGTGAGTGTGACCCTTGCTTGCCCTGGCACCTTGCTCCTCGGGGTTTACAGAGCTTGTACTAGGGAACACAAGCCTTCCTCACCTGAAATGACATGGCTGACACAGTTCCAGCATAATCTGTTATTATTTATTGAACAGGACTCAAAGCAAAAAGTTGGGACACAGGCTTTTTCTTTTCCAGCATGTGTGGTTTCCAGTGGAGGTCATGTTCCTCTCTGTTGGAATTGGGTACATGCATTTTTCGAGACCATCAGAGACCTGGCTGGGTCTCGACCCAAAGGGATGGCTCCTCTTCTGCTGGAAGCAGAGGGGATATTTCAGTCCCAACCCAGCTTCTCCTCCCTACCTGCCTCATCTTCCAGTATGTCCACCTCAGCTGTTTCCCTTATTGATGGCAGTGCAGTTCCAGCCAGAGCAGTTACAGCACAGATTGCTTTGGCCCTTCAGGTCTTGTATTTTGATTACTCCCCAACTGAAATGTCAATGGCTTCTCAGTCACTTAGAGCAAAGACAGTGTTTGAAAAACTCAAGGAAATTAATTTAACTAGACTTGGAGAAAACATCTTTGGCTAGAAATTCAGGCTCCAGCCAACACAGTAGACTTCTGCCAGTTCAACTTCTGCCTTAGTCCTAGAAGCAAGCAATAAAAAGGGAGGGAAAAAGAAAGAAAGAAAAAAAAATCCCCTTCATTGCCCCTTAGATTTAATTGTGTTTTTTTGTAAGCCTCATAAATCCTGCCCAAATCACGTCATCAAGCCACAGGGAAACTGAAACCTTGCCCAAGGCAGGAGCCAGCAGGGCTGTTCAAGCCAGAAGGGTTACATTCAGGGACAAGTTCAATGCACTGCAGTCTTGTTTTGCTTGTCTCTGTGTGTGAGAAAGGCACCTGGGTGCAGGAGATGGTCCTGCCTTTTTCCTCTTTGGATGTTAGAAAAGATACAAAAGGAAGGGTGGCATGAGTGGAGGCAAAGCAGACATCCTTGAGGCCACCCCCTTGCCTTTCAAGTGTTTTTCCTTTTGTGCTGCAGTGAGGGGGAGCAGGAAGGGAGGGACAGGGACTCACACCAAACTGGCCTGACCAAGCACTTTATTTTTTCCTTTGGGCATCAGACAGACAGAGGGAGGAGGATTTAAAGCCCCAAATGTCTAAGCTGAACTACTGAGGGTTTTCTTACCCTTCTCTCTTGTGGCCCTCTCCTATAATTCTTTTGCATGTAACTCCCATCTGGAAAGAGAAAAGCAAGTTTGGCAGCTGAGCCTCCGTGGTGCCTTTGGTGCCTTCCCTTGGTCCCGTGTGTGGGGTGGGTGATGCCCAGCTGAGAGATCAGCAGCACCTCCCTGGAGGAAAAGCAGGATGTCCCCAAGGGCCAGCCAAAACATCCCTGTTGGTATTTCTTGTCTGGGGATGTGCACGATAGGTCTGACAAGGTTTCAGCAAGTGCATTGTTTGGATTTTCACTGGAGCAGGGCTTGGCCCAAAGCAGTGGCTAGCCCTGCACAGGGGCACAGTTGCTTTCCTGTGACACAGAGGTGCCACGTTATGCCCCACTGTGCACCTCCTTTGCCTCAGTGGCAGGCAGACCCCATCTCTCTGGAAGGGATACAGGCAGCAGCAGCAGGCTCTGATGGGGGCTGAGCTGTCACCAGCAGTGTTTAGTCACCCCTCTACAGAACTGCAGCAGAAGCTGAAAATATTTGCTTATTTTTATTTGGCTTTTTTCCCCATCTCCTGCAGGAAAATACATTTAAAAGCACAAGGGCCTAAGGCTCCCTCCTGCCAAGCACCAAGCCGAGCCCCCTCCACTCCACAAAGTCCCAGCAACCTGACCTTTGCCTTTGGTCGGGCTTTTTTCAGACTCATCATTATTTTGGCTGCATTTGTGCTGTGGAGGAATGCAGGTGTTTCCTCTGTTCCCACCAGCATGCCCATACTCTGGTTTCTGAAGGGTTAGGGAGGTTGCTCGTGCGTGTCCTGTCACGTTCCAGAAGGCATTTGAGGAAAATGTGGATGCAGTTCAGGCACATGACCAGGGAAACAACACATTTGCATGCACTTGCATGTAAGTGTAATTTAGGCAGGCAATGTGCCGAGCTTGCTTGAAAAACTGGCCCACGTTTTTCCATTTTTTTTTTTTTAAGTTAAGGAAAGGCAAACAACTTGTTCCTCCGTTTGATCTGTAATAACCCGAGCTGGTTCCTTTGGAAAGCTTATTTATTCTCCTTGGCTGCTGAAGTGGATGCTGAAGTTTGAGCATCCTGAGCAGAGACGGTGTGCTTATGGGGTTCTTTGTTGCTGAAGCTTTTGTTGGATGATTATGAGACTCATTTATATAGCTGTTTATGTATTAAAATGGTTGGGTTGCCTGGAGCTACGGATAAGCACTCCTTGTTTGACATATCTCTAAATAAATATGGAGGCACATTATTAATGGATACAGCTTTAAAAGCAAACACCCAGAGATGCACTTACAATAAGGGGAGGAAAAACCAAGGTTACATCATGTTGCTAGAGGCCAATTGCTTTGTTTTCTAAAATGTTTCTCTGCAGGACACAGATGATTTTTTGACTCATTCAGTGTTTGAGCATCCAAAAAGTCTCACAGTTGTTCCAAAATTCTTTCAGCAGCGTCCCACATGGCATTGATAGACGGTTACAGTGTTTTTCTGTCCAGTATATCCTTTTTCCCCGGTGGACTCATGCTTTTGTATTTCTGGAGAACTGTGTCCCTGCTGAGGGAAGAATCAGCATTTTAGGGCTTTTCAAACTACATAATTTTGCAGTCTGAAGAAGAGCAGATGGCCTGGGGCTTTTACATGTGTGTGAGTGCAAGTGTACTGATGGGTGGACACCCTGGGTCACCAGGAGAAAGTGGCAGTGTACTGGTCCTGCTGTCATGCTGCTGACCCCACAGGTGCTGATCTATAGCTGGCACAAGAAAACATATCCTAAGTGCAGAGCTGATTCCCTGACAGGCAGGTATCAACTCACTTGTGCACTCTCTGCCACCCCTGCTGCACCCCTTCTCTGGAGAGCAATGTTCCCATCACTGTGTTGCTTTCTCCTCCTCCTCCCCAGCTCTCTCAGGCTTAGAGCCAGAAGCTCCCACCTGCTGATGGCCCTGCTGTTTGCTCCTGAGCCCTACCAGGAACTGATTGTTGTTTGTTTTGGATCTGAAGGGCACGGATTCGAGCAGGGCTGTGACTGAGGACAGGTTGTCCTGCCTCTGAACAGGGAGCTGAACCCAGGGTTCAGAACTGCAGGTCAGGTTAAGAGCTGGCATCCCTCTGTTCTCACTGCAGAAATATTGATGCTTTTGCTGCCATTTGTGCCCTGGGCCAGCCACCTGCAGTTCTGGATAGAGGATTCACCACCAGCCAGCTATTCCAGGGGCCAGCAACTCTCTGCTCAGACCTCTGTGCTCAGCAAAATCCATGTGATGACATTTGGGACATCGGACTGAGAAATGCCTGCCGATCTTCCTTGGGGAGCTGCAATGCTCCCAGGGATGCAGGTGCATCCTGCTTTGGCAGGCTGGATGGCTGCATCCCTGCACACACCTCAATGGTGCTGTTCTGCCAGCAAAAGCCTGCAGCACAAACCTGGCTGTAGTTTTTGTGGGCACAGGCCAGATTTTCATGACATGCCTGCTGTGCCCTGGGGGCAGGCTGGGACCCTGAACCCTCCCATGGAACATGGAGCCAGAGCACAGCAGTGCTAATGCTGGCCCAAGGGGGCCATATAGCTTGATGAGCCCCTTCCTGCTCTTCACTAGCTTTGGGGTCAGTTGTTTCTGCTCACCCAATTAAAAAGCAAATACACTGTGCTTGGAAAACCACTGAAGGAGCAGCTTGGCAGTGTGAAGCAGCAAGACTCCTTGGTGTGGACATGCTGGAGGCATGCTAGCTATTTAAGCCCTCAGAGGGGATGGTGAGGCTCCTGGCAGCTACTCTGGCTCCTTCCTGGGACACACAATCCCCAGGCTGAGGGCTGGTGGCTCTCTGGAGGGCGAAAGCAGGGCAGACCTTGTTATTGTCTGCTTAACTGGCCTCTTCAAGTGGTTGGCCTATTTTGTATGTGGTTGTTTGTACTGCAGTCTCATCTGTAGGTGGGTGAATTGTTCTCTTCCTCATCTGGCACTACTCCTGTGGGCTAGGCAGGAGTTGGCTGGTGTGCTCCTGTTTGTTTGCTCGAGGGAAGAGGTGTGCGTTCACCTTCCATGGGGAGGGTGCAGGCTCAGCAGCCAGTGTGCCTCTTTTGGAGCCAAGTGTTTGCAAGGGCTCCTCAGACTGCTGCTGGCTTCTGGAAGCGTGTCCCTTGGCATCGCTGCCACAAAGCAGGGGTGGTGTCACAGCCCGACCCTTTGCTCCATGAACAGCCTCCCCGAGAGGCTCAGCCTTGGGGCTGGGTGGCTGCAGGAGAGCCACAGACCCAGCCAGGCACAAGCACCCTCTGCAAGCAGATTTGGCTGTGATGTCTCTGCTGTGCTGCATGAAAGTCACAGTCCCTGCTCCCAGCACCCTCGAAGCGCTGATGTGGTGTCCAAGCAGTGGCTTCTCCTTGTGGGACCAAGGGTCCCGTGGGCTAGGGACCATGCACGTGGGATGCAGGACTCAGCAGGAGGGAAAGTAGGGAAGAGTGGAAGAACACAGAAAGTTTACCAAAAAGTGTAATCCAGTTACAGTGCCACCATTGTCCCAAACTTCTACCCCCTTGCACTTGCCTGTGTTGTTGGAATATGACCAGCTGGCAAAGGGAGACTGGCCTGGGAACTTACGGGCTGGCTTGGAGATGTTTGTGAACCCAGCTGCTCAGCTTCTGCTCGGATTCCAAGAAGCTGTGAGCCTGGCAGGAGGGCACTCTGCTGTCAGAGCAGGAGCACCCATGGCACTTCTAACCTCTAGCCTGCTCCCAGGACTTTTGCAATCCCCCACCTCTCCCACCAGCTAGAATTTGGTTCTCCTTAATTACTCCTGCCCTCTTCTGTGAACAGCCCTCTGTCAACCCGTGGGACAGCTCTCCCGAGGAATGTGAACAGAGCTGGCTTTCACACGTGTGCTGTTAAACATTAGCTGCATCCCTCTCGGCAGGCAGCCACTTTCCATCTTCTGTGCTGTGCTCTTTGCCACGCATGCCGGCCTGCCTGTGGTACAGGGCACTCACTCCTCATCTTCCTCAAATGGGCAAGCAAAACTGCATGATATTGAGGTGAATGTGTTGAACTTCTGGCTAACTTACAGGCTTTCTCTACACAGCAGAGCTTTGGGATGTGATGAAGGAGACAGAAGTGTTGAAAAATATGGAGAGAGAATAAAAGGGCAGGTGGGGGTGATCAAATTCCAGCCAAAAAAAATCTCCAAAGCAGCAAACCAGAGATGGATGAAGAATTGCCAGTGAGTCAGGGGGAAGGAATGGCAGCATTGTCTCATGTTCAAGCAGAGAATCTGTAATGGAAGAAGATGAAGTGCCAGGGAACTAATATCCCTCTGCAGCAATTGTTTGATCCCTCCCTTCCCCTCCAAAAAAGCAAGTTGCTGCTGGCTAGCTAACAAGTTAAAAAATCCAGTCCAAAACCTAATCCAGTCTCTTGTGCCAATAAGCGCATCTGTCAGTGTGTCAGTGTTGATCCTCCTTCAGTACATGCCACATGCTCATGTCTTTACACAGGATGGGCTGGAAGGACCATTAACTAGATTAGAAATTCTAAGGCACAATTAAAAACCGTGCTGCTGCTTTGCTTTAATCTTCTCTCCTCTGGCTTCCAGGCTTGTTTTTTCCCTGGGCTGACACAGTCCTAAGTTGTTTGGTGGTGGTAGGGCAGCATTATGCAACCCGGGCTGGTTTCTAAAGTGTGTAACATTGTGCATTACCTTGGCAGCAACACGAGGCTCTCCAAAAAAAAAAGAGTAACCCGACCAACTGGCAAAACAATAGCTGCATTTACTGCCTGAGGAGGAGAAGATTTGGGCATTGAAGCCGTGCAACCAAAGACCAAAATGTGCAGTTTGCTCTCCGGAGTTGCGCAAGAAAAAATTGTACAAGGAAAGGAAACGTCTGGTGTATTTGTTCAAAATGCAGCTGTACCTCTGCAGACCTGTGGCAGGCGGAGGTGCACGGGAAGGAGGGAGCCTGGAATGTTCCTGGCAATCAGTGGCACTCAGTGAGGCAGGACTCATGGCACTGAAGCCTAGAAGAGGGGCTCTGTGCCAGCTGCAGGTCCCCCATTCCCACGCAGACCATTTCCCCAGGGAAAGCTGCAGATAACGCCATGGCGCACGCTCCTGCAAGAGGGCTCCTGCTTTTATTCCTCCTGCTCTCCCTGCGCAGCCTGGCGTGGAGTTTCCTTATCCTTCCTGCAGCGAGGGATGCTCGGGCAGTCCCTGCCCCGCGGCTGCGAGGCAGAGGGCGGCTCTCGGCGCCCGGCTGGTGCCTGTGCCCCCCGGGCAAGGGGAACCCGGGAGAAGCAGCACCATTTGGAACATTCCTGACTTCCTAGGCAACATCTGATAACACCGGGCGGATTGCAGCCTCTTTTCTGAGACAGGGAATTGCTCCTTAATTGCTACTGCTTTGTACAAATGCAGTGGGAATCTTACAGAGGACATAACATATTCTAAAATGACTTTTAAAAATTATTATTGTTATTATTATTATTATTATTCCTTAGCTGTTTCCCTCACACAGAACCACATTTATTACATTATTAATGGCCTCATTGGTCCTTTTTCTGGTTCTGAGTCGTTATAGTTTCTGTCATTATGCAGTTTTTAAGGTACAGATTGAATCCTGGCCTACCTGCATTAAAAATGGTAGAGTTCAGAAATTTTATTTTCACAGGTTTGGGCATCAGGGTATTGTTGCATTCTGTCCTGTGCTTATTGTGATGAAAAGCTTTCATCACCACAGCCTACAGAATATATCAGGAATATACTTCCCCTCCACAGAAAATTAGAGACATTATAATTGTACCACTGGGATTTTACAAATGAATGCTATAGTGTCCTAGTATTTCTATAGGAACCTATTTGCTTATCCTTTTTAAATGCGGCAAGATTTTTTCATATGGTAATGTTTAGGATGCATTATGAAGGCCTTTCATCTCCCTCTGAAGCACAGGGTGAAATATGGGTCATGGCTAGGATGAAGCAGTAAGATCTGGTAGTCTGTCGCATCTGATATGGCAAAGCCTGTGCTGCCAGGAAAACCATCGTCCTTTTGGGAACTTAATGACTTGGTGGGGTTGCTTTAAAATTGCAGCTACGCCTATTGGATACTTTTTTGGATGAAAGAACAAGATCATTCACTCTCCTTACTGTGGCGTGCCAGCCAGGTTTAAAATTAATATCGACCCATGTTGAAGGGAGAAGGAAATGAAAGAAGCGTTTCTTCCCCAGAAACAGCCCTGCTTTCCTGCCTTTTCCATACGTGCACAGACGTCTGCCAGTTTTGGCACCAGAAAACATTAAAAATAAGAAGTTTTTTAAATACTGGGAATTCTTTCGCGTCTTTAGGTGTCGCCCAACAGGAATGCAGAGGCTGTAAAACGGACAAAAGAGAATTGAGCCAGTCAGTGTTTCTGCAGAGAGCTTATTCCTGCCTAACAAAACATTTGAAATATCCCTCGTGTTTTTGGAGAAGGCTAGAACAAGGTGAAAGGCCTCTTGTGCCCTGGAGCCTGGAAACTGCGGAGAAGCCCAGGGCTAAGGAACAGAGGCTGAGTTTCCTGCTGTCCCAAATTCACTCCAGCTCTGTAGCAGATTCCAGGAGTCTGGGATAGCTGATGTGAGATGCCTGTGGTCTTTTTTGCTAGAAATACCGAGTACCTATCCTGGACACTGATGTGGAGCACAATAAACTGTGGTAAATCACGCTCTTGGCACTCAGAATACAGATGTTTGAAATGAACAGAGGCTCTCTCAAGAGATATTTTTTCCAGCCATAAAAAGAGGGAATAGCTACATTGCAAGAGAGGAGGTTAAATCACAGAGTTTTTTGTAAACTGCTGCGAAGCTTTGGGGAGGAAGCCATTATAGGAGTACAAATTGCTCTTTATTTTTTATTTTATCTATTGCCTCATTCTCAAATAATGAAACTCTGAATGTACCTCTTTGCTAGCTGCTGAAAAATAAGAGAATGTGGGAGGATTCTTAATGACACTAATAAACCCAGCTGAACACTTTGCCAGCAATTTTTTTTATTGCGAAAATACAATTTTATTAATACAAATGGTCTTTGTAGGATTGTATTTGTTGTGACACAGTTTTGTTTAGAAAAATATACAGGCCAAATTATTTTGTTCAATAATGTTCCCTTTTTCTCCGGTTAGAATGGAGCACTTAATTTCAGAATTTCATTTTATAATGGCTTTTTTTTTCCCTTTTTTTTTTTTTTGTTTGGACAGTGTAATTTGTATGCCACAATAAAAATATAAAGAATTGAAGTGACGTGATTTTAATGAAAGTGCAATGTATTAGCATGGGATAGTTTTATGTGAGTGGAAACTTGAATTAGTGGGAAAAATGCCAATGTACTGGTGGTCCACTCTGCAGCCTTTCTGCCCTGCTGTGCTTAGGGAAGAGATGAAAACTGGAGTGTCCAGAACAGCCCTTTTTGCTTCTTCCATTCAATCCTTCTTTTTATTAACACCTTCCTTAGATAGAAGATAGCATGATTTCAACTGCAGGCTATTTTCTGGCTGCAGCACATGGATTTTTCTCTTCTCTCACATGTGTGGAGATTGTGGCCATGTGTGGCAGGGCATCATTCAGCCAGCAGTGAACGGGGGTGTGAAAATCCATCCCTTTCGCTGCTCCCAGCCACTGGCCTGAGTTCACATGCTGAGTTCAGGGGTGCTCTGTGTTTGTATCTCCACATGCTGTTGCATTTGGTGGGTGCTGTGAGAGCCCATGGATCATTTTCTTCCTACCATCCCCTTTGGCAGTGTGGTGCTGGCGAGATAAATGAATTGCTGCCCTTCTTAGGGGGTTTTGCCTGCTGATGTGATGGTGCCATTTGGGTGGGGTGCCCCACTGAGTAAAGATGATAAATTGTGGTGTACAGTAAGTCCCATGAAGGACAAGGAATGATCCTGCCTTATTTTGGGGAAGAGAGATGTGGAAACATCTGCCCTTGGAAGCCACCAAGAATGGAGCAGGAAAAGGAATGAGCAAAGTGGGACCTGAATTCTGCGAATGGACACGTGTCGGAGGTGGTGTGGTGCTCTGAGTGGTCAGAGCCCAGGCAGAGCCCGAAACCATGGCTGCTCTGTGCTTTTCCAGGAAAATGGAATACATGAGGCCCTGCAGTGTGTGCACTCTGTTAGGCATTGTCTGGAGTGGCTTTTCAGGGAGCAAGGGAGCTCTCTGTGCATTAGCTGGAACAACTCCTCCATGGAATGTACGCTCTGCTTCCTTGCTTCTCTGGACCACTCCCTCCCGTCTGGCTCTCAGCACTTCCAGGCTTCAAAATGTTCAAATAACTCAGTTTATCCTCACAAGACCTCTGTGGGAGGGATGGAGGGATGGGTAAATCCTTAGTTTGCAATTGGGAAACTGAAAAATAATCCCTCATCCCTAATTTGCAGTGAGGCTTCAGTGTGCCAGGCAGTGCTCAGACCACGCTGCAAGCACATGCCTGCACACACAGGAGCAAATGGGCACTTCTGCATGTCTCTGTACTGACACAGCTGTGTTTTTATGGCTTGGTCAAGCTTGTGTGGGTACAGCAGGTTCAAACATAATTTGCTTTTGATTTCCTTCACACAACGCACACCTGGTATGAGAGAGTCTCATTCCCCTGCTTGTAAGAGATGTATTTCCCTGCTGGGCTTGGTCAGTGAGGAGGAGAAGGAGTGAACCATGTGCAGTGACATCTGTGGCAGTGTGTACTTGGGCACAGCACAGTGTAACCCACAGTGGGGCTGGCCAGAGGTGCCAGCACTGTCAGATACCACAGGATGTGAGGAGCCAAAGGCACCGCTGCCTCGGGGTGCTCCTGGGCACAGCTGCTGCACCTGGGGGGCTGCTTTGGGTTGGTTTGCTCTTCCTGGGATCAAGCTAGTACCCCCCAAAGGATCCTGCATGAAATTTGTAAGCCAAGGTTGAGCCTCTTTGTCTTGTGATGCTTGCTTTAATTTTACTGTGGGCTGTCAGGAGAATAATTTGCGATTAAAACTGAAAGCTGCCTTGGAACAGCTGCCAGGCTGGGAGATGTCGGTGGGGGCTCCGAGGGGTTTAGTGAACTCCAGATCTTTGGTGCATTGTTTTCCCCACACTTAGATCCATGTGTAGGATCTATTCCCAGATCTAATCAGGATTTGGAATTGCAAAGGGGTGAATGCTAGAGCTGTGATTGGAGTCTGGGAGGACAAGGCAGCCCTTGTGTGATTTACCTTTATGCTGCTGTGAGCTGCTTGAAACCCTTTATAAGAAAGGGGTGAGTCTGATTTAATGAATTTACCAAAGCTCACAGGTTTGTGGTGAAAAGTCAGTACAACAGGTCTTTGTGAGCCCCAGATTTATGACATGTAAATAAGTTGGTGTGCTAATTGTGGTTGGTGTAACAGGTAGCAGGCATGTTAAAAAAGTCTCGCAGGGTGATTTATGTGGGTTATTTCACACACACTTGTGTGAAATGCGTTTATAGATCCTCTGCCTCCCCTCCCCGCGGCTGCAAGGGTAGGAGCAAGGAGTAGCATTCAGCGTGGGCTGGCCCAAGCTTCCTCCCTGGGGTGCTGAGTTCCAGCAACCAGGAATCATTAAAACAGCAGAGAAAAAAAAAAATGGTTTTTTGGCCGAGCCTGAGCCCTCCCATCAGCGTTGCCTTGCAATCTCTGTACTGAATGGAAACCGTTTCCTCTCTCCCAGCCCTAAGCTTACAGACTGGGTTTCCTGCCTTCCTGTTAGTGCCTCCACCTACCCAGACAGCTCTGACACTTCAGACTTACTGATCAGCTATTTTCTACCACAGCTCTTTTAGCAAAGGTTTTATGCGGCGGTGTAACAGCTGACTAAGCAGCGAGCCTGCGAGAGAGAGAAATGAATGTAGGGCTTTTTTTATCCAGCAACCTGACAAGGCTCCATCTCAGACTGGGAGGCATTTCTCCATGAGAGCAGCCTGTTTAGTTGGGTGGGCTGATGTTCAGTTATGCTCTTGGAGCTGGGAGGCAAGCCCTGAAGGGGCCCCCCATGAGGTAAAAAGGCAGGGGGATGCATCAAATACAGTGCCTAGGAGAGAGGAGCGCAGACAATTTGCATAGTGAAACCACGATGTGAAGATATGCTGAATGTGTGACTTGGCTTTGAAAACAGTTATCATATACAAAAGCAGTTAATACATAGGAGAATTCTAGAGGGAGACTCTGGGCCAGAAATATGAAAGTTCAAAGTGATTTTCATAACAGACAGCCTGTCATTTCAGAAGACTGCAGAATGGGACATTTTGGGGCACCACAGCTGAGCTGGAACCAGCCAGCCAGCTTCAAACTGAATTTTACATATATATATATATATATACATGTATATATACACACACGTATATATATATTCCCTTGTCTGTGCTGAATTCTTTCCATAGTCACCGTAGTGTAACCATTCAGAGCATATTTCCATGGTGCTTTCAGTTTTCATGCTTGCTTTTGCAAATTACTTCAAATATATCTCAAGAAACGAACTAACTCTGTCTTCAGTTAGTGATGGATGTGCCTTAAAACATTCAAAGCACTCAAGAAGTTCTGATATCTTTGGTCTGATCCTTAGCCAAACTATGTCTAGCCTTGTTGGAGTCACTGTTTTATCCAGACACCATTGGCAAAAACATCTGTAGACTTCCATTTAAACACTGTTGATCTACTGTCATCTATCATAAATGGGTCTTTAATTTTACCACACCAGGCAGCTGGTGAAAAAAACCCAAAAACTGGAGCATAATCCTTTGCACATTTTAGGGATTGAGAAAATTTATGTTACTGTTATGGCACCTGGTTTCCACTGTGAGGTGGTCTTATTAAGAAGTGCCCCGTTGGCCCGTGGGTGGTGTTTGAGGGCAGAGGGGTAAGGACACCAGCAGGACATTAACACTTGCCCACTGATGAGACACACTCCTGGACAGGGCTGCTAATTCTGGGAAGGCATGTTCCCTCCTTCTGCCTGGAAAAAGTGAGAAAGAATAGAGGAATAGACAATTACTAACAAGGCAAACCAGCGAAAGTGCTCAATGAGTTCATAAGGACTTGAGAAGGAAAATAGAGAACACAGATGCTCAAGGAACTATTGGTAAAGAGAGAAGATGCTGTGGATGGACTTTGTAGGGGGATAAAATCTGGCTCAGTGGCAAGATGGAGCAAGATTAGAAAGTCCAGGCCTGACCTGTGTGCCTGAAGATGACACGAGCTGGAGGGAAAGGTGACTTCATCTGAGGATGCTTTTTCCTTGTGCTTTGTCTTTTAAGAATAGCAGTGGCACATTTCTATTTGTACCTGCTCCTGTCTCCGTGCTGGCCAGTACCTCCTTGAACAACTAACTTGCACAGCAAAAAGGATGAAATATCCATTGGTGCTGGGAAGACATGACATTCCTCTCATTCAGAAGGAATCTCAGGGGTGCCTGTGAAAAGTGTTGGGAAGGCAACTCTGCAAAATTGAAACTTTTACTCTTTATACTCAGTACAACACACATGGTTGGAGGAAGGTTTGCCCTCAGACCATGGGGAGCTGAGAAGGATGCTCAGTACTGGAGTTTCTACTGAATGGGTCAATAAGCCCACTGATGTGCTGGTGCCTTTCATGGCATGCCTAGAAACTGCTGCTGAATGCAATGCAGCCCTGACACCTCAGTGATTCGATTTCTCTGAATGCCATGCCAAGCAGATGAGAAGCCTTTGTCAGCCGGTTTGGGTCAAGTCCGTCATCCGATCCCTGACCTACAGCTTGTGGGAGCGGGAGCACAAAGGATGAAGTCATCAGAAAAGTGCAAAGGTCTTGTGCCCTTGGAGGGGGGAGTTAGATGTGCCAGAGGAACAACATATTCAGAATAAATCAATAAATCAAAGATGCCAGCCCTAGGCAGATGTGTTTCTGTGCTGATTCTGGTGCCTGTGAAGAAGCATAGCAAAGCAAGGGTTGCCTTGGTGTCTGAGAGGGGCTTTCACACCATAGGTTTGAAATGTACTGTCACCACTGGAGCATCAGGGGATATTTAACATGCAGTGCTGCCTGCCTTTGCTCCCCTGACCACAGGACTAACTAGAGCCTGCAGAGTGAGGAGGATTTTTCAAAGTGGTGTGGTGGGCTAGCAGAAAAAAAAAGAATGTGTTTGTGGTGCTACAGCTATTCTCTGTATGTAAATGTCTCTTTTTACTCTGTTCAGATTCCATTTTCCCCAGGCTTTCCTCTGATGTCTTTTATCTCAGCAGAAGTGGGTCAAACTCATCTGTATGTTCAAGAGGGAGGTCTCAACTACTGCATCTAGATAAGATACCTTCGGGCCAATGTCACAGCCTGCCCACTCCAGTAAGGGGCACGACTGCTTCTACAAGCATGGGAAGGTCCCCGACCATAATGCCGGTGTCGCTTGATGGCTTTTCAGCTTTTCCCTCTCTGTATCTCCACGTCGATCCCAGGGCTTGTGAGACGCTGGAGAGGCTGGATGTTCTTGTGTCTGTGGTTTGGACAAGAGAATGAACAGGACTCATCTGGCTCCAAAACTCAGGATATTAGTTACATGCAGGTAGGCTCTCCAGCAGGGCATGCTGACCACTGCATGTACCAAAACAACCTGGGTTGCTTTCTCTGGCTTGACATTTCAGCTCCATGCCTTAACATGTTTGCATGGAAAGTGAGACGGGGCAGCATTTTCAAAGGTGAGGATGCAGAGGTTTGCAGGGACCATTAGCAGAAGGGTTCGCTTGAAGAGCTGGAAAATTAAATAAGGAGAGTCTAAGAAGGGTGATTTAGGAGTGCAGGGGCAGCAAGATGCCAAGGCTATGGACAGATAAATGGAGTATCAATTTAGAGTAAATTGTAGTGTAGCAGCTCTGTGCATGCCAAGTATTATGTGATTTTAGAAGCCAGGCAAGTTTAACCCTTATATCCCAGCTCTGGATATGTCACTGTTGTGGCAGGACTGGCTGGTTCTCACAGATTGCAGGGTATCTCTGGCTTTTTAAAGATGGGACAGTTTTAGATCTTGCCACAATTTGATCCATTTCTGGCTCATGGATCCTTGTGTGGGAACAGAAGAAATAAAGTGAGGACTTGGGAAGAGTGTGGAGAATGAAAGCCCAGAGAAGTGAGAGGGAGCAGGAGGCAGGAGGCATCCATGGGCCTCCGTGGTGATGGTGCAGAGCAGTTCAGGGAAGTGGGAGAGAAGCCAAAGGGCTGGGGTAAGATGACATTGTCAAACTGATGAGACCACCTCCAGGACAGGAGACGAAAAGCCATGAGTGAGCCCAGCACTGTTGCAGCTCAAGCTGCTTTCTGGAAGTAGCTCTGGCCAGTGTCACACCAGCAGAGCTGTGGTGGGGGCACACATGGCCTGGATGATCAGCCCTCCCACTCATCTTATGGGAGCTGGTTTGGCCTGTGCCAGTTCTCCGTGGGTCACTCTCCTTGTACAATCCACAGCCTGCTCTGCCTGTGGGGATGCTTGCCAGATTTCAGAGAATCACGGAAGAGTTTGGGTAGGAAAGGACATTCAAAGGTCATCTAGTTCAACCCTCTGCAATGACCAGGGGTGTCTTCAATTAGATCAGGTTGCCCAGAGTCCTGTCCAGCCTGATCTTGAATGTTTCCAGGGATGGGGCATCCACAACTACTCTGGGCAACACATTGCAGTGTTTCACCACCCTCATTGTAAAAAAAAAAAAAAAACTGTCTGGGACTAACTCCCCCATGGACTCCAGCGGCCTGGAGGTTCACTACCTCTCCACTCAAGCCCTGTGGCCCCACTTTCCTCTGGGGAAGATTGCTGGAGGCATTGGCTGGAGAGGCAGCTTCTCAATTTAATTTGAAGTTTCCGTTGTTATCCCTGTAGGAGCAGGGAGTTGTAGTGGAGTGGGCCATTGCCATTTCATGCTGTTAATACCAGTGACATTGTAATTTTCATGGCTGTAAAGATGCCTGGAGCAGAGGGTGGGCCCACTTGAAGTTAGCAGCAATAGGGTTTTTTTCATACTCAAGAGAACAAATGATCTTTCCAGCAAGCAACCTTCACTTCTGTTCCCATGATCTGCTCTCCTCCCAAGAAAGTACTCACTTCAGAAAGACCCTGCAGCCCTGCAGAGTGTGAAGGGCTACCCATAAAACAGACACACACACAGATATGCAAACAAAAAAACCCCCAGCAAAGCAAAAAACCCCAAACAACCACAATCACCCCCCACCCCTCTCTGATATAAAAAGCAGCTGCTGGAAGTGAGAGCTAGGCTAATGTGGGGATGAAAGCATTTATGCAGAGCAGAGGTGGGGAATATTGGCTCAGTGGAGTGGGTGGAAGTGTCCTCATGAATGAGCAGCACGAAGCAGGGCTGCCTCAAATAACAAAGAGGAAAGGAGGGCGTTAGGATTTGATAGTACAGACTTCGGAAAAAATGAGAAGCTGAGGAGAGAAGGAAATCATGGCTAATTTAAAACTGCCTTGGAGAAGCAGGTGGGAGGAAGACCTTGAACATTTGTTACACTGGGACTTGAAAGTAAGGAAATGTTAAAACAAGGGTTGGAAGGCAGAGCAAGGGAGGGCTCGTCTCCTGATTGCTCTTTAAAATTAACAATACTGACTCTCAAAGAGAACATTGGGGATTTTCTGAGAACATGCAGAGCTCCTGGAGTAAAGTATCCTAAGGGAAGGGCAGAGGAAAGAGAATGAAGCCAGTGGCTTCCAGAAAAATGATGATATGATGAGTCAGAGACACTTCCAGTCGCACTGAAATATTTACTCTTTGTCTGCCTGTATCCACATCAAGAAATGAGGGCAACCCTTCTTTGACAGGTTAGAGTTATGCTATCAGGAGGTGTGCTAAGGGGATGAAAAACAGCACCCAGAGGAGCTTTATCAGCTCTTCCTGTTGTTACTTGCTTTGAGCCAAATTCTTATTGACTCAGTTGGGTGCGTACTGGGGTGACCAAGAGCAGAGACTGGACACCTCTTCCCAGTGTGCCTGTGTTTCCCTTTGTCTTGACAGAGGTGACAGCTCCTTTAAACAAGGCACACATGACAGTGGCACTGTGCCTTCTTGAAAAGTTGCCTGCATCTGCATCCCACATTTTATACAAAGAAAACGAGGGCCATCCAGAAAAAATAGGCACAAGCAGCCAATACAATCAGTTTCAATGTATTCTCCTTTTTTCAAAAAAGGAGGCTGAACAACTCTCCAAAATAATCAGAGCTGTTAAATAACACTTATTCTGTGTGGAGGAAGTACAGTGCTATGGGACTGCTGGCCCATGCCAAGGAAAACACTTGGACTTGCTATAACAATGGACCAAACTGAAGGAAATGGGAGGCTGTGGTGCCTATGGGCTGTTCTGGAGGGAGCTGTGGGGAGTGGGAGCTGGGGCAGAGCCGAGGGAGGAGAGGCACGTGGTGGCCGTGCCGTGTGTCCGGAGCACTCGCTGGCTCGCTCTCCCCCAGACAGTGTCTCCCAGCAGCCAAGCCCAAATCAGGTCATGAAAACAGAGCACTGCCACCATGCAGCAGCTTTGTGGTGATCAATCAAATCACAGTGATTTCACTGAGGGAAAAACTTAGGTTTTATTTGTAAGAGTAAATACATTTTTTTCCCCCTTTCCCCTCTGCTCTACCCTCAACTATTACCTGCTCATATTCAACAAATAGTTAATATTTCTGAAACACTGTTAAGGATCCCAGCACCAGCACTGAATAAAGATGTAGCAATACGTATGCAAAGGTTTTAGAGCTTAGAGTACAAGGATAAGCTGAAGAAATCCTTTAAGGACTGTATCTGATCAATCCCATATTCTGCCTCCACCTTCCCCATGCAATATTAATAACCTTATTTCAAACCAGACTGTCTCTGTCCCACTCAGCCACATCCCATTCTCACGGGTATGTGGATTTTCAGACATCTATGCTCAGGTGTCTGCTCTGTAACAGCAGTATTGAGCAGCCCAGCCCAGCTGCTGGCGTGGCCCAGGGTGGGGAGGCAGGGAGAGAAGCAGGCTGCTTTCCACAGGCTGCTGGATGGAGAGTGCTGGTCATGTAGAGCCAGATCGTATTTGCAGCTGCAGCACTCCAGCATTGTGGCACTCATGCAGAGAGCCATCACATGACAAATACGCCACTTGCATGCACAGGTATCAGATTAAAAACAAGCAGTGTTTGGCCTGCGCAATTCTATGTTAGCTCTGCTTGCCTGGTGATGGGAGGGAAGGGCTTCAGCTGTGTCACAGATTTTATATGTGAAAAGAGATTTAATGAAGCTCTCTAAGCTCACAGTCATTTTCTCGTGCTTTTCATGGAGCAGGAGGTGAAAATGTAGATTTGATTAGTGTTGCTGGATCTGTTCTAATAAAAGACATCCTTACTTTGTCTTCCCATCCTCACACAAGGAGACATATTAGCTCCTGTGTTTCTTTTTTCTGCCTCTGCACACAAAACATATCTCTCCCTCCTATAGGTCTCCCTGTAAAGGTATTTATTCTTGATCTTCAGGTGTCCTTAGTCATCCCCAGACCCCAGCACTATTGGACAGCTGCTCCTGTCTATGGCTGTGCAGCCCCACTCCCCGGCAGCCAGCCCCATGTGCAGCTGCAGCATGGCTCCCTGCTGGTCTCCCACATCCCAGCAGCTGCTCTCCTGGACTGCATGAGATCCCCACATGACGGGCTTCATGCAAGCAGGATGTATCATGGTGTGTAGCTGGAAAGGGGGACACTCATCGAAACTGATGTAGGGATGAGGTGGTGTCCCCCTCGGATTGCCCCTGCCTTGAGGGCATGTGAGGATGTGGTAGTGGGAGGACCAGCATCTGTGCCAGGGCAAGCCTTCTCCTGACCCAGACCTGCTGTACAGGGCAAATCCCTCATGCCCTGGAGGCAGGAACAGGAAGGGAGGAATGGTTGAAACAGGAATTGCTGACAGCCTTATTTTGGTCAATGTCCCACTGAAGTCAATGGGATGTTGCTCCAGGAAAAACTGGATAAGGATCTGGGGTTTGGCAGTGGCAGAGGTTCTGTCTTCTCGCTGTTTATTCTCTGAGCGGAGCCCTAACCTTCTGTTTGTGACTTCATGATCATTTCCAGAGCTGTGCTAATGATGTCATACCCAGGGGATTCTGGCTTCAGGTGGAAAATTAACAGCAGGAGCAGATGAACTCTTTAATAAACAAAGTTCCTGTTTTCATGCAAATGTCTTTAGAAATAAGGACTGAGGGGAGCGAGAAATATAGAAATTTATGGTATAGAAGCAACACTGTTTGGAAACAGACTTTTTATGAGTTTTCCAAGAGGCGCCAGCTGCTCTTTAATGTTTTCATTTAAGAGTTTTATGTATGAAAGCTCTAGCTTGTGTAAACAGCAAGGCTGAGAAAGTTGCAGGGATTGTTGTTAATGGTGAACGTAACAGGCTGGGGATTTGGCTTGGAAAAGACTCTGAGTGTTGAAGCTTTTTCGGAGCAGAGGTTTTTAACGTGGCTGGATGATGCCTTTGAAGTCTCTGTTGTTCTCTGGGCTCTCCTGCCCATGCCTCTCACTCTCATGGCCACCCCCAATGTCCCTCCTTTCCCCCAAGACCTGAGAGAAGGTGGCACAAGTGCATGGGAAACCCTTTGGGCAGGGTAGCACCTTCTCTGCTGTGCGGCAGCTGGTCATCTTTCAGGAGCAAGCCCCGGCTTGGGGGGTGACCAGGTTTCCACAGTGCCCCTTGCTGAGCTCTGGAGGCAGGGCTGGGCAGGGTGCTGCTGCAGCAGCATGGCAGAAATGCAGCCAGCCACCCATCATCCTGCCTGTCTTGTGCCCTGCTCCTCCCTGCCCTCACCAGCAGCCACTGCTGATCTGCATCAGTTCATCTGCTGTTTTGGTGAGTGCCTATTGTGCACTCCAGTTAATATAATTGCTTTATTTTGCTGGACAGGGTGCTGGAGCCCATGCCACAAACAGCTTTGTGAGTGTTTTTCTGGTGGGTTCTCTTTGTTTGGCATTTCATCCTCCAGGGGTGACATGTGTGGCACCAGACTTAAAAAAAAAAATCAATCAAGTCCCTTCAGCAAGGCCAGTGGACACCCAGCACTTCCCAAGGAGGATCTGTGGTGCTTGCTGCTCTCCATCCTGCTCTCAATGTTTTTGTGCAGCAGCTTTCTGTTTGCTCATCTACAGGAATACTCTGCATCTTGCCTGCCTGTTTTTGAAAAGGTGACTGCTGATGACAGCTAAGATAACAAGAGAGTGGGTTTTGGTGGTTTTTTTTTTTTTTTGCCTTCATGAGAACACCTCCAGTTCTATTAATAAAATCCTGAATCTGACTCGTCCTTCTGAGAACTCCTGGCCTCTCTTCACCCATTCAAATCTGTATTTTTAAGCTGCTGTAGGTGGATTGTCGACAATGGTTGTTATGCAAACTCCAAGTGCTGGCTTCAGGAGCTTCTTAGAAATATGCAATGAGTAATCTTATATTTCTGACAGGTCTACGAGGAGGGAGGGTGTGCAGTTTTGCTGAAGATAGGTTGACAAAATAAGTGTCAATTCATGACAAACTGACTGCCAAAAATACTCACATCAAACACTGAAAACAATTAGTGAACAGTATGACAGAACATCTCTGCGGCTTGGGAGTGCACTGAGGACAGAACCCCTCACTAGTAAATGGGTATTTTAATGTTTTTTGGGTTTTTTTGAATTTGGGCCAGGAGAAATGATCAGGTCCTTTGTTCTCCAGCATTACTTGCAGGTTTGGTGGTTTGGGGTTTTTTTGGGAACTGATAGGCAGTGGCTATACTTGAAAGAGAAGATAGGTATATTTATTTTTTTAGCTTGTTGTGTGAAATGAGCACTGATCACATGAGACCTGGCTAATACAGTAGGATTACAGGGGTGTGAGATGGACATCAAAATCTGAGGAACTGTATCAGTAGCAACCTGGACTGCAGAGGTTTCTGAACGTGAAGCTGAAGCAGCATCCCATGCTCTAGTGGGCTGATTAATTTCATACTTTGGAAAAAAAAATATCTGAAGAGGAATTTTCCTGAATAGAGAACTGGCAGTTGATAGCTCCGTTTGTACATGGTCTGGATCAGAAGTATAACATGCAAGCCTTCAGATGCCAAGCTGAGCAAAACAGGGACAAGAAAGACTTGGGGCAAGGGACTGGCAGCAAGATGAGGTCCCTCCCCAGATAGCTGAGCACTTGGAAGAGTCACCATGTGCTGCAGTTTGCCATTTGACCCAAAGTCATCACATCCAGTGCTGGCTGGAATTGGGAAGTCTGGCTTTGTAGTTGCTGTTTCCTGACTGTGATGTGTGGCTCCTGCAGAGCATGCCAGCAGTGCATGGGGAAGAGGAGCCAGTGCTGTGATGGCCCTTGGCTTGGGGCTGCTGCTGCTTCTGACACACAGGGTGGGTCACCTAGGAGTCAGTAACAGCATCAACCACTGATCTAGGCTCATCTCAGTTGACTTTCCAAGGTTCTAAGCTTCTCTCCATGATAGCTCACAGTGCTATCACCCTCCCAACCCTCCCCAAAAAGGACTTGCCTTTGGCAGAGGTTTTGAAGTGTCTGTCTGTAGCATAGCTGCACAGAGGTGACCCTGGGGTCAGGGACTCTGAAGGGCACAGTGCCAGGTACCCTGGATGACCTTTTACTGCTGAGCTTGTAAAGCACCCCCTGTTGCTGTCAGCAGGCACACCATGGCAACCCACACCTTTGCATCATGCTGGTAGGCACAAGGAGGCAAAAACCAGGACTCCACCAGCTGGAAAGCCCCTTCTCTAGGCACGAGGATTGCCTTTTACTACACCATAGCTCACAGATCTTCAGAAGTTGACCAGCTCTGTGAATCCATATTTTCTAATGCTGCGAGTCCCAACGCTTCTGCCAGACTGCTAGTTCCATCACTCCCCTCACAAGTGAGTCGACAGCCATCTGTGCATGCTAGAAATCAAATAACTTTTGCTTTAAGAGGGTTTTTTGTCACTTATAATGAATCCCTCTGCATCACCCTGTGTGGGACCCAGTGATGTCCAAGGTGCAATCAGGAGGAAAGAGTATGATCTGAAGCCACCCACACCAGCCTGGTATCACCTTTCCATCTCAGCTGCACTGCAGCGAGCCAGCTGAAACGAGGCGGTTTTCTCTGTGCTTGGTGCCAAACACTGTTCTCGCTGAACCAGAGGGAAGTTTTGTTTTTCCCTAAATAGGAATGATTTGGCCTTTGGTGGTGCTCAACTGGAAAGAATCCAGCAGTTTTCTGATCTTGTCAGAGTGCCTGAGATGGTCATAAATCAGAAGGGTTGCTCCAGAAATATTTTTCCTGGGTTTGATTCTCAATCCCACCATGCTGGTATAATAAAAAGAAAAATTGGGCCCACCACTGGTTTAATTTTACAGATAACCGCTCTCTTTCCAGGCAATCTTTGTGATTAATTTTTCTCACAGTCTGTCTGGAGTTTTTTTGGGTTTGTTTCATAGGGCTGTTGAGGTTTTTTTTACCCTCCTCTCCCCTTCCATATGGGGAAGAATAAAGTGAAGAAACAACATTTTCAGAGAAGAAAGACTTGGAAAGAGTTGCTATTTTCTGGGAGTCTGCTACAGCTGTTAATTTGTGGAAAACCTCAGTGGAAAGTAAGCAATATGGCAGCATCGTTTTACACGAGAATTCAGCCATGGCCTCGTTCCAAACCATGGCTGATTTAGGTTCTTGGCTTGCACAGCCAAAGCTTCATATAGTGTCATGCTTTTTTTAATAGATAATGTTGATGCAGCTGTGGAAAGCTCTGATGTTCTTTTTTATTTTAACGTGGAATTGTCGTCATTCAATCAAGCTTAAGCATTGTGGAGCTGTGATGTTGTTTGTCTTTGCTTGTTAGATGTTGCTGTGTGAGCCTGAGACAGGCTGAGATGTTGTTTGGGAACAAAGAAAAGGCTCCCTCCCTTCCTCCTTGTCTCCTTCAGAGAAATGCGCACAGACCCAAACTCCCATCCAAAAAGGCAGAAACGCTGAGAAAATTTGGAACTGGGCTTAAATATTGTGGGCTGGGACCCTTCTGTCTCTCCAGAGCACACACACTCTTTTCTTCCTGTAGGCTTTACTCCTCTCCAGCATTTGTCATGCATAGTTGGTGGCATATCAAGATTCTGAGTACTGTACTGAGTGCAGTAACCTCTTTTTCTTGGATGGACATTTTGTTTGTGGAGAATACAGCATGGTGCTCAGTTGTCTGGGCAGAAATGAACGCTGAGGAAAATCTCAGCTATGTGATGTCTGTTAGATCAGAGATTAATTTTCCAGTAGAAATGTCCAATTATTCAAACCTCTCCAGTAGATGGAAAAGCTTTTGACAATCTGTTTTTCTGAAAAACCCTGCAATTCAGTTGGCATGGATTCGATGACCTATTAGAGATTAGAAAAAGGGAAAAAATGTTTCTAATTAATGTCAGCCCAGCTGTTAACTTGAGGAATATCAGTGAGTGGTAGCACAAGGCAGCTCCTACAGATATTTCTGTGGTCACAGTTATGTGTACATTGCTACCTGGACCTTCTGCACAAAGCACTGCATGATTTCCCATTTCCCCAGTAAGGTGATAATGTGCACTGGACCAGTTGCTGCTTCTTGGCTCTGTCTCTTTTTACAAGGAAGGCTTTTATGAATGGGTAAGTCCCATTTTTTTTTTTTCCCCCCAGTGCTACCGTGTCACACAGTGACTGATTCACTCACCTCCTTATCTCTGGGCCATATGACTTGCTTTGATTGCATCTTCTTCGCCAACTTGGCTATGGATCTTGTTTCTTTCCCCCGGGGTGAATTAGGGCAGAATCCTTCAATCCTTAGAGTTTCCCCACAGCTTCTGGAAAGAAGAGGAAAACCAGGGACCAGCCAGAAAGAGTCAGGCAGAGAAAGATGAAAGAATTTGGAGACGGGGACTATTCACTCTTGGAATGAAGCTTCCTCCTGGCTGGCCTAAGGCACAGCAATTTACACTTTTCTGCAAAATGCCTAGGCCCTGCTCTTAGGAGTAAACATTTCAAGGGTGCCTGAGGGGGCCCCTATTTGTATTTTTATGAGGTATTTGGTCTCCTTTGAGTTTCAGGCTATGTCCCCATTGCCAATATTGGAGCTAACTTGAAGTTCGGTAGTGTCTTGTGGAGACACTTGAGCTAGGTTGAAGAAGTTTAGCTGATAGAAGTAGTTTACCCACAGCAGTGTATTTGTCAGACTATTATACCTGCCTGCTGTGATCCCTTATCCTGTGCCAAGCCCTGTTTTAAGCTGTCTCTAGCCCACACTTGGGGCTGTCTGTGCAGCAAAGGCTTGTGCTGCGATCCTGACTCCTCTGCAGATCCTGACTCCTCTGCAGCCACCGCTGATGCTCCAGGACTCAAATGCCACAGTCAGGGTAAAGCACGGGGTTTGGGAGCTGGAGTCCTGCCACCTGCCAGTGCTTTTGCAAACGTTTTGTAGGGCTGAACCCACATTCACTGTTAGCACTGTTAAATGCTTTCCTGTTTTTCTCTGTCCACTTGAAATCTCACTGCAGCCCTAACCGACGATCACATTTTGTCTTTAATGACAGAGCAAAGGTGCCAAAATATTTCAGTAGCTCCCCTAGGAACATCTGCAACTTCTCTAGCTAGTATTTTTACAGCTGGCCATAACTTTATTTTATTTTTGCATGCTAATTGTTGTGGATCTGGGACCCTGAAGGAAAACAATGGCTAATTTCCCTTGCATCAGGATTTAAAACTTACATAAACTACTCTTGCACCTTTGAACAAATCACCAGGAATGGAGCTAAGGGGCACTTTGTCGTTTGACAGACCAAGTTTCTGAGCTCCAGACAGAGCTTAGACCAGCCTTCAGGCTTAGGATAAAATCTGTGTTTGGAGCCACCAGGATCAAAACCTACAAGACCCCTTAAGTGACAGAGCTGCTGCTCTGCTACTGAGGTTCACACTGCCGTGTGGCAGGAGAGCCATCTGATCACTGCCTCCAGTGCAGTTCCTGTCATCTGTCATGAAAAAGGGAAGAAAAAAATGTCACACCGCTAAAATGATACCAAAGTCTAGGAACAGGAATTAGGTTTGGGAATTTGAACTTCCATCTAGTAAAAATGCTGGAGACCTTTAATTGCAGCTCAGATTTATTATGTGCTAGCTATGCTTAGTTGGTCTAACAATGAAAGTAAGCCAAAGATGTTTAGTCATTGTATCAACCTGTCAATCATAATCTTTGTGTGGCACCTCTCCCTCTACTGAGCTAGAAAAGCATGAAGAGAAAAAAAAAAAATCATGCTGCAGAGCTACCAATTTTATTTAACTACCAACAAAGAACTTTTAGACAGGGATTGTCTTTGACTCCTGCTGTGGTGGAAACTGTACCTGACCTCACATGCAGATGCAGCACCAGGCACCACTTCTGAGAGTGGCCCCCACCCACCTGTGAGAGCTGCACCCTGTTTCTTGAGGGCAAAATGCTGGGGCAGGCAGGTCTGCAGCCACAATTTGAAGAAATGTACCAGTGGCACTTGCAGGCTGGTGACACAGGCAGGCTGCAAATCAGCACTGGGTGTATCTGCTCTTGAAGAAGTCCTTGATGGTCTGCCTTTCTGGGGGGAGCCCGAGCTGCCAGATGAAGGATGCCAGTAGTGGAGGATGGTGTGAAGTGTCAGTTTCTGAAAGTNTAACATGGAATAAAAACTAGGGTGATTTTATCCCCCATCACAGGTGGACCCATGCCAGCACGCTCAATCACCGATTAGATCTGACTGGGAGATTTCCCACAGCTCAGGGGAAATGCTGACGTGGAGTAGGATTCGGGGTTCCTGTTGGGGCTCATTCCCAACCTTGGCAGGTAGCTCTGGTGGGCTGTTACGGTGCTCCCGTGGGGCAGAAAAGACAATATCCCTCTCACTTGCACTGGGACCATGAGCTTGTAATTTCTTCAGATCCAGCAGCGTTTCTTTTGATGTGCATCTAAGCGGGAGGGGAGGTAGGCTAGGGAAAAAGACTTGATGCATTTTTCACATTTCCATGGACCTGCCCTGTCAGACTCAGTGGCAGCTTTGCTGTTAATTGCAACTCAAGCAGACACAATGTTGACTGTGATAAAATCCAACAGAAATCTTTAAAACTCCCCAGATTACCTCCAGCGCTGCAGTTAATTTTTTTGTCCGTGACTTCTCTACGAAACCAGATACCTCTCATGCAATTCAAGAAGGCTTAGTGCCTTGACCTAAGTGCTAAGGTATTGCATGATCTGCCTGCCAGATACCACAGCCCCACTGCTGCAGCCAGGTAATTGGGTCACCACATGTGAACTTTTGACACACAGACTTATGGCCTGATAGCACGGATGCCCTCAAGCAAGTAAGGGCAATTCACCTATCACCACGAATCTAAATGAGCACTGAACTCCAGTCATTTAGAATAAGGTATCTTCAGTCCTCTCCATTTCAATCCTACCTGAAGGCACAGAACTTGTCTATGTGGATGTCTTCCAGGAGATGCCCAAAGGAGCTGGCAGCAGTGCTGTGCTGGTGCGGTACCATGCAGGGACACTCGCTGGGTGCTGTGCAGACGTGTGTGCAGTGTGTGCAGTGCCTGCTTTGGGACCCTCCACAGGGACTAATGGTGTCCTTTAGCACTTCAACACCGTGGCAGGAGGTGTGTGTGTGTATCTCTGTGCCACAGCAAGCCCATGGGAGCATTGCTGGACTGTAACAGAGGAGCACAGCTAGGGGCTGGGCCTGGCAATGCTGCTGTTTCAGGTGTGTGTGAGACAGGAGGTGTCTTAAAAATGCCTCCACTCATCTTTCATAAATGGAAAATGCAGGGTTTGGTCAGCTCACCTCCCTCTGTCCCTGCTGTATTTGTGTATTCTGCATATTTTTTCCTCATGATACATCTCAAGACACTTTCCCATCAGCTCATGCTGTTATGTCACTCTCCAGTGGGTGAGCTCAGTATGACTAGGAAACACTGAATGAAAATGAGATGCAGATGTGGTAACTGCTTTAATATTCCCCTTCAATGCCGTTGCTGTTGGGGAGCTCAGGCTGTTAATTTGACTTTGCTCCTCCACAGAGCATGCACATATCAAAGTGTCAATCTTATCTGCCTTTTGTTTCAGCCCACCTGCCTCCATGGAGCAGCTTGTTCAATGTACTTGCATCGTCCCTGGTCATTCTCCATGGGTGCAGCACATCTGGCAGGGACCACAGGGGACATTGGAACCTGACAGGGGCTTGGATCTGTGGTTCAGTTATGTCATGTCTGAGTGGTGCAAGTTTGTTGTGTATTTTCAGAAAACCCAGAGTAAAAAAGGTTTTTCCCCATAAATTAATAGTGACCTCAAAGCTCCCATGGTGGAAAACTGCTATGTGATGCAATGCCAGTAAAATAAAAGCAACTGCAACTTCATAGAAAAAGCAGTGATATTCTGATGAATTGCTCTGTTTTCTGGGGTTTCAGTAAAAATGTCTGCTGATTATTTCTGAAACTTATGATGACTGTCTAAGTGCATAACCCCTTCTTAACATCAATTTGGCAAACAGAAAAGGAAATATATCATACAATATTCCGCTTGTAGGGCCAAGTTCTGTCATTTATCTGCTTGAAAAGCCTCTGTTGACTGCCTTGGGATTTCTCCCTGCAGAATGATGGCAGGACATGATCCAGACCCAATATAAATGTAACGTATGAACCAGTATATCTTCAGATGGAGAAAACGTGTGTGGAATTTCCCTGCGCTATCATGTGCATATTTTATAGGCAACTGCATGCACAGTTATTGAAAAGAAGCACAGACGTCTGTGGTTAGACATCAATGACTATTGTGGGAGGGAAGAGGGAAACTGGAAGGCTTAGAATTTGTGCTTTATTGGTTTACTGAGAAATACAAGGTGAGAGAAATGAAAACAGTTTAGGATAGAACCGTAAGGAGGGAAATTGGCATTGCTGGCAACACTGATGAAATATAATGTCCTTGCCAGAAGAGTATAAATAATGAGTTTCCTGATAAAAAATGTTGATGAGGCCAGTAGGGGGGAGAGTTTGAGGAAAATGTATGCATGTGGAAACTGAGTTTTATTTTGGCAGTGACTGAAAATAACCATGAAGCCTGGTGCTTGTAAACCTGGGAATCCTGAAATTAATAATTTTCAGAGCTAACTGTTGGAGAGTGACAGCCCCATGAGGACCATTTTCTTTTCAGGTCTTGCATATTCTTGCCTACTTTAAGTCCCCAGACTCACTGCTGGCCACATAACAGCTTGTGAACCAGTAGTTAGCCGAGATAGCAGCCTTCATTCCAACAGCAGCCACGGGGGCTGCAGAAAGTGCTGAGGGCAGCAGCTGTTTGGTCAAGGGCTCTGCTTTGGGCAGGTTTCACACTGCACACCTCTCTGCAGTCCCTGGTTGACACCTTCCTTAGGTGTGTTGGATTCCTCCACTATCTGTCCTTTGCTGTTCTCTTCCAGTCCTCTCTCCATGGGGAGGAGGGTGTACCATCTGGTGCTCTGTTTTCTTAGAGCTTCTTGCCTAAGTCTACTCTGTGGAATACACGGGAAGCTCTGGAGGTCTCTTGTCCAAACTCCTGCTCAGAGCTTCACAGGGAGATCAGGTTTTTCAGAGCCTTGCTCAGGCACATTCTGCATGTCTCCAAGGATGGAGATTTCACAACTTTCCTGGGCTGTAGGCCTGCTTCATCAAGTAGGATGATCCTTCTTTATGACTTTATGTGATTGGTGCTGATCCAGGTTTTAGGCCTTTACAACAGAGGATGCTGCTATTCTTTGCCTTTGGGGCAGGTTTGGGCTGCTTGAGTAGAAGCAGATGAAGGAAGATTTTCTTGGCTTGACAGCAAACCTCAGTAACATCCCCAAGAAACTGGATCTAAAGAGATTTCCACAAAGGCAAGCCTCAGGCTACCTGGCAGGGAGAAAGAGGATCCTGAGGGGAACAGTTCAGAGCACCTCTGTGAAGCTTCTCTTTTGAAATGCCCTCAAGAAGTGCTGGCCTATCTTCAGTGATAATGGCAGGCATGTAGGAAGATTAGTTTCCCCCTTGCTTCCTATGTGCATAAGCTATGCATAGCCTTTCTACCATCAACCCTGGAATTTGCATCCTTTTTTCTTCATCTGGATGCAAAACGGAGAAGATCTGAAAAGGCAAAGGGGAGAAAGGTGCTACTGAAGGCTGCTGATTCAATAGCTTGGTTTTGTATACAAGTAATGATAATGCTGATGATTCATCAGTCCTTCATCAGCCCTCCTTATCTTGTGCACAGGTTGTGACTGTCCTTCATCTGAGTTGGGAATTTGTTGAGATAGAGCAGCATTTGCTGCTTTTCACCACCTGGGAGCTGGAAAGTCTGGGTCTTATAAAGGATCTCATGGCCCAGTTCCAAACCAAACCTACTGCCTTTAACCCTGGTGGCTTTCCTCTACAAATGCAAATGTATTGGTGGTTAAGATCTCAAAACAGCCCATCAAATGCATCCACACATGTTTAGGGAAAATCAGACTGATGATCAGCTAAAGGACTTGATACTCTGTGTCCCCAGACCCCATATGGTCAGGCCTGGGCAGGCAGCAGAGGAAAAGCATTCTCGGTGGGTAGGCTCCTAAATGCTCTTCCTCAGTGCCAGGAGCTGTAGTCTGAACAGTCAAGCAGCATTTACACTAGATAGGGAAAACCAAAAACATTAACAATTGTCTACACCAAGCACAACTCTATCAGTTCTACCATGGCATGGAAAAAAAAAAAGCCAGAAACTTTCTCAGACTTTTGCTTTCAAATGTGAGCACGATGCTTGGCTTGAGGGTTGTCACTGGCCGAGGAGCCGTGTGGTGTAGTGACCTGGTGGTGTGCTGCCCAGCTGTGGTTCAGACCCCTCCATCCTGGGCAAGCTCCTGGCTGGGAGGATGTTGCAGGAGTGTTTGCTACATCCTCTTTAAATTTCATCTGTGGTAAGTTTTTCTGGCAGATAGGGCTGAAACTCCTAACTATTCATTTAGAAGGAAAAATATAAATAGTGTGCAGGATGTTTCATTTTGTGTGCAACTCTTGCTTTGGTCCTTTGCTCCACGTTGAGAGTGGATGTAATGAAAATTCACAACGTGCTGCCACTTTACTGGAAAAAAATGCAGGTCACTCAAAGCTAGTGGGGTACAGGTTACTACTAAAATCCCACACATGCCTACAGGTTGCTGGGTGGCTGGTGAACCTCTCTCAGACTGCCAGTGCAACAGCATTCCCCTTGGAATAGTGCTTCCCTTCTGCTGCACTTGCAGCCTGGCTTCTCAAGAGAGCAAGGCTTTGCATACGTGTGAAAGAAAGTCCCTGACTTTCAACATCTTTCAGCATTTGGCAGATTTCAATCCAATTCATCAGGAGGGTGGAGATCTCAGCAATTTTATGCTCTGTTAACAAGTTTTGTGAAAATAAACAGCCAGGTAAAGACAAGACAAGTCCTCATTGATATTCCTGTTGTGGGAAAGGCTAAAGTATGATCTTGTGTCTCCTTACAGCATCTGGATGGGAGACACAAAGCTCCAGGGTTTTCCCTGGTTATGGAGCTATTTTTTCATTTCCCCACCCCAAGTCCAGGCGAAGCACTGCATAGTGAGAGGCGGAGCTGGGGCTGGTTTCCCGTCTGCAGTAAAGATGGAAGTGCTGGAACCTCTCTGCAGTTTGGGCTCAGTCAGGAGACAGCCTCTTCCCAGGCCCCTTTGGATCACTGTCTACTGTGGCAAGGCTGGTGTGTGAAATGTGTGCACGTCTCCTTCTGGCTGCTGGACTCTTTTTACAACGGAGCACAAATGCTTACCCAGAGTCAACTGTCTCTGGCCTCCTGTCTGCAGAATCTCTTTTATGAAGTAAATGTTTATGCTTTCAGACTCCTTCTAGGCCTGTATACTCATTCAGCACATGGCTGCAGGATAAATCTGTTCTTGCAGTTAGCAAAGGAGTAAATGCATTCTCCAAAATCCTCAGTGAAACCATGAGAATTGGAGGGACACCAAACCCAAACATTCTTCTCATTTATGCTGTTAGAGCTGCTGGGAAACTGGATATTTTGCAAAAGAACTGGCTTTCCCCCCCCGCCCCCCGCCCCCCTTCACTGCTCTTTTTTTTCTCTTGAAGTCTGCAGCAATGGAATGAGTGAATTATTTCCTGGGGCAGCTGCTGTGTAACATCCAATACTTTATTCTTTGAGCTCACAAAAATAAGCGCATCAAGAAGAAAAAAGTGGCAAGTTGCTCAGTGTTCCAGAGGATCGGGCAGCTCCAGAGATTTCATGTTTGTTTTCTTGGCATGTGCTAGATATGTCCATCTTTTCTCTTTCAGCTTCTGCAGGCACCACCTGCCCCTTGTTCTTCTTCAAAAATAGATGAAATAAATCTGAGACACAGGGCCTCAAGGGAGTGCCTAGGGAAGGAGTGGAATAGAAAACAGTAGGAAGAGAGAGGCTTGTATCTCTCTTCAAGGGATGGAGATGATAGATTTAAAAAAGCCTTAAATGTCTGAACAGTTGGTGGAAACTGTCAGCCATCACGCCTTACTTGCATACTTGCATATTTACCTCTACAGGCAAATTTCCATCCACAAATTAAAGGAACAGACATTATATGAATGTATGGCCATGGCCTCTCTTATGGCCCCATTCCTCTCCAAGCCATTCGCGGTGTCATGGTCCCACAGCAATGGCCCAGGCTTAGGGCAAACAACTGGCTGTTCAGGATTGCTTTGCTCATCTTACAGGATCCCTAATGCAAGCTCTTGGGGTGGAAAATGCAACTTCTTTCCCCTGGAAACAAAGGTTGGGCAGGCACTAGCCAAGGTCTTTGCTGCGGGATCTGAAATATCCAGGCTCACAGGGAATGAGAAATCTCTCCCTGGCTTCTGCCTGCAAGGCAGGCTGGAGGGAAGGGGAAGGTGTAACCAGACAGCTGGGGAGACCAGCTGAGATGCACAGAAAAGGAAACCAAGGGCTGTGTGAACCATGCACATCAAAGTTAGCAAGGCATAAGCTCACCAGCTTCCTTTCATCCGAAGCATGCTCCTCAACAGGCTTCCCAACACAAACCTCACCGCAGTGTGTCCATCCAAATGAACAGCAGAGGAAAGAGCAAAGCAGCACTTGCCCTTGAGGGTCACTTCTAAGGAGCTTGCACCCAAAAGACACCCAGCACCTCTGGTCCCACCCATGGTGTTGTTGTGAAGCACTATGGACAGGGGACACCCACATGCAGCATCTGCCCAGGGCAGCATCCTTCTCCTCCTCCCCTGCCTCTCTGCAAGCAGCCACAGCATCAGCTGAGGTAAAGCTTGTGAAAGTCCACGTTGCTATGCTGATTCACACTCTCCAATGATGTGGCCTGTCCTCACTGCCTTGCTAGCTGGTCTCCAGATCAATAGTATCCTAAGGATTTTGGACACTTTTGCACAGGAAGCGGCTACGTGCTGCAGCTGATTGCACTTCAGAGAAAGCCTTGCAGGCCATATTTCTCTGCTCCTTGAAATATTGGAGTGGTCTCTCCTATTTCATACCTTTTAATGCAAAAAATTGTTCCCTCTTGCTTCTTCTTAGACATAGGAGTGGCAGAACACACCCTTGGAACTTTCTTTAAGCAGTTGAGGAGGAAACAAAATATACATGGATGTCTTTCATCCATCCTGTGCTGGTTTTTAGGCCTCGATACACTCTGATATCACTGGGACCTTCTTGGGCATAGAGAAGGGTGAGTGTGAGACCCCATGAGTGTGTTGAGCAGCAGGGTGTGCTACCCTGCAGTTCTCACAGAGTATGATTTGGGCCCTCCCCCTGGTCTCTCTGTTCATCATCTTCCCATCTGTGAAATGAGGCATCTCTTTGCCTTTGGAGAAGGCTCTGAAATACTTGGGGGAGTTTTTTTCATTGCTATGGGGTCTTTGGGGTTTAGTGGTGTCAAATGGTATTTAGTGTTCTAGTTACCTATGAAGGTTGGGAAGAATAAGAAGGACATAATTTGAGGTGAAAGAATGTCTGTCTGTGACCTGCTAAGGCCATAGCTCAGATCACATTAAGAAAACATACAGACAGAAACTTCCTGACCCATATATCTTCTTCCTTATAACAATATATGTGAAGTGTTCTGAAGAAGGAAAAATACAGACATGACAAAAGTGATGAAATCAATAAATTAGTATCATATTAACAAAAAACCACTTCATCCACAAAATGAAGGTTTAAACAAACATTAAATAGGAAAGAAAGTTGCCTGGGAGGAAACCAGTGCTGGAATTAACTGTAACCAGATGCAAACTACCATTATCTTTCTGAACAATGTGAATTTATCTCCAGCAACGGTCCAAAGTGCTGCCACTTAATATAATGCTAGGGCAATTGTTGGGGAGTCTGCTTTGGCAAGCTATAGGCTTTTTTATTGTTATAAAAGGAAAAATTCTTACATTATGGGAGGGATAGGCAATGAGACATACATATATTTTAAATTAAGCAAGTCCTTTCTTCTTGTCATGTAGAATTAACTAAAAAAAGAAAATTAAGGAAACTTTTCTCCTTTGCAAAGTCCTGATGAGCCGTGTAGAAGAATCCAGAATGTCCCAGTGCCTCACCACAGGCCTGCCACTGCTTTGCTGCACCACCATGAACAAGTCACCACCACTGTCCTTTTACCCTCTCTGCAGAAGGGATAAGATATCCTGAACAGGATGTTTGACAGTATGTTGAAAGCGGGATCCAGAATTGGCTACAACAAGGAAAGTACCATGTTATTACAAGAGGGTGACCTCCTCCAGGACAGAAGCATTACAGTAATGGTCGGTACAATGAAGAGGAGGTGGAATAATAAAAAGAGGGAGACCAAAGCCTTATCAAGGACACTGTCTGTGAATTTGCGTGGGCAACTGTCAACTAAGACTTGTTTGAAGATAAAGTCCACTGGTTCAGTGTTCTGGTAGGCTTCCTAATCACGGTTTGAGTCTACCTGTGCTATTGAGTTGTCCTCTATAAGTAGTCCCATGGACACTGCTACTGCCCCTGGAGCACAGCACCACTCCAGATGTGCTGGGTGGTAACAGTCTCCTCCTAAATCAATCTTCAAAACAGGGATAGTATGCCAGAGACCTTTAGTGTATTCACTAAAAGTAATAGTTTTCAAATGCTTCCATAAAGTGGCACAGCTGGAGTTTGAGAAGGCTTTTTATGGCTTTGTGTTTTGCTTTATAAGTAAAGAGCAGGAAGGAATACATGCTATGTATGGCTGTGTTTATAAGAGTGGAGAGATCTGGGTGTGTAGATCTAAATCCTGTGTGGAAGTGTGTGAAGCAAACCAAGTATGTCCTTGGGAATTAAAATAAAAATAACCCGTGACCTTTCCCTAATGAGCTGTGTGAAAGGTTGGTAGTGATAGCCAATAGACTGCACTTGTCATAACAGTATCTCAAATGCTGTTTCACAGTGGGAGTCACAGCAAGAGCTCACTAGTCCTGATTTCTCCATCCACTTCCAGCATAGCATCCACTCTGTGCAAAGCCCTTTAACTACACTCATCTTTGCAGCTACAAATTGCTTTATGTGATACACAAGTGCTCATGGTATACTCAGATCCATTTTCTTTCAGTGTGTAGTTTTCCCCATATGATTTCCTTTCCCTATCCTGCATTTTTACATGGAGGTGTGTGTGCTATCATGAGCCTTCTATTCATGGGACAGTTCTGCCAGAGTGCCAGAGTTTTAGGAAATATTGTGTGGTTGCCCACTAGCTCCCAGTTCCCAATAAGAGAACACTGCAAGGTCTGTCCTTGTGCATGTAATTTAGGCTAAGGATGAGCCTTTGACCCACTTTTAGATGTCAAGCAAATCACCTCCAGTGTTTCAAGCCCGTGTTAAGTGAAGGAAATCCATGCAGTCCTTATGGAGGTAATACACTGGCACAGCATCATTAATAACAGACTTTTATCTAAACTGTCAATGTGTACTTGATTTTCATTCTTGAGGGTAATTTTTCCTCTCTCCTTTCCAATGTGGTAGTATTTCATAACTGTGAGAGCACTAGTAACTGTGGGACCTTCTGGCTTTAAAGTAAATGCTTTCCTCAGTGGGAAAATGCCCTCTGGTTCCACAAAGAGCATGCATACCACACTGAAAACCAAAACAAACACTCATCAGATCTTCCTGCAGAAATTTGGGAACTGGGGTTCTCATATTTGTGTGTTTGTGTCTTTCTTTTTAAAGACTGATGAGGTTTTGTAGAGAGGAAAGTGGCCAGTATGAGGGATTTTTGCTCTTTACTCAGGGTGCCTGCAGGAAGGTGTGAGAAGAGGAAGGGAGAATCTCCAGGCACAAGCACCAAGCCTGACCTCACCCTGTGCCATTTGAGGCAGATGGGGTGGTTGTGCTGGGAGCAGAGCCGGGTGGCCGTGCCAGCACCTCCAGTGACAGCAGCAGGGTTGCTGGCAGCAGCAGCAAGCAAAGTGGCTTTAAACAAACTCAGCAAGAAGTCTGTTGGAGCAAATGCAGATTTTTTGCTATGTAAGGGACTGTGGTCCATCCTTGTGCCTTTTTGTTTTTCTTCTGAGTGCTTATTAAGTATATTTGCACTGGTGGTGCCTAAATATGTCCAATTCAGAAGGAAGTCAGTGTCACCTTTTGTCAGATGAGTCAGAGGCACTGTGCTGCTTCATGCAAGCACTACATTCACCCTGGGACTCTGGCTCTTCCCTAGCTCCCTCTGATCCCCAAATCCAGTGTGTTTTGCTCCTCCAGAGGTCCTGGGGCTGGTGAAGAAGGGGCCTGTGCCCAGAGAGCCTGGCTATGGAGCTGGCTTCTCCTGGTGTCCTTGGATGCTCAAGGCTGCCTGCCTCTGCTGGTTGGGACCATAGTATGCTGTGGCAAACACAAGAATCTACCTAAAAAAGCAGAGTTTATTGGAGAATCAGTATGAATCCATACAGCAAATGTAGCTTGCCCTAAGTTGTCTAAATTCCAGCCTTTGATGTGAGTCTCCTTGGTCCCCTTGGAAAAGTTGCAGGACTTGGGTTTTCAGCCTGGTGTCCACAGTATGGACCCTGGTGCTACCAAGACCCATCTCCTCTGTGGATGTGCTTTTGGAGTTCCTTGCATGAACCAGCTGTGTTTGACTAACATGGCCCATTTGTTCCTACTAGGATTTCTGTGTGTCAGCAGTGGCTGTGTCTAGACAGTCAATTACTTTCTGCTCTCATGTCTCTTAAGAAACTTCAGTGTGAATGTCTTCTTTGACCTTGCATGTATAATTATTTGTCTTGCCTATAAATAATGGATTTCTTTGTTTCTGGTTGGTGCCAATTCATTAATATTTTGTTACCTTCTTTGGTTTCAAACACACTTAGAGTCTTTCCAATCTACTCTTGCACCAAAGCCTGGTCCTTTGCATGGATCTTAGACCTTCTCTCAGATGCTACTTCCAAGTTTTCCATAATCCCATTCATTTTAACTGTAGATCCTCCACTGATATGTGCTATGACATCATCCCATCTTAGCTTTTGTTCATGAAGAATGGGATGATCGTGTCCCTCTGCTTGCAATACAACATCTGCTCATGTGTTCAGACTCAGAGAATCTCTTCTTCATCTTCATCACCCTCATATCAGACTCAGGAATCTCAGTTTTGCCCAGTGAGGGAGAAGGAAAGATATGGGGCAAAGTGAGACCAAACCTCGGGGAAGTGCACTTTACATAACAGAGAGTAATTTTCCAAGGCATTTAGTTGCAAAGCTCCATGGAGGGCAAACCCAAAACGAACCTGATGAACACGTGGAAGGTAAATTCCTAGGAGAGTTGCAATGACACTGGCTCTGCTTCCCAGGTGATAGCCGGCGGTCACGGTCCTTCAGTTTTCCCTTTTGAAAGCCAAGCAGGGTCAGGTTAGCCCTGCGTGTCTCGGGTAACTCCTCGCAGCACACGTGTGCTTCTGGGGGCAGGAGCAGCACCACGTGAAGCTTTGGCACGGCACAGTTCCAGCTTTGGTTAAGGCCCCCTCGGGCACTCCTCTAATTGAGATGCTCAGTATGGGTAATTAGTAAGGGCGCTAATTGTCCGTTTTTAAGATCTCATCTTTCTCACAATGCAAATTGGCTGGTAGAGAGGAGAGAGGCACGGGAACTGTCAATACCTCTCTGCAGACAACCCGCTGCACTTAAGGAAATAGTCTTAGCGAAGTGCTGTGAGTTTACTATAACCTGCCCAAAGGCTCTGTTGCTAAGTCAGCACCTTGTGAAAATGATAGCAAACCACCCTTTTCTCAGGCAGGACAGGAATTCACAGTGTGCTTGGCGAGAGGAACCATAAACCTGACAAGGGCTACGGCTTTCGGATGGGATCAAAAGGGCACGGGAAGGGGATCAGGGCGGGCAAGTGGGGCCGTGCACTCTCAGATCTCTTGGAGAGATGTCTTAGAAAGAGCACCAAGACTGTACTGTTACGATGCAACTCACTCACGCAGAGCCAGACTTCCTAGCCCCACATTTGCTTTAAGTGCACTGCTCCAGCCCCTCTCCCTGCATTTTGAAGAGCTATGTGACTCTTTGTTAGGTGGCAATAAAGCCCCCGAATGCTCAGGTTGCCTTTCCAGGGTAAGGGACCCAGATGTGCTGTGTGCCGACAGCCAGTCTGTGTACCCAGCTGACAACATTCAGGGTGGCCCAGGCAACCCATCCTCTCTGTCCCGGGTGCCTCACCCTTGGGATGAGCAATCCATCCCTGCTTGCCTGGGGGCACAGGGGCAGCGCAGCAGCAGCAGCAGGCAAAAAAGGCAGAATTGGTTGAAGTGTTTGAGGCAGGGATGCCAGTGGCTCTGCACGCTGGCAGCTGTTTACCACAGCGAGTGTGATGCACCGCAGTGCCTGTAGTGGTTCATCCCTGCTCCCACCCTCCTCGCACTGCAGAAACCAGGAAATTGGCTCCTTGTGGCTGTTGGTGGGGGTGTTGGAGTGTTCCTCCCACTGATGGAGTATTGCAAACCACACAGCTCTCCACTGCTTCCGTGGGAGTTAAAAGAAGCTGAACTTTTTCTCGGTTTTACTGAGTTCAGCAGGAGAACAACACACAGAGCATCAGCAATGCCTACCCTGTGATGCCAGTGAGTTCAGCAGCAAGGAGAGCTGTGTCAGTGGCAACTGCTAATCACATGTATCCCATCAAGATATGGAATTTCCTCCCACCTGCATCATGCTGCTTACTTGGGCTCTCCCAAGCTGTTGCTGTTTCCCACCATGTGTGTGCAGCCCCAATCTTGTAAACTGTCCAGCTTGCAAATACCAACACTAACAACTGTGGGAGCAGTGAATGCTCAGTTCTGAACGCTGCTCACTGAGTCCACATTCCTGCTCAGGCTGCTGGACTAGCTGGTGGCTGGTTCCCATCTTCTCCAGGGATGGTGGGAATAAATAATTTATTCCTGCTTCTCCTTATGCTGAGGTCCTGGTAGGCTGATCTGGGGTGAACAGTGCAACACTCTGTCTTTGACAGGAGCTGTGTGAGAGTGTAGCCCACTGCCAGACATAGTCTGATGTCTTGGGAAATAGTCTTCATTTGGCTCCTGCAGCTGGCTGGCTGGTCTGAAATGCTGATGTTTGCATTGTTTACAAGAGGCCCAGCTGCAGACTACAATTTCCCAAGATTCAGGATATTTTAGATCTGTGGGTTTGGTTTGGACTCTTGTTGAGAGGCAGTGACCAGTTGTTTTAAGTGGAGAGCTGACTTCACATGATAAATCTGATTCCGGTAGTTATGGGCGGTAGCTGGATTCATCTGGTGTATTTGTGTATAAAATACCTGGACTTCAGAAGTCCTTTGTTCCATGAGCTATGGAATTTAAAACCCCCTTTTTATTTTGTGTTTGTGTCCTTGGTGTTCTGCACCCCCAAGGAAATATATTTTCTCTACCATATCACCTACAGCTTTCTCCACCATTTAGAATTGTCAGCTCCTTCCCATGTCTCTGTCTCCTTCTAACTTTTGGTTGTCTTCTACCTTATAACTGCTGTCACCTTAGCTCTTTTCCATGCTCCCATGTCCCTGTTCCCAATACCCCCTGGCACCTCTCCTGATCTATTCCCCTGAGAAATCTGTCTGAAAAGCAGATCAAGGCTAAGCACTTTAACTTGATCAAAATTGTATTTTTACATTTTCTGTAACTGTGGCATGTGGGTTTTACTGGAAATTAAGCACACTTCATAAGTCTTTTCAAGGCCATGCACCACCCAGATATGGTGCTGCATCACTGCACCAAGGGCAGGGCACCCTTTGCCATGTGCAGACCTCAGGCTGCAGTGTTGGGCTACCACCAAGCTCACTGAAAACCACACTGCCATCACCAGAGGGTCTTTCTGCATTTCCCCTGGTTCATGTGCCACAGAGTGCAAAGTGAGCACTGCAGCCGCACCGTGTGTTGGAACATTTTGTTGTTCCAGGTGGAAATGTGTGACTTAATGGGGCAGTGCTCAGTCTCCACAAGTTGGATGAGCAGAGGCAATTCACCCCACAGCTTCAGGAGCCCTTGGTCTGACACCAGGCCGGTGGCAGAAACGTAGGAGCAAGGGTGAGAGGCAGGGTAAGACTATGAGCTTTCAGCAGTGATGCTGTTTTAGGTCTGTGTTGGGTTGGCCATGACACAACACATCCTTCATTCCATCAGCCGTGGGAATGGCAAGTGCTGGGTGCAGTAGGCTAACGTGAGCTTCATGCTTGCAGAGAGGAGGAGAAGGAAGAGGATGGGAGGTCCCATCAATTTTTGGGCCTGTTTAGGCAGCATAAACTCCTTCCTCAGAGCAGGGGGAGCCACCACACTGTAAAAAAGCTACTGCATCCTTTTAGACCCTTGCAGTGCCAGGAGATATCAGCCCTTCACTGTTAATACTCTCTTTGTTCCTGAGCAGATTTCATCAGTGCCACTGGATGCCTCTTTTCTCTTTCAACAGAAGACACCCAAGTGAACCCAAATCCCCAGAACTTCCACTGAGCAATGGTATCATATTAAAAGGAAAAAAAAAACAGGGTGAAGAAAAGCTCAGTTATGTCAGTTTGCATCAAGACATGAAGACAGATTTCCAGAAGGCTGTGTGCACAGGGATTGCAGAGTGATTTGGTGAGCAAGCCGGTGCTGTCGAAATGGGAGGCAACAGCGTCAAAACTATTGATGACAGGTGCTGTGCTCACACAAGGGAGCAAATCCTTCCTAGTGCAAGTCCAGGTGCCTCAGAAACGTTCTCAGCCTATACCTCTTTTCGTCCGACTTGGACCAACTTGTTTTCCCCTTCCTGCTTCTACAAACCACAGCAAGCTCATCCAAAAACCTGTCATCCTTTTTAACAAAAGGGTGAAATAAACATCCCAGCATCATCCTCGGCAATGTGCCACAGAGAAACTGCTGCAAGATATGACAAGATGAATGCTGCCTTTAAATGTGATATGGAGAGGAAACAAATGACACCCACTTGGAAGAAGCAGCACTGAGGCCCTGAGGAGCTGATCTGAGGGTGGCAGGATGGGATGCCAGGTCTCGTCCCTGGCACAGCATGTGGTTCTCATGACCCAAAGGGTTCACTGGTCACACCTAGATCCCTGTCTTGGCTATCACCATCAAGCCAGGATGGATTTCTGTAAGCCTGGGCAGATAGCACTGGCAGGGCTCTCCCAGACGGTGTGGAGACAACATCAGGGCAGCTGCACCCAGTTTTGTTAAGCTGGCTATAAAAAAGGCAATACCCAAGGCAAGCTGATTTATTTATTTATTTATTTATTTATTTATTTTAAGAAAAAGGTAATGCTAGTGGATCTAGACTGAGACAAGAAGGCTAACTTCAAACTTGCTAAAGAAAACTCCTAGAAGAAAGGGAGCCACTAGGGAAATAAATGTAGTAGCAGGGAATGAGAAGCAAACATTGTGTGCAGGGCTGTCAGTCTGGTGGCCTTTGAGCCTCCCAAGGGCTGTGCAGGTGCTCTGTGCCCAGCCACTCGCCCTGCAGGAATTTGGTGCAGAACTGTACATACACTTGAGCATTAGGGGACACTTGCTTCTGGAGATGGGTTTAGGGGTGATCTGACTGCTGAGCTCTCCATTGCATTACTCTGCTTGTGTCTGTTCTGTGCCGTGCAGCTCCTTCTAAGGCAACAGCACAGCAAGTGCAATGCACTGAAATGTTGCCATTTAAAGGTGATCTATGGCTTGTCCTTCTAGTTCTTTGCTTTTAAAGCTTCTCTCTGCCAGGGACCCACCATAAAACACAAAAATGTAGCATGCTCTTCATGGTGAGACTTGAGTTATTTCGACTCAGTGTCTCTAATCTCAAAAGCACATTAGAGAAATGTATAAGGCATGTAGTCTTTGCCCCAGAGATATGATCTAAACATAGATAAAGCATAAGTAAAAAGATGACATAACAGGAGACTAAAGGGAAAGGCACTGAGATGTTATATCTGGGGTATTGCAGCCTTTGTTAAGTTTGTAGGGACTCGTGATGAAATTCTGTGTGCGTGTGCATGTATACACACGCATGCATATGTGTATTTACAACCATTACTTTAGCTCTAGTTGCTAAAAATTCATGCCATAAATGATTTGAAGTAAAAAAGTCCTTAGTTACGCATGGTGATCAAAGCGGATGAAGATGAAAAGAGGATAGAAGTGTAAGAGTTTTCCATGGCCACCTTGTTTCCCCTCTGAACCCTTCAAATGCTGCTGAGCTCTGTGTACTAAAATTGCAACTCCCACATACGCTCACATATCTTCCAGGAGCTCAAGTCCCTATCTCTACCAGTTTGTTAGAGGGCATTAGTTGCAGGGATGGTAAAAATTCTGCCTGGGATGTAAATCTTGGGCTTTCCCAATGTCTGTGCTTTGGTTCACTAGCTCAGAGCAAACCTTGGGTAGCTCTTGTAACCATGACTCATTACAAAAATATTCTTGTTGTCTGGAAAATGGGGATAATGCCTGGCTATATTTTTGCCAGGAGTTCTGATAATTAATTATTTCATCTTTCTAGAGCACTTAGATATTTGGACACCTCTTGATAGAATCACATATTCCCCTAGCTGTCAAACCACAATAGCACCTTTTCAGCCCTACTGGTGATGCAGTGAAAGATAGTAAAACATCCCCAATGCCTAAACGCACTGAGTGACTGGCTCTGCTTTTATCAAAGTAAACCACAACGGGTTTCACTACTTGAATGAAATAAAGCCTGAAAGGAGATATGAGAAAGAGACAGTGAGGAGATTAATGCTAGTCTTGATGGAAGACTTCCTGGCTAGCTGTTGTTACCCAGAAAGTCCCTTAGAGAATAGAATTAGTGGGTTTCATGCACACATTAGTAACATTTCTTCATCCATGTTCTGTGTGCTCACTTCCTCTTGTGGTTGTCCACGCTTCATGTCCATAGGTTTGTAGCCTGGGTCACACTTGCTTTTGTGTCTGTGTGGATGGGCTCACTGCAATGTACTGCAAAGCTAGAGCAAGGTGTGGGAAGCAGACAATGCCCTGGATGGATGTTTGGCTGTGGGAAGGCTCATAGCCCGCATGGGAATGTGCAGTGCTCAGAAATGCAGTTCAGTGGCTCCGAGGGACATCCCGCGGGCACTGCCGCCCTGTGTGCCCCGGCAGTGGGTCCAGGCTCAGGTCAGGCTGTGTGCTGAACTGCCAGCCTGGGTCACTTGCTCAATAATTTCTAGTCCTTGTTAGCAAATGGTGATGGAGCAGTGTTCCTCCTGGCTGCAAGCCATAGCAGGACAGTGCCACCACAGGTGACCTCCACCTTGTGCTGCCATGCGGCACTTGGAGCAAGGTAAGCTGTGTTTTCTCTCAGAACAGGCACAAAATGGCAGATCTCAGTACTTTGAAGTAAAGTTGGATTTCAGTGCGAGTCAGACTTTGCGAACTTCAGCAGATCTGAGTTTGATTTAGTATCTCAAATTTAGGCGTGGATGTGTTCTAGAACAGTTTCTGTTCACTGTTTACTCTTTGGATGGATAAGATTGTGATTTTACCACTATAAAGAGTCACAAAACCTAAGATTTTCATCCAGACCATGCAGAATAGACTGATGACTTCAGATGTACTGAAACCCAGCTTTATTCTATTTATGGTTTTTCAGCATCAGGTCATCTGAGTTTGCATAAACTCAATACACAAACTCTGCACCTCGTCTTGGTTTCTATTACCTATCTTAAAAGAGGGATTTTTTTAGAAGTCACATTGAAGTAGAGCTTCAATTACATCCTGTTAATAACTAATAAATTAATTGCTACTTAGTGCAAGATCCCACCCCACCAAGGATTGGCATTTAAAGGATTATGCCTGGAGGGGTGAGGACAGATTGGTTTCAGAGTTGTACGTCGTCCTTGGTGTGACTGATCCTGATGGATTGTGAACAAAATTGTATTGTGAAATACATGTCCTTATTGGAATTGCTGTTAACTTCATAATTGCTCTGTAATTACTAAAGAGAGAGTATCTTACGCTTCTGACAGCCAGGTGCATGTATTGCTTAATCTGTCTCCATTATTGACTTGGCTCAGTTCCTGGGGGTGCTTTCCTATTCTCTTTCAGTTGTGCAATACCAAAACTGACTAAGTGGTGCGTCTGCTGTTTTGTTCCTGCTTTGGAGCTAACAACAGGAGCAAACAGAGGTGAACTTTGAAGAAGCTGAAGCGTCTGGCCGGCCCCGAGCTGCCCCTGCCGCCGTGAGCTCCTTTCCCGGCTGGAGGCTGTGCTGCTCCACGTGGGGCGGTGCGACCAGAGCCCGGCTCAGCCCCATCGCCCCTCCTGCCCTCTAAGCGTGGAGCGATGCTGCACCATCTGACAGGCAGCTTTGCCAGCAGCTGAGAAGGCTACCAGGAGGGAGGTCAAGGGTCTTTCTTCTGGAGATCTTCAAGCTGGAATCTGGGTTAGAAAAAGTTTAATCTCAAACAGTGATTAAGAATGGGACTGAAATGAGATAAACAGTGAGTTGTCAGCAGCTTCAGAAGCGATTCTTGCCCTAGGGGAAGTGCCATTCGTCTGTTTTGCTGTATACTGGGTCAGAGCTTATGCTAAAATATTGCAGATTGTCAGCTTTGTCTGTGGCTTTGGGAATATTTCAGTGGCCCTTGCTGCATGCACTGGCATTCTAATGGAGCTTTATGAAAGGGCTTTTTTGGTGTAATCCATCAACAGATAAGCCCAGGGAGAAAGAGAAGAAGAATTCAGCACCTCTCCCAAGAGAGGCAGCAATGAAGATGCATGCATTAAGCATCCTCCTCTCCCTTTGGTACACCCCACATAGCAGGGCCTCCAAGGATCTCATCAAGCACAGTGCTGGCTGAGTGGGTGTCCTGCCTGACAAAAGCTTTCCTTAATAACCTTTTTCACTTACATGTAGAGAATCAAGTTCTTGGCTTTATCTTTCTTTTCCCAGGGAAATAAACGTTTCAGGTATATGTGACCAAAAAACAACAACCCCATGGGGGCATTGTCAATTTTTATTGACTTTTCAGTAGAGCAGAAATCGATGAAACAGGTTACTACAGATGCAACTTGCTTGTTACCATGTGACAGCCGTGCAAAGCTCTGACCTGGCAATAATTTCTCCCAACACTGATGTTATACCTCCAAGGCTACCAGCAGTGTTCAGTTCCCAGGCTGCAGGAGCCCATGGCAGGCTGCAGCCCAGTCCATCCTCAGCTCTACCCTCTCTCCCGGCCCAGGAGCCTGCCGGGCTCAGATGCTTCTGTTGGTGTCCAGCTCCAAGCAGCTGCCCCTCAGGAAGCTGCTTACGCCCCACACCTTTGTTGCCCACAGCCCAGGCTGCCTGTGGCCTGTTTTCTGGCCTCATTACTGGAAACTTTTTGCATCTCGGGCTGACAAACTGGCTTTGTGCACTCCTCTGCCAGGAAGATGGAGGTTCCCTTGGGCTATGGAGGCAAAAATTATCTCTTTTTGAAGATGTTACAAGTGTCATATTTCTCTTCAGTCACTGTTACAAGCTCAGATCATTGCTTTCTTACCCTCAGTGGACTCAAAGCATACGAAGCATCTGGCTTCCCCTGCCCTTTTTTCAGTTGTCTGCTTATCCACATAGAGAAGTCTTTCCAAGAGCCAAGAGTGCACTTTGTGTTATAACAGGTGAACTTTTCAGCTGCCACAGCTCTCCTTTTCCCATTGCCCCTGTTGTTAGTATCCCTTTTCTGCTGAGAAACTTTTTAGATGTGAGACACCCAGCAAAATACTGACATTTCAAGAGGTGCTGCAAAAGACCAGAAAAGGGAATTTTTAATTTCAGTAAACAATTGTGTCTTCAAGACCTTACAGTTGGTGCAGTTCTAGGAAAGACTTTGAACTAGAGAAGGATATGAGATTTTATTTTGCAGTGACTCATACTTTTTATAGATTACCATTTTCACAGCCTTGGAGGCTGATAAGTTTGTCCCCAGAGCAGGTGCAGCAAGCGCCCCGTGGAGGCCTGACTGCGTGCAGGGGGGTTGTGTCAGTGTTGCTGCAGGGAGATATGGTTGTGTGGATGCCCTTGACTTCTCAGCCCCGCTGTTGTGCTTGCTGTGGGGGCTCCCAGGGCTTTAGGATGCACAACCATCCATGTGGGCACAGAAGGAGACTGGAGAGGATGGATGCCTGTCTCGTGATTCTAAGTTGCATTCTTAGAGGGTGTAGGGAAAAGAAAGTTGATGTGGGGAGTCTTGAGGAGAGACCTGCACACAGGCAGCTGCTTGCCATGACATGGCAAAATGAATTCCAAGTGCCCAGAGGTACAGGATGACAGTGGCCAGTGCGTCTGAGTGGGCACTCAGCTCTGCCCCTCAGCATCCCTGGGTCTGAAGGGAAGCCTGAATGGACTTCACAGACAGCTCACCTTGTTCACAGTGTGTTGGTATTGCTGCTGTACCTTCCTTTCCTTCCGCCTAAGACTTTTGCCAGTAAATGGAAGTTGAGGTGAGATGTAAATGAAGCATGACTGTGCTTTGTAACAGACAGTAACTAAATAGTTACTGGTCCCACTTGGGGTTAAGGCCTCAATCTAAATGTGATTTTGCAGTAATTCGCAACACACTAGCTTTTGGAGCTGCAACACTTTGTTGTCTTTTCCTCTGGCTGTGGCTTGTTCCTAAACGTCCTCCCTCCAAATACCATGTCCAGGTGCTTTCTACACATATGCAGAGCAAATGCAATGTTTGCTTTTTCTCCAGGAAGACAACTTGGACCTTTGGTTCTGTCATCAGTCAGATGAGAGTCAGCTGCTCTAGGGCTGCTCCTATTCCCAGTCTGCTCTGGAATGTATTTCTCCCACGTTTGGTTCTCACTGGAAACAAATTTCACATAGGAGCACTTTGTAAAAAGGTCCTGCCAGAATTTGGTCCCACAGCTGGGCTAGGTGGTAGCACAAGGTCTCTGTCTCTCTGGGTGCTGTGTGGCTCTGTGGGGCGTTGTTGGCTCAGCATTACGCAGCGGTGATGCAACTCCTGCTAACATGCTGCACCTTGGCCCTGGCACATATAAAAAGTCTCAATCTGCTGGCCTCAGGATGAGTCCCCAGCAGGTAGCTCTGTCTTTATAACTTTCTTTATAATGTTTGGAGGCAGCGGCTTGTGTGGAGGTGGGAGGACGGCACACATTTGTCACTGCCTCTCGATTACCTTGAGGCAGGTTAGCCAGGTTGTAGATTAACTGTGCACAAAAGCCCAGCAATTACAGAGCCATTGTAGATATGCCATTATGTATATCCCTATGTTTATGACTTCATTCTTTCTTAACCCTATTTCTCAAAGACAAATACATTGAATGTGTGGTGTTTTCTCAGCCTGGGCTGACACAGCCTTTGTGTGACCTGCCTTACTTCTAAATGAGATGTGTCCGCCCTGGCTGCTATCTGCTGATCCACCCTGGGTCTCAGCAGGATGACTGGGACTGAGAGACCTCAAGGAAATGCCCATCAGAGCTGATGGGCTTGGGCTTTGGAAGCAGAGGGCCTTGTTTGTGCTGCCTGCAAGTACCACATGCTTCCATGCACCCTGTGAGCTCAGCTGAGAGCTGCCTGCCCTGCTGTGGTCACAGGGACTCAGCTCCACTGGGGCTTGTTGAAACCAAAACACAGTGTGGTGTCAAGAAGGAAGGCACGAGAACAGACACTGTTTTGAAACTGCTGAGCAGTGACTATTTAGATTCTCCTTTGTCTGTGAGGTGGCAGGCTATGTGCATGCCATGCATTTTGGCTTGGCAAGGGGAATAATCACCTCTCCTGCCTCCTCTCTGGCTACGTGGCTGCTCCTGTGAGGCCTGGCTTGCTGCAGACAGTCGGGAGCAGGGGTAGACTCTGGCCTCACAAGGGGGCCAGGGGTATGCGGGTGTGTGGGGTCATTCCTCTTGGCTGTCAGGGAAACCAGAGCACTTCAGCCTGCAGAGCTGCTTCCAGTGCCTTCTCATCAGCTGGCAGCCCTCTTAATGCACACATTATATTGGCATGGCTGTTGAATGAATGCAGAAAGTGCTGGGAAATTCATGTTGACTTATAGACAGCTAGAGATTTAGTGTGATTCACAGAAACACCCATAGCTGAGAAAATACTCATAAAAGCAACCAGCCACTTACTCTAGCTTAACACTTCCACTTCTGGCTGGGACAAGGAAGTGCCAGCTCCTCAGGAAAGCAAGTGGGCAGGCTCACTCAGGTGTGTCTGAACTGTGGGAGGAATTTGCCTTCAAAACATTTCTGATTCAGCCTCGTAAACTTAGTCCCTCAGCGCTCGTGCTGGCCCAGGTCAAACCCATTGATGACATCAGGTGAGGGACTTTTGGCACGCCTGGGGGAGTAGTAAGAACAAAAGGGGAAAGACAAATCCAGACCCAGATTTTGCAACACTTTTGAAAAACCCCACCAAACCCAGAGCCAAACATGGCTAAACTGGGGAATACCATGAGCATGGTTTGCCTCTTGGGCCTGTCTCCCATGCTCTTCTCTCCAAAGGTTTGCCACCGAGCTTGCAAACAGAAAATAAACTCAATGTCATTGACTTCAGCAAGTCTCTGTGCATGTGGCAATGGTCCCATGAGCATCAGCAGGACTGCAGTGCCCAGGAAAAGTGGCTCAGGCGTAGGCTGAGGCTGGGAGGCACTAGTGAACGCTGGCAGGGTAACCCCCTGGCTGTCATTAGTGCCAAGCTCAGCCCATGGCTGCCCATTAGAGTGGTAAACAGGGCAGGGCAAGGGGGGCTTTAGAAAGAAATAGCTTTTTGGGAAATCCTCCGTCCTTCTCCCTGGTGCTGTCCACTGCAGTGGGAACAGGCTAGCAGATGTTTCACTGATGATAGCCTTCCACAGTTTCAAATTGCCAAGTTCTGCCCTTCTTTCTCCCTACTCCCCTTCAAAACTTAAATAAAAAAAAGTCCATCTACTTCCTAAAGTTTAGAGATATTTGGGAGTTCCTGAGTTAACAAGGTGGAATTTGAATAAAATGGATTCTGAGCTTGAAGAAAAGCAGAAAACACAGGACTGAACACTGAGTGTAGTCTTTGTGTGGCACATCCTCACCTGCATCAAGGCACCCTGCTGTTAGAAGGAAACACTCCTACACAAAGTGTACACTGACACCCTCTCCCCTTGCAAGCAGAATTAATCATACTTATGTGCCATATTCCATTTTAATTTTTATTGCACAGTCCACGTTTAAAGGTTAATGTAGTACATCTCCCCATCTCCACTCCCATTACAATGGAGTGCTTTGAATAACTATTAACTTCTCAGTTAACTGAAAGAAAATTGTTAATCATCTACAAGCTTATGTTGCATAAAAATCATTCTCTAACTTTCTCCTGACTGTGGGAGAGCCTTTTCCTCAATGCTGACCTTCAACAACACCTGGTACCTGCAGCCTGCAAAACACAGAAAATCATGCTACATGGGCTTATCTGCCAGCCAAGGTCATAAACTGCGTGAATCACTGGAGTGCAACTTCTGTTTCTCAGTGTTGATGTTGATCCGACATCCAGTTCTTCTGCCAGCAAAGATACAGAGGTTCTCCGGGCCTTCAGAAAGCACCTAATGAGTTGCTTTGTTTTGTTTTTGATTTAGCGAAGTAAGGCTAATCCGTGGAGCGCTGGGTTGCTGGGACACCCAGGGTGACAGTACAGCCTGTCCTTCCCTCTGCACAAGCTGTGTGCAGGCTGCCAGGTGTGTGCACCCTGCGGGCCAGCGCTGCCTGCCCCAGGGACCGGCTCCCGACTGGGAATCAGCAGTGTGGGGCAGGGGCCAGGAGTCTTTGGCATCCCCCCTGCCAGAGGAGCCTGTTGGCACCTCAGGTGAGGGGTGGTGGCTTCTGCTCCTTTCTGCCTCCTCCTGCAGCTGCTGCAAGTGGCCAAGTTTGGCTGCAGAGGTGCGGCCTCCCTGTTGAGTGATTACATGGAGGAGGCTTGAGTCCAGCCATTTGGGAAATAAATCACCCGCTGTTTTGAAGTAGGAGGGAAGCACTCAGAACAGTGAAAGATTAGACTGTGAGCCTCACAAAAATCCCCTTCTGGCTGTAAAGATGGGCTGTGGATGTTGTGTTTTTTAGGTCTTTAAATGATTATTTCTGTGCCAGACTTATTAGGCAAGATATTGTTGGGATCTTGGCAAAGAGATAAATACGGCTGCAGGCTCCGCAGTCGCTCCTCTCCACATCTGGTCACTGTCAGGCCTTCAGCTAATAGGCTGAGGTCTGTGTGCTACGGTAAACAGCCTCTGCAGCTGCTAGGGGCTAAATGTAACTATATATTGCTCCAAACACAAACATTTCCACATTAGGCATTGCATGTCCTCCCCCAGCACAGAGCTGCAGCCACTGACCTCGGGAGCCTGCACTGCATCAGCGTACCCTGGCTTCTCCTTGGCCAGCAAATTCCGTCTCTTTTTATGGCTGTGGCTCTTGAAAGTGAGAGCAACAGCCCCTGCTCGGGTCAAGCTGCATGTGGCCAAGCATTGTGCAACCTCCTGCAGATGGACTCAGCGCTGAACAGCCAGGAGCCTGGCCAGGAGAGACTTGCTGGGGACAGAGGGCAAGGTGGGGAGAAATGGGTGGTGCCAGCATCAGGGAGCTGCTGGGAGAAGGTCTTTGGAGGAAGGCACCGATCTCCTGGGACTTTCTGGACATCTCTGGCTGTGTGTCATTCTGTCTGCACCTGCCCCCCGCAAGCCCTGCAGAGAACTGGGAGCTGCTCTTGGCTGGACTTCAGATAAGCTGCCGTGCATGCAAACATGAGGTTTCTGTGTACAGTGCCTGGCTCCCCCAGTAGTGTCCTTCCTCCCCTCTTCCTCCTCCTCTGTACTTTTCTCTGCTGTCCAAGGCCAGGAGCAATTTGATCAAGACTGCTTTCAGCAAGGTGTTTGCTACACTTGTCTCGTGAGAAAGACAAACATGTCTCATCAGCTGGAGCCTTTGTTCACCCATATGATAAAAATAAAATCCACTTCCATCCAGTATCTGCAGGAGAGCTCACTCACACGTGAGGGAATCTGTGAGTGGAGGGGGTTTGGTGTAGCTGTTTTCAGGTCTGGTCTGTTCCCAAGCTATTGCAGAGTTCTGTCCTTCAGTGCCTGCTCCAGTGAACAGGATCGATGACAGGGCTCAGGGAGGCTTTGCCCCAGTGCAGCAGTTGTGTGTCTGAAGCAATCTTTCCAGAGAAGGCTCTTCTGAGGCCTGGCATCCCACACAGCAGGTGCATCCCAGGCACCAGCCCCCAGTTTGGAAATTCAGCAAGCCGTGCTGACCGAGGCCTGCTAAAATACCTTCTGATTAATAAAGTGTTAGCCTATTTACATCAGCCCTCCAGCCTGCTTGTCCACTGCACAGCACCACTTGGTGCTGCAGGGAAGAAAGATGCCTCTTGCTGTTTGGTTGACTCCAGGCTGGATCAGCTGGCCAGGTGCACGGCCAATTTCCATTGCCGCTTTGAAGCTGAGAAGTATTTTGAAAAGAATAGAGCCTTTAGCCTTGTAAGTAAAAGCCATTTATCTTAGGATGAAAAAGTGCTGGCATGGAAAAATTCCAATGCTATGAAAGTCTCTTTTCCTGAATGTCTTGGATACTTGCTGGATTAGGTTCACTGGTAAGGAGCTTGAAGTTATGAATGTGTCTTTTACAGAAATGAGCTGCAGAAGGAAAAGGCAAGCACTGGCATGCTTGTAAGTGGGACAGAGCGAGAGTCCCTGTGGACCAGACATTTCTGAGATTGCTTTTAGAGGTATGGTCAGTATTGCTGCAGTGAGTTGAGGTGGTACTAAATCCCCTATTGTGACCATAGCTGTGACTATTTCCCAGGGGCATAGTATCAGCAGAATACCTTACATAAACAAAAGCTAAGCACTGTTGGCTTTGCTCTGCTGTTTAATAACGCTTTGTGCTGCATATGGACAGCGTCAGAGTGTTTTATGGATGCTAATGAAATTAGCCTCATGATGCTCTGGTGAGGTGGGGATGTGTTATTAGCTCTTTGCCTGGGCTCAGTGTGTGTGTGGTGTGGGATTCCCAGCAGCATGGGGTGCTCATGCCCACACTTTCCAGCAGTAAACACCTTGTTGGGATGGGACCTTCTGCAGCCCTTGGTCTGCTCCACCATTCTCTCTCCAGACAGTGTCTGACTCCTGGTGCCAATGGGGGGTGTCAGAGGAGGTGGTGGCAAGGGCACTGCAGTGTCACCCCCCTGCTAGGCACAGACTTTCTCCTGGATCAGAGTGATCTTCCACCACTTAAGGTCTGCTGGCTGGGAATGAAAATTCAGATCCTCCTCTTGAGCCACTGTGTCTGCTACATTTCAGGACCTTGTGTCAGCTTGCAGTGGCTGAGGTCCAGGACTTTTCCTACATGGCCAGTGGGGGATAGTGGAGATGCTGGAGAGGAGCTCTCTTTCTTGCATTGTGCATGGCTCTGATCTCTTTGGGTGGAAGATGAGGTGTTGTCTGCAACAGCTTTGCAATGATCCAGCCCTGCTCACGTGCAGCAGCCCCAGTTTTGTCACAAACACCAGTGCTGGCCCCAGGGTTGTATTGAAGCTACCACTGATACATTGCTTTAAATAGATCCTAAGCAAACCTCTCTGTTTGTTTTTCTTGACATGGTACTGACTGGTGCTTTCCAAGAAACAAGGAAAAAAAAGCTGGATTCACAGTGGTGACTTTGACTCCATCTGGCAAAAGCAAACTGATCTCCTAAATGAGAAAGGCACAGCCATGAATAGAAAAAGTAAACAGGTCACTGTGAGAAGCAGCCTGTTCCTTTTGACCCAGTGGCTGCCCGTGACAAAATCACACTGGAACTTGGTTAGAAGATCCCCCCACTTTAGGATTTTCTCTGTCATGAGAAAGACAAAGGTCTTTCCAGACCTTAGATGAGATCTGCATCTGGAGTTTAGTATTGGATTTCATAAGGTTTGCTGTACTTTATCCTGCTCTCCTAGGTAAATATTTTGCTTCCAAATCATCATTTGCCTTTCTGAGTCCTGTGGCCTGTGAGGCTGGACCAGACTTGGGAACTATCACACATTCTGCATGAAATAAACTTCAGTGAACCCCTCAGAACCTTACTAAGACACTCCTTTGCTGTGTTACTGCCTTCCAGCTGAATGTTCAGCCTGCAGGAGCTGAGAAACCACCCTGCCTGTGCACTAGTAACACATGGGCCATTGAAAGTGCTCTCTGTAACTCAGAGTGGTGGGAAAATGCCATGCTCAGGCTGTGAAAACACTGTGCTGAAGGGAATTATTTTCATGATGGGCAGATCCAAACCCCATATTGCAACACAGGCTTAAATATGGATGTACTTGAAGACTGTCAGGACTTGAAGACTTTGACAGGTCTGGATCCAAATTTCATGACTGGTTCTGTCTTAGTGGCTGGCTGGGCCATGTGCTCCTGAAATCCAAACTGTCCACCTTGTAAAGCTCCACCTCTGAAGAGAAGCTCCACCTCCACTTCTCTGAAGAGAAGTTGCCAACAGCATTACCTATACACAGTGCATTTGGACGAGCTCCTCATTGTGGGGGTGGTGGTGAAAAATGCACTTCAGTTTTATTTTATGGCTATGTTCACACATCTTATTAGGCATAACAAGCACTGATGGGGAAAGTTTGGGGCAGGTTTTTTCTTCCATGCCAGTTGGTGACCTGTGGGGAGAGCGTGAGCACCCCAGAAAGGCTCTGCCCTACTGGCCCTCCCCTTCCCTGCCTGTTGCTAATTAGGGCTCAGCTTAAGCCATGAAGCTTGAGTTTAAGGGCTACTTCTACAAACTCTCTTATCATGACATGTAACACTGAAACCAGTAGGCAGTCTTGGTGTGTATGTAGAAATTCCATCCTCGTCCAAGCTGACTGCTGGCCTTTTGCAACTCTGCTTGAAATTTGGGCTCTTTATAATCTGAGCGATAAATCTCTGGTGCTTCCCACTTGGGTTTTTTTCTGCTGCCCAGAATATATGTTAACAGTCTATTGATGGAAATGATAATTAGGGGATTTGTCATGAGAAATGTGCATGAACTTTTCAAGCTGTCATTCAAAAAAAGATTTTTTACAGTCAACTCTCGATTATCTGTGGGTGCATTCTCTGAGCTGCAGATTAGATATGCCATGTTTAAAAAATGCAGAACTCTTTCAGAGCCATTATAAAGTATAATGTACAATGTTTTTTTCTCTTTATTTATAACCTCATGCTGCATCTTATCTTAAACTTTTTTTTTCAAAGGTAAAGATATTAAAATATTGCATTCCTGGGGCCTTATTTGCATATGTTTTGTATTATTAGTTTTGCTTTTCTTTCTTTGCCCTCATTACTGCTGATACTGAGAGCTGAACATATCAGCTTATAGCATCTGTGGAGGAGGGCATGTGACATGGTAACCTTTCCCCAGCTGTTTTCTTTTCTTCTGGTGCTGCATAAGAATTTCTGCAGTGTGATGCTGCACGGCCAGATGGGCTGGAGAGGAAGAGGAAGTGCTCTGCTGTGAAAGAAAAAAAAAAGGTCTGTACCTGAAGAGACACAAGTGAGTGACAAACAGCTGAAAGAGAAGGGATGTCTTAGAAACCATTTGTCAGGCAGAAGAAGCGTCAGCTTGTTAAAAACATGCCTGTTCAGTTAAAAGGATGAATTGACAGACGAAGACTCAGTGCAAATTCAGCTGCCATCACTTCAAAAGCCCTCACAGCTGAATCAGCAAATTTCTGTCTCCATACATAATGGATACAGCCAGCGTGCCATTATGATGCCCACAAGAAGACTTGTGTTAAGCTCTTTAAATTAGCTGTTTATGATAGTCACACTCTGTAGCTGTAACTTATTTTTTTCCTGGGCCTCCTTCTCATCTCATCTCATGCCTTTTGTTTTTGCAGCCCTGGGAACAGCTGCCTAAGCAAGGATTTTGGGAAGGGAGTGGTGCTGACTCAGTGCTACTATGCTGAGATTTGCAGCCATGCCTTTCACGCTCTGGCCAGCCTGTGCACTGCCTGCACATCCCCCTGACCCGTGCTGGTGAGCCAGGGTCCAGCAGCGCCGCGGGACTGACCCGCAGGGAGCCGGCCTGCAGGAGCTACGGCGCTGGGCACACAGGTACCCGCTCCTTCCTTGGCATCCCTCACTGCCTCTGCTGCAGGAACTCCTTTCCTCTGCCACCACCTCCTCTCAAGGGTCCCTGTGTCACACCAGCCAGGAGCTGCCCCCTCCCGCTGTGGTTTGGGGCGTGTTCCCCTCCTGCCCGGCTGAGCCATGTCCATGTCAGCCTCGGGTACAGGTGGTGCTAAAGACCCAAATTAACCCTACCCAGGCTTTGGCAACCTTTGGGTCCAGATCCCTGGTTTGATTATAGAGTCCTCTAAGAATTGAGACCTGTCTTTTTTCAGTGTAGCTTGAAGAATTTGAAAGTAGCTCAGGATCTTCACAAAAAATCCTGCTGAGTCAAGTATTGTTGAATGATTGTCAATATTAATCCAAAACCTACTGCCCTATGATAAATTTCATCTCCTAATTTTGGGGGGCAGTTTTGAGCTGAAGGAATGAAGAGGAATAAGAAAGAGTAAAAAAGAAAACCAAACACTTTTTCTGTGAAAACAAAAATAAATGTATAAAGTTGGCACCTTTTTATACAACTCGGAAGATTTTCTGAAAGCAACTTTTGGCTGAATTTTTTTTTTAAACCGTTGGCTGAGAAATGTCAGGCAGCTCTAGTATCTTATGAAAGATGTTGCACTTAATAAAACTGCAGGCAGGGAGGCAGAAACAATACACCCATTCATCTCCCTCAGCCCCTCGCTCCCTTCCCCTGCTGGTCCTCACTCCAAGGGCGCGGGCCCTATCAGGTGATGCGAGCCCTTCCAGTGGCTTCAGTGTGATTTCCAGGCTAAGCACACGTTTTGTAAGCCACAGCTGCAGGGCAGCAGCCCGCAGGAGATAAGGGAATCGACATCGCTGCCCGGGGTGGATGCACAGCGTCTCTGCCGCGGGGCAGTGCGAGCTGCGACCCCTCCCGTGGATTTGCTGTCTGGAGGCCGGCAAAGCAGCGTGGGGCGAGCAGCAGTGCTGGCTAATCCCCGTTTCCTTACACAGGCTTTTTGCTTCCCTCTGTTGACCCTGGGGAAGTGTGAAAGCTGTGTTGCTGGTGCAGGAAAGATGCAGCAGGGCAGCTCTGTCCCGCACCCTTGCAGTGGCAGCAGTAGGGCAAAGCTGCCTCCGGAGGCTTCTCCTTGCTGTCCCTCTCCAGAGGTGGGACCAATGGGGATGGCAAAGTGCTTGTGGACCCCGGGGGCACAGCAATGTTTCTGTTTGCTGTGCTATTTCGGGAAGTTTTCATAAGGTAAACAAGGGCCTCCTCTTGATTCATTGGGGTCATTAGTGAGCCGTAGGATGGTATTTACATTGCTAAGGTATTCGAACAGGCTCTCTCCCAGAAGGCAGGCTCACCCGGGAGGAGGTGACCTTCAGCGTTTCTTGTTTTGCCCCGTATCTGGCAGGCAGGGGGCCTGCCTGTTCGGCTGGAGTGCCTGGGTATTGTAACCAAAATAAATCATCCTTATCCTGGCTGGTGGCAATACTGCAATGGAAACAGAAACAGGCGCCTACTTTGCACTTTGTGAAAATGGCATCACTGAGAGGAGTGGGGTGGGAGGCTGGAGGATGAACTCCGGGCAGATGCAGCCACCACTTGTCCTGAGTAGGGCTCTCCTTTTTGGGGTCAGCCTCTCAGCTTGGCATGGATGAAACACAGTGCATGACTGGGGACCTGATCTGTTGTCCAAACTAAAGCAAATAACTGCTAGGGAGTATTTCTAATGAGAGAAAAGGAGAGACTGTGGTGATGTTCTGGTTCAGCCTATAACAAAATGACAATGGAACCCTCCAAACCTCTGTCTCTCCCTCCCTGTGCAAGTTACAATACACAGCTTTTCATTTTGGCTTCCTAGTCTGTTTCAATGAGTAATAGAACCATTTAAGACTGTTGGTTTTTTCCTGTGGATTTATATGGCTCTCACAGTGCTGAGGGCTGACTGACTGAACTGTCATAGCAATGAAGAAAATGAGCACCTGGAGAATCTACTCAGACCAGCAGTGCTGTGAATACCATACTCATAGGAAAAAACTTTACAGTTTGCATTGCATAGAGTTGCATTCAAGTCCAGCAATTCCATATAAGAGCAGGCCGTGAGCTGAAGACGGAATTCTCTGATGCCTAGTAATGTGCAATAATTCTTTCCCTTTGAAGAAGGATTTGTAGAGATCCTGTCCAGCTGCACATTTTTATGAACCTTGTAGCAGCAACTTCCTATCTCAGAGGCCAAAATGTCTCAAAGAGGATCTTCCGGTTGGTGTCAAGGAAAACAGGTGTGGGAAAGGTGGGGAGATGTGCAGGGAAGAAAGGGCTTGTGCTTGAAGCAAAGCCAGGTGAAGGAGATCCTGCCTCCTACCATGAGCAAAGCGCACACGCTGCTTGTACCTCCACAGCCTGGCCATAAGGCAGGATGAGCATGAGCGATGTAGGATTCAGGCTGTTGAGCACTTTGGTCTCCGTGGGTATGAGATGTCACCCCCTTGCTGCAGGCCCTTCAAAGCTCAGGCGAAGGTGCTGGCTCCACCACCTAAGAGAGGGAAGTCATGGGCATTCCAGCTGCTGGGTCAGCCAGGGAAAGTTTCTGCCTTGAGCTATCCCATGTGATATCCCTGGCGATGCTCTGCACCCTGGCAGAACCAGGCAAAGGGCTTTAAGATGAATTGCTTTAATGCTTCCACACTCCTCCTTCTCTCCCTGCCTCAAAGAGACAAACCTTAGCTTTGAAGCCTTTGAAATTACATCAAAGGATGAGATTTCCAGAAGAGCTTAAGGGAGTTGTGTTCATTTGTCCCATTGATGGTCAAGAGGAGATGGGGAGATGGGTGCTTAATCCCTGGAGGTGCTTTGAAAATTTTGTCCTATGTGTACATTCTTGCTGGGGAGGAAGTGAGAAGCAGCTGGCAGCTCCTTGGCTTTGTAAAAGACAGATCTTGCCTTTTTTTTCTGAAGATAAAACATGATGGATTTGAAAATTATGTCCAAAACTCAAGTTTGCCATGAAAACTTCCAACTGTTTTTTAAAGAAGAAAGATCTAAAGACAGCCTGTGACTTTGCCTGATACAAAAGATGGTGTCTGTTGATAACTGAGGTGCTGTTACCTTCTCTATTTCCACCTCACTGTGGGCATTGTGTAACCCTTCTACCAGGCTGTCTTGGGACCCTGAGCTACAGACAGGAATTGCTGGGAGCTGGAAGTGCTGTTTCTGCCAAGCCTGCTCAGAGTGAGGGGCCACCAGGCAAGCATGGGAGGTGTGGGGCTACTGCTGTGCCCCTCCTTGGGGCTGGTGGTGACCAAGAGGAGAGGCGGTGGGAGGAGGTCGTGGCTGGGGGCTGTGGCCAAGGGCTGGTGTTGATGGGCTCTTGCAGAAAGGCAAAGGAAACTGAAACTGGGCTGCAGCCTTGCTGTTGTGCTATTTTTGTTCAAGGTAATAACAGGAACTCCACTGTAAATAAAAATAGACAAGTGAAGAATTTCCCAAGTCTGTCTCTGCTCATTTTTTTCCTGATGAGGAATTATCCCACTCCAGAAGAGTAAATCCTTTCTGTCTGCTCCTTGGAAACTGGGACAATAACACTGGAAGCGAAAGAAGAGATTATGGAGTTGTCACGAGGGCAACAGCAACATATTGTACACTGGGTGCCAAAAATGCCTTCTCTAAAGCAAATAATAGCTGTGCTCTGCGGGGCTCATCCTGACAGCGTGGGGGCAGGCAGAGGCAGCCTTGGCTGCTCTCGGTGCCATCCGCCCTGCTGAGGGCTGGGTGTGGGCCTGGCTGCCCCGAGGGGCTCCTGGCCTGGCTCCAACACATCCCTCCCCTCCTGCCCGTCACCCACACTTGGCGGCACCTCACCTTTGGAAGCACATAGCATTCCTGCGTCAGCTGATAGTCAAAGAAGGTGTGTGTGTGTGGGGGGTGTGACCTCCTTTCCCTGATGATATCAAACGCCCTTTTCACAAAAGACAACGTTTTGCTTCGAAGTCTGAATTTCTGGGGGCACTTTTTTCTTATCATATGATCCAGGGCTCTGAAAGTCTCACACCCTTAGCCACTGAATGTGTCTTTTGGCTGTTAACTGCTGCTTAATCATAAAAGTGCATTAACTGCACTATTCCCACAGAGCCAGGGGACTCTGACAAGAATTAGACTAACTGACCTTTGTCACAGTCTTCCTGTCCCTCCAATATTGCTGACTTCCAATGGTGCCCGCCTGCTCCTTTTCAAGAGTCCTTCGCCTTTGAGGAAATCCCAAGCTACCAGGAAATGCAAAGGCATTTTAGCAGGAGTTCCAGCAGATGCTTTGGGGAACCTGCAGATGTGCTGCAGCCCGCAGATGGGATGTGGTAGAGTCAGAGGCAGCGTCACACAACCCCCAGGTGAAAACTTAACCCTGCCAGAGGGCTCTGTGCAAAATGCACGCTCACGCTTCCCATCCCAGACAGGGTTTGCAGGGAGAGTTGATGACTCACGAGGGGTGGGAGTCTCGTTAAAGCTGTCCTATGGAGGGAGCGTCAGAAGCTCACCCAGTTTCAGATGTTGATTTTTCCATTCTCAGCTATTCACGGCTACAGTAACGAGATGGATAAGCCCACTGTTATTGTCTGTACAGAAAGTGAAGGACAAGTGGCATCTACTTTCAGAAGCAAATGCAGGAATGTTATTGGATTTTTCTCCCCCAAATTGTAAGCAGTAAGATAGTGCTTTCAAACCCCTTATTTTTGAGAAGTTTGATTATGCTTTAACTAAAACCAAAATGCCAAAACATAGAAGGCACTATATCTTCTCTGAAAGTGTGTCACCCTTTTTTATAAAATCTAGTCACTGATATTGGTGGATAAATGCTTTGAAGAGAGAGGGGAGGTTCTTGTTTCTGCCCCCAAATCCCAGCCACCATATGATCAAACTTCTGATCAAAGTTTACAAAGTTTGAAACTGCAGAGTAAAGAGAAATGCAAAGCAGCTTGTGAATGGAGAGGTGTGAAATCGAGGGTGTGAAACAGCAGATCTGATCTGCCAGGTTAGCTTTCTCTCTCTACTGAGATGTAACCCACAAAAGATCAGGCAACTCTGCCACACAGGATTTGAACTTGAGAAGATTCTAAAGAGGCCTGTATGAGGTGGATACCCAGAGAAAGAGGGATTTGTGTGCATGTGAAACCCTGCTAGCAGAGATAACTAGTTCTGGGAGGCTGGATACAGCCTGAGAAGCCCAAGTTCTGTCCTTGCTCATGAATACAGCTTTTGTCAATGTTTGAAGGATGAAGTGCACGGATGGTCTCACCCCCTCTCCACCTCCTGCTGTCTACGTGGCTGACAGAGCGGATCTGGTGTTAAAGTTTTTTAAGCAAACATGAAGCTCCTCCATGCCTCTTACCCAGGTTGCTTTACTGAGGAGCAGAAGTTGATTGAGACTGACAGTAAATGCTGCAGGAGAAAAAGTGGCTGGTGGTTCTAATTTAGGGATGCTCTCTAATTTTACCTCTTTTCTCTCTAATTTAGGGATTCGGTGCACATTGTTTGGCTAAAGCTCAGTGGAGACTATGCAGAAAATTGTTGTATGCATCCACTACCTTGCTGAAGCCTGGATTTTCACAGCAGCCTGCTACCAGCACTGCTGAGGAGCAGGATACTTACTCAGAATATTACTTCTGTGCTTGTCAAGAATTTCCAGAAAAAATTACTTGTATTTTAAGATTTTTTTTTTCCTAGAGTTTATGAAAAAAATATTTTCAGTTCAAAGCATAGCCCTCTTGATGTTTTTTCATCATGGCATTAGTCTAGCCAAGCACTTACATTCATGCTTATGTGTAAAGGCATGCCTAATAGAGTTAAAAGGAGCTTCAGAGTGTCCCTTGCTGCCCTACTGAACAGGCATAGGCAATGCGTAAATGCAGGTGTCTTGCTGAATCAGAGCTAAGTGATAATATGCTCTGACTAGCTAAGACGGAGCAGTGAACTGCATGTGTTAACAAGGAGAGATTTCAGAGTGGAAGTGACATTAGAGGACAGGGAAACCAGTTTTTAATAGTATCTGCTGCACCTTGACATTGCTGCAAGACAAGAACCTGAGCTGAAACAGCAGGACTCTGAGACATAACTTGGACATGGTCTGGACGTTTTGCATCTCTGTTGGCTTTCTGTGTGGGCACACTGAGGGGAGGATTTCTTCTGTTCTCATGTGTGGAGTCACACACCTTGCTTTCTCATGGTAGGACAAACAGGCCACCAAGAAAGTAGGACACTTGGCCTCTCTCCTCTATGGGAGGTGCAGTGCAGATTGGCTTCTGAGAACTAGGACAGTGCCTCCAAAAGTAGAACAGCTGGTCACCCTGTTCATGTGTTTGTTGACTTACAAATGTATCCTTTAAAGCTCAAGATTTAAGAGACATTTTTGGCCTACTTAGGGAAATGTTTTCTGAAAATAGGGACAGATACACTGGAACAGACCCAAACCTCTGCTTTTCTTCTGAAGCACTGAGCGCAGCTACTAACTGGAGGATCCACATGCTGGAAAAATAAACCCAGCAGGTGCTCTGTGTCACTTCTTGCATATTGAGTGATGCCACAGTGACAAATCCACCTCTCCTTGTCTGGGAGGTGTTCACTTTTCAGTAGCAGAACATGGGCAGAAGGACTTGCACTGCAGTGTGGGGAATTCTTCGCTGCCGGAAAACTGTTACCAAATCGAACTTGTATGCTCTATCTNACTTTTCAGTAGCAGAACATGGGCAGAAGGACTTGCACTGCAGTGTGAGATTATTCTTCGCTGCCGGAAATCTGTTACCAAATCGAACTTGTGTATGCTCTATCTCTCCATCTTTCTATCATCCATCTATCTATCTATCTATTTATCTATCTATCTATCCATCCATCCATCCATCCATCCATCCATCCATCTATCTATCTATCTACATAAAACATCTATTCAATCAGAAACTGACTTCCATTCATTCAATCTATCTATCTGCATAAAACATCTATTCAATCAGAAACTGACTTCCATCCAAGTACATAGAAGGCATCCACAGAGTATTTCATTCTCCTGCATTAAGGTCTTTCTCCAAGTGTAATTAGGTCCATAATGTCTGCAATCCCATTTGAGTTCTAACAATGCCAGTGGATGCTAGCATGATGTCCCAGTCAATGTGCCTGGGGACCATGCAGCAGCCTGTGTGGGTAAACAGGAGCAAAGAGTTCAAACCAGGTGAGTTGACATGGTTCTTGCAAAGAAGTTGTTGTCCTCACTGATTGTGAAAAACCCCTCCATGGCTCCCGTGATGACGGCCATTAATATTTCCACATGGTAGTGACTTGGACTAATCCCACAGGAGCTTCTCACCTTGAGCCAGAGGTTACTCAAAGTCATTGTGCTGCTCTGAAGTCTGGGTTCACTCTCTTGGGACTCATCATTAGTCAAGTCAGGTATGAGGCTGAATCTTAATAGTTAGAGAGGAAGGCTAATAAAAAGGGAAGCCTTCCAATTTTTTTTATCCAGTAAGTGTGCTATGGTAATGAATTTGGAGCCTAGTGGCTCCAGTTGGAGTGGGAAGCTCACTGCATTGAGAGCAGGTCTTTAATCCACATAAAGAGGTGTTTCATAAGCCATATGTGATGTCCTGCTTTGAATATTAATACCCAGAGTACTTATTCAGCTCACAGCCATTTCATGGAAATGCCATGCCTCTGTGAGGCCAGACAGAGCCCTTGGGTGCTCCAGTTTTGGCTTTTTTTGCAAAGACAGTTTCAGGTTGTTCTGTACTCTTAATTCAAAATTCTCATTCAGCTTAGAGTCTCTGAAACCACTGCATTAATATTACATAATATTAACTGATTTTAGATTTAATGAAAATGTGAAGGAGACTATAGGACAGCAGGCTTGGTCTACTTAGCCAAGTGACCTGTTAGTTACATACTTCATGAAGTTACTTAATCTTCTACAGGGCAGGCTCTTCTAAAATGAAATAACACAGGAGGCAGGGACTGTTCTGGCAAGCACTCGTGTTTTTAAAGGCCTTCTGCAAAAGCTGGGGAATGAATATTCAGTGTGAACTGAGATGCATTCTAGCTGTGTCAGCCATGCAGCTTTTGTTCTTTACATTTATACCTGTGGGCAGAGCTGGGGAAATTACAGCTGCAGAGCTCCTGGTGTTGCACTTGCTCCCACCAAGTGCCATTTATCCAGAGCTGGGGGCAATGCACCTATGGCAGTGGCAGGCTCAAGGTGAAGTGGAGCTCCTAGAAATGGACGTGGACAGCCCTGCTTGTTTTTAGTATTAGCACATGCCTGTGATAATGCCTGGGGAAGGTGGTTTGGGCCGCTGTGCTGGGCCCTTGTCATACTCCAGCTCAAGCAATCGAGAGTGGAGCCAAGCCAGCTGCCTTGTGGGGGATCCTTCCCACAAAGCCAGACTAAGTGAGCAATGAGTGGGTTTGTCACTTCTGTGCATGGATTGTTACAACTGTTTTTCTCTCCCAGTGCTGGAAAGGGAGGATGTAGCACGTATTGCTTTTCTCTGCGGGTGGTTACTGCATTTAAATGTGCTCCCTCTTAAAAAGTATCATTGTTATTTGCTAGTTGTGACTGCAAAGCACTCTTGTTCTCTGGTGACCAGCAGGACACAGCACATACTTGCAGTGCAAGAATCCTGCTCTGAGGCAGGGCACAAAGTAATCCTAGCCTTGACACTGATTAAGAAAATAAACAAGAAGGAGTTATGGAAGGGAACAGTTGTGTGCAAATCTCAAGGACATGGACCTTGCCAACTGTGCTCATCAGCAAACCATCTCATCCTCTTTACTGTATTTATTCATGCATGAGGCAAGAGGGTCACTTAATGCTTTGGACCAAATCCTTCTGGATTTCTGTTCTGTAGCCCATGACAGAAGTGGTGTACGTAGGATCACGCAGAACAGGTACCTTCCAGTGACTTTTCCAGATGACTGGGGAGGGCACAGCCTCACCACCAGCACAAAAGGCCTCAGCCTGGGTGGGTGAGTGCTTGCAGAGAGGGGGGCCTGGAGCTCCTGTGTGAGCAACCACAGCATTACTCTGCTGAGTCTGACAAGAAATCCTACAAGGACAGCGACATAAGATGGTAAGGAGAAACAGGACTATCCTCTGGGGATTTCTAGGCACACAGCATGGTGTGGAGTTGTCCTGGGCATCTTCATTTCCTAAGCAAGATGAAGGTGTAAACTTGCAAAGTATTCTGTGGGGTGAGAAAATAAAGAATGAAAATGTCTACCCAAACCATAACTGTCCTCTGATGAATTCAAGGACCGTCATGCACCATCCTGAATTTTTAAAGCATGTCAGATAACCTGGCTTGAATTTCAACAGGAGAGTAAGTTACAGCAGAGAGGGATGAAAACCTCAGGTGTGCTGCAGGCAGAAGGAGTTTCCCCTACACCACAAGGAGGCAGGTGGAAAGGTGAAGTGGGTGCTGGGTGTCATAACCTTTGGAAGATCCCTCTCCCCTACCTGTCACTACCTTGGACACAGTCCTCTGCCCTGGCAAGTCCCTTCTCCTCACCTGGTGGGTGTATTTCATTTCTTGAGCTTGTCTGGGAGATGGACCAGTGGTGCTCTCAGGAGGCAAGGAGGCTGTACAGAGACAAAAAAGAGGCAGCAGGGCTTTGAGGGAGAGGGAACAGTGGTCAGAGACAGCTGAAAATCTGCTCACCCCCTGAGAGGGAGGGTCTGACCTCCTGGGGCTGAGAACTGCTGGAAGCTGAACAGCTGTGTTCTTTTTCCCTGCTCGTGTGCTATCAGCTTGAGAAAATAGCCAGGATTGTTTGTCTTATGACCGTTGCTCATCTAGACATGAAGGGAAAGCTGTATCAGGTGGAACAGAGATGCTGCCCCCAGATAACTCCCCCTGCCTGCAGTGTGGCCAGTGCCCCTGTGGCTTTGCAGCACCACACGGCATCCAGAAGCTGAGCCTGGGGTGGCTGCAGCATGAGCAGAGTGGCCTCTCTTCTCTGTTATACCCAACTGCACAATCTGTTCCCCCTTCCCTGTCTGGGGTCATCTGTCTCTGTGAGCCTTTTCTGGATTTCGTGAGGTTTGCTCATCTCTGACCACAAAGGTACTAAAAAGAGATGGCTGAAAAGGCTGCTCCTGGTGAGGGAAAGAGTAAGGTGCTGGAGGAACTGATGAGCAAGGAGGTTGAATTGGGTGTAACAAACAGGTCTAGGATGGTGAAAGGATCACCTCTTCAGTTAAAGAGAATTTGAGGTCTGGGAGCTTATTTAGAGGGTATGGGACTGGGCCAGGATGGCAGTAAGCCCTGCCTTTAGACGGGAAAGGATTTAGGTCTTTCTTCCTTTACTGCTCCAGGGAGTGTGTGCCATCCATAGGGTGGGACCGGCAGTGTGAGCCCTGGGCAGGGAGGAAGAGAGCATGGCTTTCTAGCAACTGGCCTCTGCCTTTGGGAAGGCAGTGATGGAGCTTCCAGGAAAGCAGAGGCTGTGCTCATGGTGTCTGGGTGGTGAACCGGGAAGTGTCAGGAGCTCATGACAAACAATAAATTTAAGAAGAAGGATTCATTTTTCAAGACTGAAGTAGGCACAGAAAGTGGCACAAGGGTGATTTATGTACTTAAGCAGGGTTTTGGCATTTGTGCCCAGCTTTGTGGTTCATTTCCTCATTCACTCAAATGCATAAAGACTGAACAAATGTTTGGTAAACAGGAACCCAAGGTTTCAGTGATGAAAAGCTTTAACTTTCACCCACAGAGCTGCTTGCAGCATTGGCTTGGAAATGTTTTTGAGAAGATGATGATTTCCTCCTCCCCAGTTTCATGACTGGGGTGGCTGCAGCTGTGACCCCCCACATTGCTGCACCCCCACCGAGCTTCCAAGGGCTGGAATGAGAGAGAAAAGTGTGTGGTGAGGTGGAGCCTTTTGGGTCAGCCTCCATCGGCGCTGGCAGGGGCCAGCTCGGAAACTTGCACAGCTGCTGCCCGGGCTCGATTTGGGCTGTGAATAACTGGAGAGCTTTCCATCACCAGGGCTGTCAGTTCAGGTATTTGCAGGCACTTTCTCTGGTGGTTTCTTTTTAGTGTGGTTGCTGGACAGGGAGGACAGGATAGAGAGAGGAACCTTTCATGCTTCGGCTTCTGCAGCATCCGGCGTTTTCATGAAACCACAAAGGATGTTAAAGAAAAAAGAACAAGCGCTCTGTTTATAGGGATTTAGATCGCCAAAACAAAGAGGGGGCTGTGTTGTTCAGTGATCACTCAGAGTCAAGGAGCCAGAAGACATAGGTTCACAGGAGATGGGCTTCCAGGCTGAAGCCCACCCTCCCCTGGCCACAGTTTGGTGCCCCTTGCTTGTACCGCTACAAGGGTTGGCAAGAGCTGGCTGGCACTTCATATCCACTGTGCTGCCCAGTATTGCTGTGCATATTAAAAAGTCTCTCTCAGGATGAAGGCTCTAAATTTCTGCAGCTGCCTGGGAATTTGTCTTGTGCAGGGCTTTTCCAGTCGGGAGCCCCTTGCAGGGCATGTTGGACACAAAGGAGAAGCGTGCAGCACCCAAACGAGGAATGCATGGGAAAGGGAATCGGGCAATATGTAGTCCACACACTGACATCTGCTGCTGCACTGGTTGAGAGCAAATGTTTCTTTCCACCATTTGTGTTCAGTGTAGGTTTTTGTGCAAGCATGATAGTAGGAGGTAGCACAGAAACAGGTCTGATGGCAGTAGCAGAGGCTTCTGCTCCCAAACGTAGTCTGGGTGCTTTTCTTAAGGAGCATTGTGTCAGGACAATGGCAGTGGGAAGAGAAGAGTGATGACAGCCTGTGATTCTTAATCTCTTGTTCATCTCTCCTCAGTGTCCAAGCTGACTGAAATGCAAAATGAAAGCAATTGTGCAGCATAAATCAGATGATGATCTTTCCATGATCTACATCCAGTGTCACCACCACAGATCCTGGGCTCTGTGCTGGGGTGGCAGTGTCACCACCACAGCTCCTGGGCTCTGTGCTGAGGTGGCCAACAGGGCGTGAAGCTGCCACAGCCCACCATTACCCACCACTTCAGCCCTTGGAGGAACAAATTGCAAACCAAGAAAATGGCCTGCAAACATCGAAGCCACCCAGTGCTCTTTTGTAGGTATTTGTGGAGAAAGGCATTTTGGAGGGATGCAATATGAACGGCTACAGTGCCATTGCAGACTGAAGGTCTGTCCAGTCAGTCCTGGTGGTCGCTACAGGAGCCTGCCTGCTCCCACACCCCAGTGGCTGGCATGATTCCCAGAAAAGCAGTGACAACACAAGGGTAGAGCATGAGAGAGGCACAGCTCTGCACAGTCGTGGGTGCCCTGCTCCAAGGAGCATCCACACTCTGCCTCCAGACTGGTGCATCAAAACTTTTCCATCTGAATTGAAGTTGCCCTGTTTTCCTAGATGAAGAGACCCCTGCCCTGTGCCAAAATTCCTGGTTTCTCCTCACTGCTGAAGCAGGGTAACTGTCAGGAAAAAGAGCTGCAGGAGGCAGAATGAATAAATAAGTTCTCACTCATATCTTTTAGTCACCCAGCGGCCACTGGACACCTCATTTAAATATATTATTAGCAACCCAGGCATTTCAAACATAAACAGCAAGCAAGATGGTGTGTGTGTGTGTATGTGGGTGTGTGTGTGCTGCCTGCAGATGCTGCTGGCACATGTCTGATGCGTGGGCTCCGCATCCCAAAAGTGTCTCCTAAGCCAGCAGGCAGGGACAGCCAGGAGGGTGCCAGGCCAGAGTTCTCCTTTGCTTTGCAGGGAGGGTGAGCAACCACTTCTGGCCTGCCCAAGTGCTCAGCCCCCTTCCAGGGTTCAGACTGCCCCGAGCTGAAGGGTTGGCCCTGTGTGGTGCTCAGTTTCAGCTGAACTATGTCCAAATCATCTCCTATTAACCTGCAAGGAAAATACTGGGCTAAGAATATTTTAGAAGCCTTTGGAAAGGAGAGGGCTGAATCAAATGCTACTGTTTTATTATCCAGTTTTCTTTTAACAAGCTGTCCATTCACAGAGTGCCAGTGAAATTTGGAAGTCCTATTTTGGGCGTGGAAGAGACTTCATAATTTCTAGTACTTATGGAACCTGTGAAAGTTATTTTCTTTTTGGGTTTATGTAAAAACATTCCCAGAGTCAAGCATGTGGGGATTTTCTGAGGAAAAGGTGTGGAGATACAGTCTAAGTAGTCTCCATGGTTTTCATCATTTTGGTAGAGAAAAAAATCACATGTTTTACAAGGGTATTTTTTCCAAAAAAGGCTTGATTAGGACACTCTACATTACATAAGAGACTTAAAGCTGAAGATTTAAGCTAATTAAACACATTTTTGGTGTACCATACTGTCCGTATAGCTACTAATTAATCTAGTCTAAGCCTTTTTTGCCCCTTTGTAGTCAGGTATTCTTGCCAGGTGATTTTAGCCAATCAGACATGAATCCTTTTCCGCACTGATTTTGTGGGAAGTTTGACTTTGCTCCTAGAGGTTTCTGTTGACTCTTATAGAGAGTGGTGCTGGTCCACAGTACTTCTGCAGAGCTATCAGAACAAATGTGCTAGTGAGTTTTGGATGTTTGTCCCACACAACTGTGTCACCCACATGCATGACTTGGAAAACACACATAAAGGCAGGATCTTTACTGAGGTTCCCTTACAGTTAAATTTCTTCATTAAATAGCAGATATTCCTGTCCACCAATAGCATGTACCAAATCACCAGCCACAGGAATTCCTAAAAGGCTATGGGACTGACCACAAGGTAGCCAGAAGGTCAGTGAGGGCTCTCAAGTTAACAGCAGCATGGGAGGGGTAACTCCAAATTCAGCAGCATCATCCCAGACTTGCATGCTAGTGAATCCCACCAAGCTAGCCAATACTTCCAATAGATTAGTTTTCTAGACCTTCCCATCAACATTTTTCATAGCTAAATTTCTGTGGATCACATCTTTAGTGTTATCTAGAAATATATTTTGGTGTCCTGTAAATGTGTTATCACTCAGAGACAACACAAAGTGCCTTCAGACACTGGGCAGAGAGCCAAAACCTGTCCTTGGATGAATATTTGCAATTCCTCTTGACTCCATGTTATCTGAAGGTCAAGTCGGACCCAGACTGAAACGTTAAGTCAAAGCCAAAGAAGTTTTAGGAGGACAAAAGTAGTTATCAGTAGTGCCCACTTGCTTTTTCTGATGGTGGGGAGGTAAAATGTGAATAAGGGGAGGCAAAGGGAACACCCCAAATGCATCTCATAGGATTCTATGATCCCTTGGTTTCTAGCTGTTAAAGTGTAAGGTATTTTGCTCTTTCTTCATAATTTGTGCTGAGCTCTTCCATAGCCTTTTTTGCCAACATTGAGCCCAACTGTGTCTTTGACTGAGTGCACATTTTTTGGTTTTTCTATTGACTTTTTCTGTTGGGTCCCTCTTGCTGGGTGAGATTCCTGTGCAAGCTTAGGGGTGCTTGAAAGAGGTGCAACATAAGAGCTGGGTGCACATCCTCCCTCCTAGTTTCAGGAAGGCATATCCAAATGTAATCCCATGTGCAAACATCAGTGAGTCAGCAGTACTAAAGGCTGTCTGCTAAACACCAATGCTGTGCTTGGCCAGCATCTCATGGGACTCAATCCTTTGCATGGAGATTACAAACCAGAGAGCTGGGGCTGCCCATGGCTCCCCTTGGTGCAAGCCCTGGAGATGTGCCTCTGCCTGGGCTTGTCACAGGAAGAATCTCCCAGCTCCTGTCCCCATTCATGGCTGGGCTGGCTCCCACACCCCATTGCCATGCCAGATGGGGAGGGCTTCTCTCACCAGGAAAACACCTCCCTGCCACTTGCTGGCAGCATGTCCCTCACCGGTCCCGAAGTCACCTCCAAAGGGCAATGACTCCTCTGAAGCCCACTAAAGGAATTTGCTCTTTACAGATAACTGGTTAGCATTGGGACCTAGAGTATTGCCTTGTGCTTGCTAATAACCCGGGTCAGAACTGAGCTGGTGATTTATTCAGGAAAGGCTTTATATCTGCCTCCTTAAGTGCCTGCCTTGCTGCCTTGCCTCTCTCCCTGATCTCTCTTCCGATCCCCTTACTCTCACATTCTGGGTATTTCCAGCTACCTCTGAATGAGGCATTAATGCAGATAAATATTACTGCAAAGAAGTAATGGCCAAATACTCTCTGCATCATCTATATGCATTGGTTGGGGAGTGATTTTTCATTTCATACATCATTTGCTATTTCAGCATGTGGCAATTCTGCAAAATAAGGAGGAGAATTAGAGAGCTGAAGAGCCCACCCTTTGTTCTTGCTGTTCCCAGCACTTGCAAGCGCAGGCACAGGGTGATTGTTGTATATTTTCTGGCCTGAGAAGCCTGGCCTGAGATGCATTTGGATGAGCTCATGTGAAACTTCTCTGAATCCTGTATTAAGACACCCTGCACAACTTTATCCTTGTTTTCTTCCTATCTTTCTGCCTCTCTCCTTTTCTGGGCTTTAACACAACCATGTAGTTTTACACTCTTCTCATTCCCCAAACCTCCCCCTCGCTGTATTCTGCATTTTTCAGTGTAATTGGTCCCAGCATATAACACACAACTATAAGCTCTTTCCCCTAACTCCAATAAGAGCTCATACCCAAGTGAAGTAATCTTTCCCACCTGGGCTGCTCCAGTGGTTTCATATCACTTAATTCTCCCTCAGGAGTTGAGGACAAGTTCAAGGTAACATCTGCTCAGCTTTATGTTGGTTGTGTTTGTACTGGGGGTCCCTCGGTTCCCATCGTCAAGCAAGTGAAAGGAATGGCTTTGCCAGAGTTCCACATTTTCTGGACGATAACCAACTCTGCTGGGCTCACCCTGCTATTAGAGGCCCCATTAAAATCAAGGATGAATGTTCAGTGAATTTATTCTTCTGGATGGCTGTGCTTGCTCCACCTTCCTATTTTCCCCTTGAGTTTCTTTGTGAATTGGTTTCCCACCTGCTCTGTCCCTGTTGCTGGTGGCACTGGGCTGTGGGACAGGAGCTGAGCCGCCTTGCCCTTGGCAAGCCGCAGGCTTTGGTGGCCCTGCACCTTGCTGTGGTCTCACAGCTGGCAGTGTTGGCCTGTCAGCACACTGCTGAGTCTCGTTTCAAGTCCTCCGCTGGAAAGAGCTACCAGATTGCTTTGTGGGGACAAAGCAAAGTACACCCTCACACAGTGCTCTGCTGGCAATGCCCACAGTCCTTGCAGAAGCTTTGGGCAACAAGGCTCTCCTGCAAAGCCTTTCAGGGGCTGGGGATGCATCTGAAGGTCATCTCCTCTGCCATATTGCAAGTGTGGTGGGAACTAAGGGGTGTCTTTCTGAAGATCTCTCCTCCTCATGGACTCACATGCCATGCAGAGCTCATTCATCTCTGCAGTGTGCTACTGAACGCCTTGAAGTGAGCCATCATTTCATTTTCGGTGACTTCCTAATGTGTTCCTTTTTTTCTGCAAGCAACAGCAGAGGCACTGCTGTATTTGGCAAAAGAACAAAGCCTTATTGTTCAAAGCCTGTGTGCTTTGGTATCAGCTGGGACAAACACACCATTGCACTCTTAGACCTCCATCTCAAAAGCCAGCTGGACAAAGAGTGAAAAGGCTCAAAATCACAAGTTAGAAAAGCATTTACCTTTATCTTCTCTCTAAAGGACTCTGTCTAGTAGTTTTATATCTGTGCTTTATTTCTGTTAGTAATACCTTTCCAGAAGCCTGAAAATAGCATCTCTCTCTCTATTGATTTGTCCCCCTGAGCAGCACAGATTTTTCCCCCTCCAGTCGACATGGCTCAAGGTGTTGATTTGCTTATGCAACTCTGTTATCAATGAATGTCAGTGTGGCTCTGGTCACACAAAGTGGGCATGTCATCCTTTTCTTGGCGAGTGCCTGGCAGCAACAGCCCTTCCCAGGAGTCTCCTCCACAGGCAGGTTCTGGGGTGATGCCTCAGCTCTTGCACAGCTCAGTGCTAGCCTGGACCTGCCAGCCAGCAGTGGATGAGCCCCAGGAAACTACTGTGTCACTGAAACTGCTTTGTGGCCAACCAAAACGTGCAATGCTAGTATAACATATCTCATATCGATACAATGTCCAGTTTTCCTGTCATAATTATGCCTGGTAAAAAGGGCACCTTTCCTGACATACTTATCTACACCTCAGACGCATGAACCCAGTGTTGCTTTGCCACAGAGTACCTATATAATTCTCTCTCCATGAACCAATATTCTCAGCTTTCAATTATTTTTGCTGTTTTTCCCAGCCCCTCCTGCAGTCAGGAGGCACCCAGAAAGAAATCTTGCACAACAGCGATCTGACAGTTGCTTATCTCTCTGCCCTGGGGTATGTCATGCAGCCCAAAGCCACACTGAGACTTTTTCTGTTGACGTGACAAATTGTAAACTCTTGTTCAATTTCCTGTATGCTAACCCTGAAAAGTGTTTCACTGCATTTGGGTCTCCTTCTCTCCCAGAGTGTCTTAATTTTGGACTACTTTTTTCCTAGATATAGTATTCTGTGTGTCCTTTGAGCTAGGTCATTTTCCCCCCATGCCACATATCTTTTTTCGTCCTTTTGTGTTATTTTCCACTCCTGTCTGTTGCTTGCATCTCCTCCCCACTGTAGTATCAGTTGCAGTTTTAATAAACACGCTGTCTAATACTTTTTCTAGATCATTAATGAAGAGGGTAAATAAAACTGGAGTTAACACCAGTTTCTAGTAATAACCCTACTGGATGCCTCCCCACGAGCTGACAGTTTTGTCGCTAATCACTATTCATCACCAAGCCTGAACGTCAGTGTCCCCGTGTGAGGTAATTTATATTCATTTAACACCATTCATCACAAAATTGGAGGAAAACATGGCTAGAAAGGACCTCAAGAGGCTGATTTCAGAAATATTCCAGAAGCTTCCAGCCTGCTTTTGAACATAGGGAAGGATACAGGTTTTATATCCTTGCCAGGCAGGTGGGTTTAGTGTTGCTTAGCCTTCCCCTTTGCCAAGCACCTAACTTTAACCTCTCTTGCTGCAATCCAGTCACTTTGTTTCTTACCACACTCACAATGGATATGGAGAACTGTCTGGAGGATGTTTATTCCCTCCTTCTCTGGAAATAGTTTTGTCTCTCCCCTGGTTTCCTTCTTTCTGGAGGAAACAATCCCTATGAGTAAGTGTTTCTGCCCAATTCCTCTTTTCTAGACCTCTCTTCCCACTTCCTTCCAGACTTTCCTGAGCTGAACAAGTATTGTAGCAGCACTGGGTAAAACTGAGGGTGCAGCTGTGTATTTTACAGGCAGAGCTTTTCTCTGAGCGCACTGATATGGTGACTGCCTTGTGTATGACAAATGGCACTTTTTATTCATTTCAGGTTCCTGCATTGCTGCACTGCTCCACACCTGCCTAATCATCTGTCTCCCTTTTTCTCCCTGTGCAGCTGACTATACCTACCTCTGTGCACAACTTTGCTTCTCTCCTTTTTTTCAGACCTTTTCTCTAACGTGCCAGGATGATTTCTGATTCTAATCCTCTTCCAGGTCTTTGTGGATCTTCTCAGCTTGGTGTCATCTGCATATCTGATAAGGATGCCCACTATCTCATAATCCAGTGGCTGGAACTCTGTTGAACCCTATTCAACCCTTTCTTGTATTTTTACAAAGATATTTGCTTTCTTAGCACGTTTTTTTCCAACCTGTTCTGCACTCCTTACTTAAGGCAATTTCTCTAGGGCCTGTTTCCTTAAATTTACCTCTTGTAACATGAAATGAGATGGTACCAGAGATGTACCAAAAGCAAGATACAAGAAATATCTTTGTCTCTATCCACAAGACCTGTTGCAGGATTAAATTAGGCTGATTTGACATGATTTGCTCCCGGCGAATCAGCACTGGCTGTTCCTCTTCTCCTGGTTGTTTCCTAGGTGCTGATGATTAATTTGTTTAATTATTTGTTCCAGTGCATTTCCAGGAACCGAAACAGAGCTGGCTGGCCGTAGCTGCCTCACTCCTCTTGTTTCCCCTTTCTGCAGCCAGGCAGGGTGCTGCTCTGCAGGGAGCCCCTCTCCCCTGTGCTGCTGCTGAGGGTTCATGGAGGGCCCCATGGGCTGACCCTTGTGTGGGGTGCTGCTGCAAAGCCATCAGACCAGTGCTTTCCTCAGCCTTCCTCTGACCACCAGTCTATGGCCTCCCCGCTCACCCTCCTGTCCTGTGCTAGTTTCCTTTATGTCTTTCTTGATTTTATCCACCGTAGCACATGCTGACCTTTGATGTCAGCCCTGAGCTGTGTGCATGTATCTCAGTTTTTCTGTCTGCTTCCTCCTTCCCTGTGAGAGCCCTGAACACTGACTGACACAGCCAGCTGATCCTTCTCTATATTTCTTTACTTTCAGTTTTACCTCAGTGTGACTCACTGACCATTGCAATTTGCTCCTGTAGACAAATCTGACATTCCAGAATGTTTGTCCCGATTTCCCTGAGTGGTTGCTTACCAGTGTGCTGTGCTGCCTGAGTATCTGTGGTGCTCAGCACAGCCTCTCAGAGGGGAAATGCAGAAACTCAGACTTTCAATGAAATGGTGAGCTTCACCCACTTCCAACTGGACTTTCCCAAACCATACAAGACTTCTTGTTTTTGGTAACCTCCTTATCTCTTAGCAAAAGTAAGCACAGTGAGCCAAATTCTGACCTCATTTACACCAGTAAAACCTGGACCTGTGCCAGCAAACTGCTGAAGTTGTTTTGGGCTTACAGTGATGAGAATGAAAGCGGCATCTGCCTCATTAATTCCCCCAATCCACAGAAAGTAAATGATTCCAAGAGGAAATAGCTCCACAGAAGGGAGCCCTGGAAAGAATTAGAGACTGACTTAATGGGATTAAGGGGGAAAAATGCTTAAGCAAATTCAAATTGATCCTCTCTTCAAAACATTCAAGGTGCCAAAATAAATACAAACACTGTTTTGGGAGGGAAAAGGTTAAAAAGCTATGAAAACAAAGTATCTCAGCCTCTTCTAATGCTGTCCTGTAGCAGAATGAGCACAACCCGGAAAAGGCTGCTGAATCAGCAATAGCTACCTGCTGCTTGGTGTTCATCCATGGAACTCTAAAGATGATGGCTCATTTCCCGCTATATCCATGGGGCTCATTTTGCATTTTCAGGTTTGATAAAATAGTGGTTTCCCAGATGGCGTTACATGTTGGGTTGGGTGAACAGGCCTGGCAAATGGAAACCCCTCTCAGATACTTCACCAACCTGACATCCAGACCCTAGAGCCGTGCTCCAGTTGTTGCTTTGCCTTTTTGTTCTGCAGTTAATTACCATCTTTGCACATTCCTTCACCCATTCCACGCTGTGCATGGCACTAGGATCAGATGGACCAAAAATAAATATGTGCAAGGAGCTTGCCCCTGATGTATCTATTGCTTCTAGATATCCTAGAAGCTGCAAGCAGGAGCTGTGACCTGCACATGCAAACTGCCTTCTTCCTCTGCCACCAGCAGGGTGCTGCACCATTCACCCAGCCAGAAGAGCTGGGGGAAAACAATTAGAGAATGGTCAAGACCAGTGAGTGACATGGACATTTCTTCTCCTTTTAGAGATCAGAGCACACCACTGCCAAGGGCAGTCGAGTACCCAGCACATGGACTGTCTACTCTGATGACTTTAGAGGGAGAACAGGGCTTCATGCAAAGACCCTTACACTGCAGAGTGAGCTTGGCTAAATGAAAGCACATAGAGGGAATATGTGAGAATGTACAAGGGCCATGAAGCACTCCCTGTGATGGGAGACTACAGAGTGATGTGCTTCACATAATTCAGAAATTATAAAGCAACTTGATAACAGCACTGCAGTAGGAAATAGATTTCTGAATGGGGACCTCCATTTAGGGAAAATGTACAATCTGCTAGATGCAGAGGCAAAACAGATGCAGAGGAGAAAAAGAGAGTCTAAATGTTATATGAGGNAAAAAAGAGGCTTTTCTAACATCCTAATATCCTAGTTAACTCTCTAAACGTTTCAATCTTTATGCTGAGACTAGGTGACATTCTAACATATGCATCTGCAAATCTGAAAGAAATTGCAGGCAAGCCTCAGAAATGACTGGGGTGGTACCATGGATCTCTTATGCAATAGGCTACACTTGATGATCATAATGGTTTCTCCTGACCTTAAGCAATGAATCCCTGACATTCAGCTGTGCTCAAGTGTGCCACTTCATTGTACAGCAGTTTTGGATCAAAAATAGCTATTATCAGGGAAGTAAACAGAAAAATTAACAATGTCGTTGCTCCAGCACCCCTTGTGCTCCTTCATTTATTGTTTCTTTATTTTATGTTGTCCTTAAATTTTTAGTGTGCTGCAGATCTATGTATTGGATATGCAGAAGCACATTACAGGGGTAATTATAAGGCAGCTGGAGGGTTTTGGCAGCTGGGAAGGGGATAACAAGCACTCTTGGCTCTTTGAGAGGCAGTGTGGGTTTGTGGGAGAGGGATTTTAGCTGAATGATAAGATTGTCAGCAGGGAGAGTCAAAGGGGCTGACAGTAGTATTTGCATCATTTTGGAGTTAACCACTTCCAGAAAAGAACATCAGTTTGCAGCAAAATAGAAGCCATTGTTTACCCTGCAGACTGGTAATCTCTTGAATCTTGCAGCAAAGGGTTTTTTCAATGCAGCTTTAAAACCAAAGTATAGGGTGTTTACAGAGGTTTAAGGCCAAATGCTTCAGGAAAGCCACTGTCACAACACAGGCTCTTGGCTCTCTACGTGCTGTGTGTGCTGTAGGAGTCTGCCATGGTGCACAACCAGGGTCCACAAACACAGTAGTGCACAGCTGAGGGAGACCTTGCTTCACTTGCTTCACTTTGCCGCAGTGAATCTAGCTTGAGGTGTTTGTTCTCCTCAAAGCACAGATACCACCACTCTGCTCCCTTGTTGCCTGTGAACACTTCAGCCTTGCAGCTAGGGAAGGGTGGTACACATAGGAACTTGGCTTTAGGGAGAGTACAAGCAAAGCTGGAGCCAGGGAGGCAGGACCAGGACACATAAGGTGCCTCTCACCAGCATTAGTTTGGGTGAAAGAAACACATCTCCTGGCCAGGCCACATAACTGTGGTTTGATGATTCATACTGTGAAAGAGGATTGCAGCATGCAAGCTGGGTTCCTCTTGGGTGACACTGTGCTGGGAGAGGAGATGCAGGTGTGCACCTGAGGTGTTCCAACCTGTGGCTGCTCAGGTAAAAGGGATTGACAGCACACCAACACTGCTCTTGTGCTGTTCTACTTGCTAAGAATGACAGAGCCCTTACCTTCTGTGCCTGTGTCAGTCAAAATACCTGAATGTCTCTTGTTTCCCAAGATCCGAAGTGTTTAAGTTACTTTATATTTCAGAAGGACCCATCAAAGGAACTATCTTGATCAAGATATGATCACCAGGAAGGCCAGAGTGTCTAGCCTCTCTTCTGTGACTGACTGAGGATGTGAAGCTGGCTTTCTACTGAGAACCAGCTTGTGCCTATCTCTCAAGTTTTCCTGCTTAATATCCCTGCCCTGAACCAAGGCTGTGCTAATTTTTCACTAATATCTGAGTAACAATGTAGGGGAAATCCAAAGTGGTGAGGTTACAGAATAGTCCTAGGCTTGGTTGTCAGAAGCCAGCATAACCCTTCATTGTCCCTGGCCAACACCGCCACAGAGATGATTTCCACGGTGAACCTTGACTTTCACATTAGTAGGACCATTAGCTCCATTTATTTTAGCAAAATCCTCTCTAAGATGATCATACATTTCCTTTGCCAAACTTAAAATTTCCCTTTGGTTTTATGAGTATAAACTGTTTTTATTGCTGAAAGTTGTTGAAGACTGACCCTCCCAGTCCACGCCGATGATGAGCAAATTGAATCCTAACTTGTATGTCGTTTCTCCATCAGACAACAAAGTGCTTTGGCAGTCTGGATCAAAGGCACTATGTAAATTCAGGATTACTGTTGTTATAGTGAAGTGAACTCCTGGAAAAATCATGTTGACTTCTCTTTTGAGGTTGCCTGTAACATGGAGCCTTTGATGTCTATTGGCCTGGCACTGTATCTCTTGTAGGTATAGCCTATAAACAGAAATTTATAATGAATAAGTAAATTATTATTATTTTTAGGGCCTAAGAAAACAAGCTTACACACATGACACAATGTATATACAGGGCCCAAAGCTGTTGGAAAGAGGTGAGGTGCTCTGTTTAATCCAGCATGGACATCTTTTATATACTCTCCATCCCACTATAGATGGATGTTCAGTCAGCAAGATGAGGTGCTAGTTAAGATGGTACATCTTCAAATTTTGTGTTGTTGTCAAATCGATGTGAACAAAAAATAATATTTTGTATGAACTCCAAAAAAGGGCTAGGGATTATGGTTGGGGAAGAGTCAGGACTCCATGAAGGCTCTGGGGGAAACTTCTAGACTTCCAGTACCTGAAGGGAGGCCACAAGAGAGCTGGAGAGGGACTTTTTATGAGGGCATATAATGACAGGACATGGGTAACAGAAAGAGGGCAGGGTTATATTGGATATTAGGAAGGAATTCTTTACTGTGAGGGTGGTGAGGCACTGGAACAGACAGCACAGAGAAGCTGTGGGTGCCCTATCCCTGGAAGTGTTCAAGACCAGGTTGGATGGTGCTTCGAGCAATGTGGTCTAATTGAAGGTGTCCCTGCCCATTGCAAGAGGTTTGGAACTAAATGATCTTTAAGTTCCCTTCCAACCCAGACTATTCTGCAATTCTGTGAAATTCAGTTAACACGTTATTCTTCCAGGCCAGAGGAAATCTCGTGTGCTGTGAAATGCCCTAACCTATATTCCTGATTCCTCCTACATCTATAAAAGACTTGGGGAAAAAAAACATTTAAAAATAGGTTGTTGTTTGTAGTCACTCTTCTGTGCAGGGTCCCAAAAATGGTGCTTCTGCCCTGCAGCAGCTAAGCAGCCCCTGGTTCATGGTAACCTGCCACCAAATGCCATGCTGGGGCTGGCCAGCTGTGGCTCCTACAGGGACAGGGCCAAAAGAAACCTACATCACCTTCTTGCTTAGTCAGGCTCCCCACATTGTGACTGTCACAGTGTGCCATACCCTCACATTTCTCCTTGTCGTTTCCTGAACCTCTGCGCTCCCCAAACGACTCCAACAAGGATGAGCATGTTGCCATAGCAACCAAAATACAGAAGCCGGGCAACGTTTGTTCCCCTGACCGTCCCCAGTCTGTGTCTGTGGGATCATCCCTGGGACTATGGGAAGTAGCTCTGGGAGGGGACCCATATGGGGTTGAGTTTCCTAGCAGGAAGCAGAATGTGCAGTCCTCATGAGGCACCTCTCATTAACTCTGCAGGATGTACAATAGATGAGAGGATGGAGGGAAAGTTCCTTTCTCCTTCCCCATACATGGGCCAGCATGGCACAGGTGCTGCATGCAGGACACAAAGGCTGAGGTAAGCCTTGTGCTTGCCATCAGTACTGGAGCACTGGTGCAAAACACAGCTCAAAGGAGAGAGCCAGCACTGGCAGGGGGTTCCAGGAGAGAAGCACCTGCTCTTGCAGGGCAAGTTTCTTAGCCCGGGCCGATGGGGTAGGTTGGATCTCTCATCTCGTCTGTTTGTTTGCAACATCAGAGACAGTGGAAGGGACATCCTCCAGCACATCTGAAAGCCTCTGCAGACCCTTCATCACCAAGGCTTTGCCAGGAGGCAAAAGGATATGCCCTCAAAGGACTAGAATCCAGGCTTGGGATATGGTTGAAGCAGCCCTGACCCTCCCCCTCCAGGACCAGCTGCCACTGCATGTATGCACATCAGGTGAGAGGAAGTTAGTGGGGAAACATCGCGAAACTTCTGAAGGTGCTAATTAAACAACTTTAAGTTAAAAACGTTTTTAATTGGACTCATTTTTGGTGTCACATACTATCTCTTGATGAGACAAATCCTAAAATTAAAGCTGTTTTAATCTCTTTCTCTGCTCCTCCTCTCTACCCTGCTTGTCTTTCTGGTTGCAAAGTAGAAAGAAATCACTGAGGCTTCCGGGCTTTGCTGAAGACTGCTATTTTTAAGGTGTTATATTTGATTTACTTTAAATCTGACCAAAAATTCCACCTTGGGACCAGACCTCCTTTATCAATGTTATAGCTAACTTTCTGCTTTTGCATGTAGATTTTTAAGGAGGAAAGACAAAAATCATGCTTGTAAGAGATGCTAGCTCACCACCTTAATGATGACAGCACCATCCTTCAGTGTAACCTTTGCCCAGGGATAGTGCAGCATACCACTGTCTCCCTGTGATAAATGATATGTCATCCTCTCTTTTCCTTCTTTTTTCTTTTCTTTTTAATTATTATTAAATATTTCTTAAATTACAGAAATGGGTTTGTATTGAATTACAAGATCCAAACACCATCAGGTTTTCCTGTGAGCTCCTTTGTCACTGTCATGGGCTATCCTAAACTCTCCAGGCTTTAGGAGAGTGGAGACTGTGGTCCAGGCTGTGCAGGTCATACCCTGTTCTGCCCTGGGAATAGCTAAAGACATCACATTTCAGCCTGTCTCTTATGAGCCCACTGCTGCTTCACATGTGATCTCTACTGTGCAAGACCAATTTTAAACCCAAGGTCTTGAAATTAATGACTCTCTGTAAGAGCCCTTCTCCAAGGGCTCAGGAGGACTGAGATAGAAGGGGCTGAAGATTTCACTATCAGTCTCACCTTTTCTTTCCTTGCCCTGCAAGTGCTCCTTAACCTGGCGCTCTGCTGACAACAGCAATATTTTGGTCAATGTGCATGTACAGAGAAGTCTGCTCCTCAGCTGAGCAGCCACCAGCCAGGGATGTACCGGTCAAAGATGATCTACACTGGAAAGGTGCTTGAGCATCCCTGTTGGTAGCACCTGGTGCAGGTCAAAGGCTGTGCTCTCCATTGGGCAGCTCCTGCATTTTGGAAGGGGTGGAAGGAGCGGACAGAGCTGCCCTAGGACTGCCCTGTGCTCAGGCTTTTGCCTTGCAGCTGAGGTTTGCTGCTTTCACCTCCCCACTGATGGGGTCTCTACACTAAACTTCAGGGGATTTATAACCTGCCCTGCCAAGAGGACACAGATACTTCTGGAAGCAGCAAGATGTGGTCCTGGCAGCTTCCTCAATTCAGCACTGAGTCTGGGTATTTCACAGCTTGCATAACCCCAATTTGCTTTGGGATTTTTGCTGAGGGGATACGATGCCAAGGGCTGCACTCTAGAGGTTTTATTTCACCTCCAGGAGGCTGCCTGCCATTTCTATATTATCTCACATGGTCATGGAGCACTGCAGGTAATAGAAACCTTTAGTTTTCATTGATTATTCACAGCACAGTTTGCTTTGCTAGACGTCCTCATAGGGCACAGAGCCTGCAGCCTCCCAGCATGGGTGAGGGGACACACTTCCTTGCCACAGACAATTTGGCCTGAAAATTTCCTTGTAGTGTTCCCGCTCTGCAGATAATGAACACCTGGGTGACTTTGAGTGGAGTTCACTCCTTACCAACTGCTTATGCCAACTCTGGGCCTCCTGGATTCCCCTGGCCCAGTTGCTGCCCCTGAGAAGGTTTGGTAGCCCATTTATGCCAGGACCTTGCCTCCTTACATCCAGCCATGAACTCCATTTGTTAATCTTGATCTCTGCCTGCAGGACATTGACTTGGGTCCCTGACAGTGTGAGCTGGGACCTAGCAAGGCCAGCAAGGAAATGTTGAAACTCAGATATCTCCATTTCACTTTAAATTCTGGGGGGAAATCCTGAAAAGCTCTTTATGGAGATCGTATTTTTGCAGCAGCCTGTTTCCTTTTTCCTTCTCCTTCTTAGCTTTCCCCACCTCTTTGTCTGCTAAATAAAACAACTTACATTTTTGACCTGAATTACTTTATGTGTCCCTGAAGGCATATGCAGCTCCTTGGACTGCAGGAGGGTTTTCTTCTACAGTGCAGTCAGATCATTAGAGATGACAGTCAAGCTCGATTCCCCCACCCCAGTACTGAACACCATATTTTTATTTTGCAATACAAACAATAACCCCCTGAATTTCTGTACCACTGGCTGTCAGGGAGAAGAATAGGCTTCTTTACAAACAGGCAGGCATCAATTCTCTGGGCAAAATACCTCCCTGTTTCTGCAGGTGAGAACTGGAAAAGTAAAAAAAATTGCCAGCATCACTAAGCAAGAGCCGGAACCTGCCTTCACCTGGATTCACATAAATCAGCAATAACTCCAGTGCTGTTAGCAGACAAACCAGCAGCACACCAAAACCAGTACCCCAATCTGAAGATGGGTCCTCGGGCCCCCGCAGTATCTTCCCCTCTGCTCCACTAGTGCCTCTCTCTGGCAACCCAACTTCCCCAGGCTCCCCAGAGCATGTCCAAGGACCACTCAGCTCAGAGCAGCAGCAGGAGAATGGGGTGGGTGCCCTCTCCTTTGCCCTCACCTCTCTGCAGCTGGAGCTGAGGGAGCAGCTAAACCCCTGCACAGAGCCTGTGGGTCAGGCTGGAGCAAACCCCACACAAAGCACGTGTTCCCAGTGGTGAGTCTTTTGAAAGGACAATGAAAGTTCTCATTCTAGCTCGTTTTAACACTCTTCCTCTAACATGCATGGCAGACTTGCTGAATTAAACCAGCCATGCTAATTTCTCTTGTTACAGCAGCCCTGCGTAACACACAAAATGCTCAGCTTTGGAGGATGATATTATAAAGAAGGACACTGTAATTTAGTGGCTCATTTAATGTGAACCAGGAGAAATATGAGGCATGCCAATGCTGCACTGGGGCTCTATTTATATCCTTTTTGGTGTGCAGTATGATTTATAATAAAGGATCATTTTTATATAGTATTAGCATGGTAATGGAGCTTACTGGGTTACCATGTCTGAAGACAGAAAATATTGTATTAGTAGAAGCTTTGCAAACGCCATGTAAGAATAGCCCTTTCTACAATATTAAATCATGATTCCAAGCTTTTTAAAATAAATATTAAGGCACTCTATTTACCTAGCAATCCAGGCTTTTATCAGGGCAGCAGGAGGATCTACATCTCCGAGCTCAAAAGATTTGTGCAGCCTCAGAGTTCATTTTGTGGCTCCCAGCCCCACTGCTCAGCACCCTGTGGCACTGGGAGCATCCTCCTCTGCCAGGAGCCCAGGAAAGGGGCAAAAGGCAGAGAAAGTAGAAAAGCTATGTTCTCCTGGGGAGTGTGGCATCACAGCTTATGAGAAGTATTTCCTTCCCCTGTTCCCCTGTGCATGAAGCCCTGTGGCCCCCCGCAAGTGTCCCCTGCCTTGGGGCTGTTGGTGGGGAGGAGGAAGGACCAGGATTTATCCCCTCGGAGGTTTTTTGGAGGCCACACAGTAAGTAGTGGAGCCAGCATGAGAGCAGAGCCACTCCTGGCACCTCGCCCTCTGCATGATTCAGAGCTTGTTTTCAGAAGCAAGAGGACTGCGTAAAATTTCATTTGTCCATCTAGAAAGCAACGTGTTCTGCTTCCCATTTAAAGCTTGGGAACCTCATGATGATTCAGAGCACATACAGGAATGCACTTCTACACTGATTTTTAGTGCCAGGTACCACAGAGTGTGCCAGTGATTAGTTCTGCCGTGCAGGTGGGCAGAGGAACAAAATTTGGTTTAGAAACAAGGGGGCAACTAATCAGCTGGAGGATGCCAGCAAGAAGGAGAGTTTGCACAGGCAGAGCACTGCCTCTACAAATATCACTTCCACTGGAGCCGAAGTGCAGGGTGGGGTGATATGAAAGGTTTTCTTTAAAGCATGGAGGTTGCTGGGGTTGCTCACCCCTTCAGGAAAGATGCTCAGCCCTTCCTCTGGTCGCTGCTGGGCAGCGAGGAGCAGCAGGAGGCCACAGTGCTCCTGCTGCAGAGCCCCAGTGCTGGAGCACCTCTGACCAGCTGCACAGCTGAGGCTTGGCTTTTGGGGCACAAGGTGACAGTTTGATTCTTTCCAATGCTGCTGGGGCCAATGGCTGTGCTGGCCAACCTGGGCCAACCTGCAGGAAGGGCAGCCATGAGGAAACCACCTCTGGGGACATTCATAGCATTGCATGCAGCTGGCAGACTGTGAAAGCACATGCTCCCAGTCCGTGCTCCAGTTCGTGCTCCCAGTCCGTGTTCCCAGTCTGTGCTCCCTCCTGGTTCAGGACAAAGTGGACATCACCCTGCAGCACCCAGCACATGATGTCTTGATGGAGGGAAGTCCCTCTGCTTGCCATTCTCCCAGCTCTGTGGGGACACAGACAATGCTGCCAGCCAGGAAGGTGACACACAGGAACAGACAAAGCCAGAGCTGACTCTGCTTCCCGCTGAGCCAACCTCAGGGAAATTACCCAGCCACTTTGAATAAAAGTGAATTAAGCAGCCTGGCAGTAACTCAGACCATATTTTATTAACTTGGCCAGAACCAAGTAACATTAATCCACCACCCTGAAATTTCTTTTTTTACAGCCATGCTCTAATATATGAAAATGTGCTGGCAAAATTTTCTGTAGGTTACAACCCTCCAATTAGCAACATTCACACAGTGGGAGGGTTATCCCTTAGATAGGGGCTGAGATGCAGTGTGGAGCCCCACACAGCCCACCCAAGCACCAAGGAAACAAGGGATGGCTTCCCCTGCTGCTTGTTCTGCCACCCTGGGGAAAGCCCAAGCAGCTCATCACTTTTTAAATGAGGGATGCAGGTGCCTGAGGGGCCTGGGTGGTCACTGGGAAACAGAAGGCACTGGCTTCAGCCCACAGGAATGAGCTGCTCTGCAGAGGTGCCTCCCTCCCTCTTTCCCTTGCCTGTGTAGGAAAACAGTTTTTCTTGGCTCAGCAAATGCTACGCCTCAGTTCTGCAAAACTGGGGGTGCATCTACTCAGACTGCTGGATATGATGCCTCAATGCCCACCCTTGCTTTAGACAAGGTGCACCCCAGAAAAAAAGTCAGGCATCTAAGGAGAGGCAAAAATCACCCCCTGCACAGGTTTCCCCCTCTGGGCCACTCACAATACTCAGTGGAGTTCAGGACAGGCTGCAGAACAGGCCTCCACTAGCCCATGGGCCAGAGCTCCTGTCACTGGCCCCACAGGGGCTGCCAGGGGGTCAGCACTCCTGGGGAGGTCTCCAGTGGGCAAGCAACCCACCAGGATCCCAGCAGGTTTGTCTCTGTGTTTTACAAATGCTGCCTTTAAGCTTAGCACAGGCAAGGGGTTCACCTTTGGTACAAATTAACATCTCCAGTCTCTGCATTCTTGTGCCCTGTGTAAGCCGACCAAGAAATAAAATTACCCTGCCTTCCTTATTTATTAGCAATAATAATCCTAATAATACTTCACACATCAGGAGGAGATTCCATCTGAGGAGATGAATGCACTTTACAGACATTAATGATTTAAGATGCTTAGCCCATCTCTGAGATCCAGAGGAAAACCATCCTTTCTTTTTACAAATGGGAAGTTGAAGCAAGCTGTAGCTAACTGACTTATTGCCATGCAGGAAGGCAGCAGTGAGGCAGGGTGAGAGTCCAGCCTCCTTCATTACTGCCTGTGACTGTGGCTGCCTTTTCTGCCTTTCAGCCAACCTCTTCCCCATGCCCACAATGCTGCAGTGGTGCCATCAGAAGAACCGCTGCAGGCTCTTGGGGGCCAGATCCAACTTGCTCACTTGCTTTGGGGGCTGTTTGCCTTCCCAGTGCTTGCCTGCCCAAGGTGGGCTGGTCCTTGAGAGGCTGCAGCTGCTCCGTACTGCTCGGACCAGGTTTACTACAGCAGTTCCTACATTTTGGGGATGCCCTCTTAGTGCCCCGATATCCTACGCTCTGTGAATGTCCTCAGGGCAGCTGGGTAGCCTGTCCAGGGGTTTGAAGAGGATGGCCCACCAGGATTGGGTTGGGCATTGCATCCCACCCTGGGCAGTGTTGTCTGGCCTTTCACTGCAAACACACTGGCTGCTGGGCTGGCTGCAAACACAGCCACCATCGCCCAGCGACTGTCCCAGTGCCTGAAGGGTGGGCGTGGGGAGAAGAGATGATTATAAATAGTCAGATGAACTCCAGCTCACTGGGCAGTGAACTTTCTTGTATATAGCTTCTTTGTAAAATGAAACTAGCCAGTGCCTCTCAGGGTGGAAAAAGAAAGTGAGCGGGGACCACACCTCTTCTATTATGTGCGTAGATCTGCCCATCAGGGTCTGGCAGCACTTGCATAGTTATATGAAATGCTTGCTATAAACATGGAACTACTGGGTGGTTGGTTGTTAACTGTTTAGAGCACAACTTGAAATAATACCATTTGGCCTGAACCAGAGGCTGAAATGGGATTTTCCGCCTTAAGACGCCACCAGATCTGGGTTGTCTGCTTCCCTCTGCTATGCAGAGCTTATAAATAACACCCTTCTCATCCTCAGAACAGCTTTTTTTTTTTTTTTTTTTTTTTTCACCATAAAGGGGGGGAAAAAAAAAAAATGCAAGGA
>VYXD01001803.1:964607-1004026 GCA_013397195.1 Hylia prasina | reverse complement strand
AAAAAAAAAGAGGCAGGCAGGCAGACAAGCAATAGTGAAAGTGCCACCATGTTGTTCTATTTTAAACCCTGTTTGCCTGCAGTTTCGGATGCAGGCAGGGGAGGAGACCACTGGGTCAGCCCACCGTCGCCTGCCCGGCCGCTGCGGTGTGCGTGTGCCTGTGTGAACTTATTGTTTTATCCTCATGTCACCTTTCAGAATGTGCCGCCCGCCCTCCCAACCAACGTCCCTGAAAATCTTTGGTTAATAAGTTTGCTCGCTTTTTATACCCACACATGTGGTGCATCTGGAGAAAGGCGTGCCTCTGCTTTCTTGCTGGTTTTTTTAATCTCCCTCCCTATCTATACGTGCTTGTTATTATTTTTTTATTATTTTTTTTCCCTACTTTACTTGCGACTGCCATGGCAACTGTTACATGTTTGGCAAAAAGCTTACTGAGAAGAAAAGGGGCTCAGCGCTCAGCTGGCAGATGTCCAGTGTAATCATGCTGCAGCACCGAAATGAGGCCTTTGGCCGGCTGCCGAGCTGGGGAGAACAAAGATGTCAGTTCCCCGTGTTGGCGGCGGCGCTTGTTTGGCACCCTTATATGGTTTCCCAGAACTCCTCGCCTTGGCGGCTTTCCATTCCCTTTAGGGCAGCAAACAGGATTAGCACACACAGACTTGTTTTTCTCTTTTCTCCTCCAACTGTTCCAATGACATCATCCCTGCTGCATTCAGCTGCCAGCAGGGTGACTTTGGGGGTGGATTTTTTTTTTTTCCCTCTTAAAAAAACCACCACGGCGCACACAGCAGCGAGCACGATGATTTAGGTAATGCTTGCACACCTTCCTTGTTAAATTAAAGCCCCCAAAGTGCAGAAATCTCAAGCTAACCAAGCCAGATGCACTGTATTTTTTTTTTTTCCTTTTCTTTCCTTTTTTTTTTTTCTGGTCTCATAATTGAATTCCTGCAAGATAAAAATCTCCTTTTCCTCAGTAGGCTGTAATCAGTGCTTGAAGAGCTGTGGTTTCCAACTGCCCTCGTCATGTGCTTCCTTATGAAATTCCACAGAGAAATCTTCTTGGCTTGGGTGCCAATTTAAAGGGCCCTAGAATGGGATGCTTCCCCTGCTGGTCCCCCAAAATTGCAGGGCTGCGACCACACAGCCTGGGGTGCAGGGTGCAGAGGGGCCCGTGGGGCTGCTGTGGGGTAGTGCAGGAGGCAAGCCCTGTCTGTAAAGCAAGGACTTTGCTCAGGAGACTTTTTAGTTGCTGCCGGCCATGGGGAGTGGGGACAAAGACGTAAAGGAGAAACCATTGAATTTTCTGCATTTTCCCTCAAAGTCCAGACCTGTTTTCAGCTTCTGGACATCTTCTATCCTGGGCATTTTCCTCTTTCCACCCTGTCTCTTTGCCAACCAAATAACAGGGTCATGTCCCGTTCCCAAGGGAGAGCCAAGGGGTGCCAGCATCTCTCTCCCCCCACCAGGAAACGGGCAGCCAGCCCTTGGTGGGGAGGCTGAGTCCAGCTGGGACAGCAGGGCTGCCTCCCACTCCCCCCACTCCCGCACCTCCTTCCCTCCCGGCAGCGCTCCTGTTTTCCTTGGCGTAGGCCACAGGATGTGATGCTTGTTTCCTCCTGTTGATGCAGACGCAGGGAAGGGGCCCAAAGGGGATGGTGGGCTTTGCATGAAATGTTGCTCAGTGATGGAAAAGATCCCCAGCTCGAGGCTTGCCACAGACCACTGGATGTTAGTCAGCATTGGAAGAGCTGGCCAGCCCGGTTCCTCATTGGGTCGTTCAGTTTTTCCACTGCAGACGTGGACAGACAGACAGATGGACAGACAAATGCAGACGGCAAAGCAGGGTTGCTAGGAAAGCTTTATGTAAGTGGCTCTCGGCCGGCAGCTGACAGTGCAGCAAGTGTTCAGCTCCCAGAGCTCCACATCAAACCTGGCAGCACATCAAAACCTCTGTTTCATAACCCACTAGAAATAGGATTTTCTAACAGCGCCAAGAGGACTCGCCTTGTTGTGCAGGGACCTGGGATTTTACCAGTTGTTAATGGTTAACTAGTCAATGGCCTCAAAAATTCTGTAGTGCCCTTCCCCAGGATGAAGTACGTGATTTTACCAGGCGCTGCTGCCATGCCACCCTGGTCCACCTGTTAAAAACATAATTCTAGAATTAATTAGCAATTAACAGCAACCACACAATTACAAAATCAGCTGTCAGGAGAGACGCCATGATGCTATCAGTGGCTTTCCCAGGATGGGAACTGCCCTCCACTGGGTGCGTAAGCCTGGCTGCGGAGGGACCAAGGCTGAAGGGGGGGCTTCCCCAGGGAGGCACAGATTTCATGGGAAGCAGAAGGCACCAAGAAACAAAACTGCTGTGCCTCAATCTCGACACCTTAACCCCCTCCTTCCAGTGGTGACCTCCACCTGCCCACTGCAGCTAAAGAGGCTGGGCTGTGTCTGGCTCCTCTGGCTCCCTCCTCTGAGGGAGCAAGGCAAGAGCCAGCCATGCTTTACAGTGTAAGACAAAGCTCCTGGAGTGCTTTGCAGAGCAGGGTTGGGGCTTTGGCTGTGGGGAAGGGGCTTGCTGGAGGGCAAAAAAACCCAGAGAAACCAGAGTGCTGCTCGCATTCCCTGCCTGCTTGCAAAAAACCCCAAGAGCTCTGCTCCCAGGCACCAAAGGAGATGGTTGTGTACTCCCACCCAGGCCTCTCCCCATCCTGGCTCCATGCTGAGATGTGCTGATGGCACAGGAAAGGCACTTAAATTACATTTTCAGACATTGAAAAAGCACTGAGTGCATTAGATACATAGATTCATGGAGATGGAAAACACTCAAGTATTCATCTTATTCACTACTCTCTTCTTGCTGATGAAGAGTTATCCCCTCTTGGATATAATCCAGTATTTTGTCCAGCCCTATTTCCAGTGATTCAACTGATGGGGCTTCCTTTGGGAAACTTCGTCACTGCCTAATGCACTTTGCTTTTAGGAAGTGCATCTTGCCCTGCATTTGGCTTCAGCAGTTTGTCTCTAGGCTCTAGGCTTGCCTCTCAATGTGCCAGCTGCTTGTGGGCTCCTGATTCCTCTAGGCAAACTATACGTCTTGGGCTCACTTCACTATCTCTGTAGGTCAGTCTTAATCCTTAATAATTCACTGCTTTCCTCTTCTTTCTGCCATCTGCCCCACATTGGCCCGGCTCTGCCATACATGGGCAAAGTGTCTCTGGATGGAGAAAGCCTCCCTGGTGCTGGACTGAGCAGCGGCTGCCCAACAGCTATGTGCTTCTCCAGCTCTGGGCCAGGGAGTGTGAGCTCAGTGGCTGGCACAGGAAAACACAGCTGGAGGGATGCTCTATTTAACACCAACTACTAATGGCCTGAAGGGGTTGTTCTGGCCAAGTAGGACTGCTGAGGCATAGAAACACCCTGGCTGCACAGAGCCTTTCCCCTGGCCATGCTCCCTGCATAGGAGCAGGAGAGAGGTTTGGGTGAAGAAGCTTCTCAGTGCAGCTCCAAAAGGGCAAACAGCCAGGTCAGTTTGAGCAGGGCGTTCTTGATCCTGTCCTTCCGAGGAATATCACCAATTACAGGATGCCTTATACCCAGCGGGATGCCTGTGCTGGATGGAGTAAAAACTTACTACATAGTCAAAACAGCTGGATCAGCCCAAGTTATATCCCTGAGGAAACTCATGTAAAGCAGCCCCTTTTCCTCCATCACATTCACAAAACTGTTGTGAGCACCCCTTGTCTTTCATGGAAGTTATGGTCTGCAGCTGATTCTCATGTGATTGTCCTCTGTTTGGAGGTGCAGGGGTGTCCCTGTTCCTCACCCGCCACCTTGAATTGATCCCAGAGGAATACATCTCTGTGCTCAAATTCCAAATCCTTTTTTGTCCTCTCACCCCATTTCCCTTCTTTTATGTCCCTGTACTTGCAGCTCCTTGATACGGAGCCGGAGGGGCCATGAGCGCCTCCGCCCTGTGCTCCCAACCGCAGCAGGAGCCAGTCCCGGTCCCTGGCTCCCCGCTGGCTTCTCGCATCCCCTCGCACACTGCACCCCCTCTGCCTCGGGCATTCGTCACACTGCTCAGCACAGCTCGGCCTGGGTCAGATGCCTGCATTCCTCCTCGCCCTGGGACCCAGCGCTCTTCCTCTCTTTTTGTTTCCTTTTGTTTATGCTACTCAATCCAGCTCTCAGGCCATGCGCAAATGCTCTGCTCTTGGCCAAGTTGAATTCGTTTCAAGGAAGATTGCACAAGAGTTCAGGGCTGGTGCTCGGAGCCAGGCCTGCTGGGCTGGATGTTTTGTTCTCTCGGCCCCGGTCCTGCTGGAGGACCTGCTGGCATGAACTCCCGCCAAAGCGGAGTCAGCAGGATGCCTCAGGGGCTGCCTGCCTGGGAGGAGCCAGAGCAGCAGTCCTGTGAGGTCAGGGACAGGCTTTGCAAATTCAGTTAAAAAAAAAAAAAATTAAAGAGAGCAAGTTTGTTTGGGATGTTTTGGTCTTTGTTAAAATCATGAGGATTGATGGCAAACCCAGCTTTCTTCAGGTATAAATATTCCTGTTCCAGTCTCACACTGGGGCTGGGCAGTAAAAGCTGTACTGGCTGTGGTAGAGGAGCCAGGCTCTGAGTGGTGAGGAAGGGTCTGATAGGCTGAAATAGCTCCCTTGAGGTCAAAGGGGGTGAGGTGGCGGGGGATTGGATGGTCCACAGCTGTGGTTGTGCCCGAGAGCCTGAACCTCCTTCCCTTGGCTCAGGGCTGGGGTTCTCAGGGCTGGCTTTTGGTGAGGGAAAGCACCCCTTGACTCTCAAGTACAGCTTGTACTTCAAGTAATGTGAAATCCTTGCTCCATGGGTTTTAAAAAGCTTCAGGCAAGTAGTAACCCCCCCCAACACCCTTTTTTTTTTTTTTTTTTTTAATGGTTTATAACTTTTTTGAAGGCGGGTTTGTTATGTTTGGTTGTTTGGTCTGTCTTAGTTGACCTTGTCAACAAAGATATCAGCAAAGAGATGATATGGGAATACTTGGAAAAATCAAACCTCTCTGCACGAGCAGGCTGCAGTAGGGTGGACCCTGTGAGAGCTAGCTGACCTGCTGAGCCTCTGTCAATTATTTTTGAAAAATCACGGGAAACGTGAAGCTTGAGGGCACAGGAGGTTCCTCAGCAGCTTGTGCTGAGATGTTGAAGTGCCTCGGGAAATCCATTGCCATCACAACTAAGAAATTTTGTTTACTTTCCTGACACAGGACCTCTCTACTTTGAAGGAATTTGGAGTGACTTAAAATCCCTTGGCAAACCTCTGTCTTTCTCAGAGGTGGGATTCATCTCAGCTGACTGCAGAAATGTGAAAGTCACACAATGATCCAAGCTAATCATCCTTTCTCTTCTCTCACAGCATGAGGAGCAACAGGCATCTCACACACACATATATAACATATATATATGTTCAATGGGGCAAATCTCTTACTGGAAGTGCCCACCTCCTCCATGGAGCAAAATGGGAGCCTGGGTGTTTTGGTCAGCCATAGCTGTCCACTTTAGAGAAGATGAGCACTAAATGGTATGTCCTGCCCTGGAGAACAAGCTTATTTTTGGTCCTCTGGAGCTACAGAGGAGGTGCTCAGTGGCTTAGCGTGGCTGTGCAATGACACACAAATCTTTCTCTGGCTCCTAGGTTCCAGCACAGCTTCTTGGCTGTTGGCAATCTCATCAAAAACCCTGATGAATGCAAAGATGCAGCTCCTAAATTATTTTCACTTCCACCAGCTTCATTTGAGACCATGGTGATATTCTTCCCATACTTTACAGTTTAACATAATGCTGATAAATGATATGACAACGATAAATTTTCATTTTATTTAAAGCTGTTTATCATCCATATCTGTTATGGAAAGTCATCAATTATGCAAAAAGCATGAATGTTTAAAAAGCCTCTAAAGTGTCTCTATTTATGGATTGTATGTTGTGTATTCTTTACTCCTTGCTTGTGCACACACTGGAGAGGCTCCTCCATTAAGTATCATTTTTGCACAAAGAGCCTGAAAAATGGAACTTGACAGGGGGATCTCAGACAAGCTGGAGGCTTGTCACAAAATGTGGCAGAGCCATAAAAATTCCACATTCTTGGGAAAATCCCTCAACGCTTGAAGCTGGGTCTGAATCAGAGGAGCAGTGAACTAGATGGATGCAGTGTATCTGGGGTCAAAAAGCCATGCTCTCTCTGTGGCTTGCCTGAAGTCACCTTCCAGAGCTTTGCCAGGCCCTCTCAGTGAAGGGGAAATAAATGGGTCCTTCATAAGCTCTCATTAGCAGAGGGGTCCACACTGTTCACAGCCCAGTGATTTTTCCAGTCTGTGGTCCTTCCTAAAAGCCGCAGGAACTGAATCCCAGCAACTGGTGCGTGTGTGGAACTTGCTGCAGAGACCCGTGGCTTGCAAAGGTGTGCTCCTGCTCTGGAGTGAGGGAGCAAGATGGCTGAAATGGCTGAGATGTCGTAAGTCAGGCAACACTGCTCATCTCTGAGTTTGCACAGCAACCTTTTTGCTACGGAGGGCCAGATTCTGGTTGCAGGCAGTGTCTTTGGAGCCACCTTGCACTAAGACCAGTGTAATTGGCAGCTTGTTTTGGCATGTGCATTAAATCACGGGAATGGGGAGCTTTTACAGTGAGGAACGCAGGTCAGGGAGCACATATCAAACAGAGATCCCGTAAAGGAGTTGAAGATGTTGGCATTCTGAATCTCTTCTTTCTTTCCTTTCAAGACGCTGGGGGGACAAAAAGAGTTAAAGTAAGGAAATTAGATCACAAGAACCAAATTAACTAAACAGCACCGTCCTGGCCTGATGCTGATCTCGCACATGGCGTGCCAGTAAATCCCAAGAAACCCAGCACACATCTGGGTGTTTCTGGGGCAGCTCTGTCTATTGAGGCCTGCCAGGGTGTTGGAGGGGGCCCGCAGCTGCCAGAGCACTCAGCAGCGTGCGACAGGAAAGGGAAAGCTTTCTCACACGTCCCACACAAGAGGTTGATTGTGGGGATTGCTGACGGGTGACCTCCCTGTGCCACCGGTGCTGGAGCTGCTGGTTCCTCTGGCACAGGCACCCACCAGGAGACCTTCTGCTTTTGCATTACAATGCCTGCAGCGTGGTAAGTGTCCTGTACCTGCTGAAGACTCAGGCACTTAAACATGTCCCTGAAGCAATTAGTTGTGTTTTTAAATTACTTACGACCTATGTAGTGCTGTAGGGGATGTGACAAAGGAGGGAGCATGAAGCCTTCGGAGTGGGAAGCATGGTGGCATGTGCTATTTTTAAACATGCTACACAAGGTCACCTCCACACCCAGCACCAGTGTCTGCCACCTGCCTGCCCTTCATGGCACTTGGTGGTCTTTGCCATGAAATCTTTAATTTTCTTCCCCCTTGTTACCATCAAGAGATACCCTTTACCCTGCCGTGCACCTTTAAGCTAAGTAAGCAATAACACAAGAGAGGACTTGCAGCCATTGTGCCTTTTTAGAGAGCGCATGAAAGGTCTGGGATCAAAGGCTGGCTACAACCAGCACTAGAAGGGTTGCAGTGACACATTAGTAGGACGTGGGTTTTTTTTCCCCAGTTCAAACAGCCACACAAATTTTCCATTTTCAGCTTCTATTTTTTCCCTAGGTTCACGGGATGAAGATGAATGCCCTCTCAATCCTGGCTTCTTCTGTGGCAGACACTGCCTCTCACTGCTTTTGTCCTGATCTAACCTGGCTGTCACAAAGCTCACTTGTGGCTCTTCTATCCAGTGCTCTGACTGTTGGGCTGGTCCAGAACAGTTCTGCCAGAGAGGGACCTTTTGCTTTACAGTCATGAGCAGATCAGTTTCTCTTGTGCCATACAGAGAAATGTTACTACTGTGTTTTTGTACTTTTCTCCTGTACCTGGTGATGAAGGGAGAGAGGTTCCCTTGGGTGACTCCCCATGGCACTCAGCATCTCAGTACCTATCTGTGCATGTCAGCATCTCTGTTTTTCAGCCCGTCTGCTGAACACACTCTACAGCACACCCTGGGATCATGCTTGTCTTTCCATAACTGCATCCTATTGGTGCCCAAAATAATTAACTACCAGCATGTCCTTTTCCCCTTCAGCCAGTTCCAGACAAGTTCCCAGTTCACAGCGTCAGTTCTTGCAGTTAATCCATAAACTATAACCTTTACATTGGGTACTGTTCTTTGTAATTAGATTTCTATTACAAGATGTTATTTCCTGCAGTTAAACAAGATTTGCCTTACTCAAACAGCCAGCCCCAGGTGACGTTTAGTTGTAACCTTAGTGTTAAAGCTCTTTGCTTGCACAGTGCTCTCTCAAAGCCTCCAGTCCACCATGCCACAGCCTGCACTTATCTTGACATGACACGTTAGCAATCATCCATAGCTCTCTGGCAGTGAGACCCCGATTTGTCCTGCAGGATGTCAGCCCTCTTCCAAGGACCCACTCTGTTCATGAAGAGAAGAATAAAACCAGGGCGGCTCTAAGTCAGGTCACCTCGACTGCACACTACCTGCTGTGGTGCAAGCTGGGGTGGAAAACAAAGGCACAATAGACCAAACAAGGTCAGCAGCGACAATTTGATCCAATTATGCATCTAAACCCAAGACTCTCTGTTTGATGATTTTGATTTTGTGCTGAGAGGGAAAGAAAATAACCTTAAACATAATGGAGCGGTGCTGGGTTCTGAAAGGTGTCTCCTCTCACATAAAGCAGCAGTAATGCTTCCTAAATCCACCTGTATCTTGGTTGAGTGTTCATTTACTCTTGTTCTCACCATTGCCATTCCCCGTGGTTAAAAAATGTTGGTATGCAGGAAAAGTTTCCTCTGACAGTGAGAAGTCTGCAGCCACCCCCCCTGCCTGAGCCCAGTGGCTGCTTTGATGCCACAAGAGCATGACAGTAAGAGAAATGCCTGGGGAAGTGAATCAATAGGGGCAGGCTGGCCAGCTGCAGGGTGAGGATGGGGTAAATTGCTGGAAGAAACTTTCCCAGCCACCGGAGGAGTTGGGAGAACAATGTGGAGAAGAGGATGTGAGACACTTCCCGCCGCTGGCCAGCCCTGTGCCAAGGAGTGCCGCAGCCTCCAGTGCTATCTTTGTCCCCCTGTCATCCTCTGGAGGCGGCTGTTGCTGTTGGCTGTGGCTTTCTACGCTCGTTGTTTCTTTCAGCCCTCTCTTAGAGGTCTAACTGTCACTGCAAAACAAGGGGACTGTTTTCCACAACCTTTCTGGCTGACATCCACTCACCCTGTCCAAGGCAGCTCTCCGGGCCAGACTGGGAGTGTGCTGCTTCCTCTCTAAGACCTGGCTGGTAGAGCAGTGTCAATTCTTTTTTTCTTTTTCCCATCTCTTTTTCCATCCTCCTATTTCTGAGAGATGGAGATAGTGGGTTTCTTGTTTGTTCTGCTTTCCCATCACATTTGTCTATTACAAACCACTTGAATCTCCCCATCTATTTCCTGCAGAGCTGTTTCTCTCCACAATATTCAAGTGCCTTTTGCAAGTGAAAAAAAACCCACAAAAAACCCCAACCAACGCAACCAAATAACCCAGCCCAGTGCTTTTCCTCCCTGCTATCAGGAAACAGGTTTGTTTGTTTTTTAATGAATGCAAAAGAATGCAGAAAGCAGTGAGGAAAAGCTTGGGCAAGGAGTTCAACACTTCTTTATTTAGGCTCCTCCATGTATATCAGCTGAGCCCAGCAGGAGACAAAGCAAAAGCTGGATGTTATTTCAGGAAAAGCCTGGTCTTTCATGCTTGAGACAGAGTAGTGTCCCTGGAGGGAAACTCTGGGCTCCTGTTGTGCCTGGGTGCTTTGAGCAGAAAAAGGTCAAGGAATTTCAGCAATGCTGCTTTTCTTCTCTGTCTTCCTGGCTCTTTGTAGCAGGTACCCCTAGGACTGCCCACTGCCACTGTGACAAGTTGGAGGGACTTCACATCTGCAGCTCTGCCTGGCCTGGTACTTCTCAGCACTCTGGTGCCAGACATTTTTGGCTGCACATGACGAGACAGAACAGGCAGATCCATGGCACAATGTGAGAGATGGATGGTGCATGGCGTGGATAGCGTGGGATTCTGCCACTCATGCCACGTGGGCAAGGCAGCCAGTCTGGCTGGCACAGGCTGAACACTAATAACAGGTTCATTTCAGCTATGTGCCTGCTGGAAACAATGGACTGAAACCACGGCCTCACTGATGTCCACACCAAAAAGAACAAAAATAATCCCAAAACGATGTGGCAGATAAAGCACAACATTTCTCTTGACTTATTGCTTGGCATTTCATGCTGTTTCGTTTTAGGTGTTTCTACCTTACTGCATGTCAAATTTCAGTCTTGAAGCGCCACTTTAGCATGAAAAGTAGAAATTCATTACATAGAGCAAGATGCCTAAGAGTTTTTAATTCAAACAGCAAATATATTGCACACTTACAGCATATATATAGCATATTTTGGCCATGGCTCTTTGCTAAATTCAGCCCAGATTCAGACTTGGTCAGACTGAAACTACATTTTTCAGTGCATAAAATATTAATTGGACTTTCTTTACCTGGCTCTAGCCATGATATGGTGTGAATCACATCTTCAGGATACCTCAGTAGTTAAAGGCACATTTGTTCTTTGGTATCAAGCAGCTCTAAGACAGGTCATGTCTACTTCCAGTTCTGATATTCATTTTCCTGTGATGAGCATATTTCTTCCTTAGTCATGCAGGATTTCTGCTTCTATCAAAGTATGTCTTTTGTAGCAGGTTTTTATGCAGATTTTTATGCAAGAATGTATTACTAGGTTGTTTTCTATTGATGCAGAGAAATCTTTCATGCAATTTGCATCCCATTAACAGCTTCATAAGAGACGATCTTGATTCTAATGGCTCTGCACAATAAGCCAATAAAGCCAAATATGGAAGGGATTATGGAGTGTATTGCTGTTATACCCACAAAATGGTTCATATGTTCATGAGAGGCATTGACTCATCTGACACCTAAGGTGAGTCCTAAGAGTTACTACAACTGGTATTTTTTAGCAGGCCTTTGTCTGTGTTTTATCTCCTGTTGGTTTTCCTTTTTTTTTTTTTTTTTTTTTTTTTTTTTTTTGTGCTGGTAACAGAACCAGAAGAGGAACCCCAGACTGCAGCCTTGCATGTGGCATGTGGGCATCCTATGCAGCCTGACAGGCGGATGCTACTGGATTCCTAAAAAATTACTACTGTTACATCATTTCTCTAGTGCTGGAATAACAGCAGAGGCTGCCTTGGGGCAGGTGCTAGCCGGTGTCCCTGCCACTGACACCTTCCTGGAGGCATATTTACAGCCTATGCTTTTCCTGCAGGAAAGGCCAGGTGTCTGTGCTGAGCCTTTCAGATCTGCTGCCCATCTTTGATGCTGCTGGCACGATGTAGGTCAGTGGGCACACTTACCAGCTGTGAAGGATGAATAACTCTCTCCCCCAGTGTCATAGTTTCAGCCCTTAGCCTTGAGGGGTTTTTACTGAGTTTTGTAAACCAGGTGCTGGAAGTGAAGAGCAAAGGTGAGGAGCTGGCCTCATGCTGCCAGAGACCCTACAGCTCTGCAGAGGGATGCAAGGGGGTACCTGCATGGGGAAACAGCCCTGAACTGTGGAGCAGTTTCTGCTCCCATGTCTCAGAGAGCTTATTTGTACACTGTTTTTCAGAAAAATAATGTCTGTGAGGGATGAGGTGGCAGAGGAACCAAACTGGTGGGAAGCTACCTTGGAGGAGAGAGGCAGCATGGTGCGAGAGGGAAAAATGACAGCCTTAGAAGCTCCTGCAGCACTGGGCCAGCATCTATGGATTTTGCCTTAATCAACACAAGTCTATGAGGGTTGCCCTTGGTAAAGAATACTTCAGCAAAATTATTATTTTAATGACAAGTTTTCATTATTTTCATTTCAAGTTTTTGAAACCTGAAACTCAGGATTGTTTTGGGTTACGGTTCAGGCCATAACACTTACAAGTCAAATGTTGTGCTCCTCAATATAGCTTCCTTTAGCTACACTTTTATTTCTTTGGGACCTTCTGTTAATTCTCTCTAATGTTTTCCACAGTGGCACTGCAATGCCTGCACAGGCAGTGAAGGCTTTTATATTCACTGGATGCAATTAGGATCCACAGGCACACGCAGACAGGGTCAGAGTTTCTGGGGAGGCTTTCTTGGGGGATTTCAGGCAGGTTATGCAGATTTCATTTAGGACATTGGCTGTTTGCAGATGCCTGCAGGCTTTGGGGAGCCCAGAGCTTCAGGACTGCTTTTGGTTACAAGAGGAGCCGATGTGCCCAAGGCTGAGGCCTTGACAGGTTACAAAGAATCACAGAATCACAGGCTGCTTTGGCTTGGAAGTGATCTTGAAGATCATCCAGTTCCAGCCCCCTCTGCCAGGAGCAGGGACACCTTCCACAAGACCAGGTTGCTCAAACACATCTGTTTGCAGTGTCACTTCCTATCACGCCTACAATGGAGGTAAATGTTTGCACTGTCATAGCATTTCTCCTGCCAGAGCTTCCTGGCTGGGGATGCTGCAGCATTTTCTGCAGGGCACCTCGCCTTGTGTGGGGGCGTGCGAAATCTCATCTCACAAAAGTACAGCTAGGCAGTGTTTTATATATTTGACATATATGACAATGCATACTGCAGCAAGGAACCCAGTGTCAAATCAGTACACAGTTACAGAGAACCCAACAAATGGTAAAACAAGTGAACATACCCAAGTCAGACTGCTCTGCACAGTGCATGATCATATTCAAGGCATGAGTTCAAGGGATACAGCCTGCAGCATTTATTTAAAAATGTGGTGTGTGGTTTTTACCTGTGCCACAACCCCTCTCCTTAGATTGTCTTGGGGTGTTTAAGGTCAAGAAGCACCTTTTTAGGCACTTATTCTGCTGTACCAGTAGGAGACTGGGTCATGAGAAGACAAATTAATTAATGTGGTGAAGAGAGAAAGGAATTCTAAGGCTTCAAATGGGATTGCTGAGCACTACCAGAGCTTCTGCTTTGTATTTTACTTGAGCTGAGAGGTAGTCTCCTGTTCCTGTTGAGTGCTCAGCTTTGTGGGCAGCCAGGCAAATGTATGGCACTAATTTTGGGTGATGAAGTGTGGAAGTCTAGGGTGGCAAACTTTGAGTCCTGGAAAGAGACCAAGGCCGGAGGAGAAGACATCAGTAAGCAGAGAGGGCTACAAAACTGCATGATATAAAACCCTGGAAGTGCTCTAAGGAGAGGGCTAACATGAATTGGAGGACAGCAGAGCTGCATTTTGAGACACCTAAGGGAAGGCAGGGAACTGTAGGGGTTGGGGGTATTCCAGCCAAAGAGGCATTTGAGGTGAGGATTTCTTCTAAGAGCAAGAAGCAGGAAGCATTTGCAGCACTAGGACAGACCCTAAAGGATGCCAGAGAGGAGGATACTGTCATGGTAACAGAGGACAAGGAGTGAGTGTGAGTATTCAGAGCCATGGTGTCGCTCAGTAAGCTGCAAGAGGAAACCTGTGGCAGCTGATTCCCAAAAGCTTGCAACAAGATACAACTTTTGTCCATGGCACAAAATCGGGTAGGCTGCAAGCAAATTTTAATATCACCCCATTGTATTACACTGGCTCAATTGACACTGAGTTTATGTCTTCCTGTTGCCTTCCTTTTTCTGACCAAAACTATATCATTAAAGACACAATTACTCTGATTGGTTCAGTTGCCCTCCCTGAGAAATGGCCTCCAGTATTGGAGATGTTCAGATGCAAGCAGTGAGTTGAATCCCGAAGACTATCCACTCCTGGAAATTGTTAGAGGTGGGGCTGGCAGAATCTTTGGCTGGCCTGACTGCTCCTCCCCAAGCTCCCTGTGGGATTTTGCATTAGTCCTCAAAACCTTCTAACACTGGGTATTCTTTGACTCTGAGCAGCCTACTCTGGTGCTCTGATTTAAGACTCTGGTAGCCCAGATGGACTTAAAAATGAGATTATTCCCTTCCTGGTTTATATACTACATGATCACTATCATGTCTTCCTAGCCCCTACACTGTGGTACAAACTATCTTATTAACAGAGGTTTTTTTGGGTTTAGACTATTCAGCCTTTTCCACTCACTACCATTTCTGGACCATTGCCATTGCTCTCCTTTGCACTTTCTGCAATCAGCTCAATCTCCCTGAACTACCGTGGCCAAAACTGCAGAGATGACTTCAAACGAAGCCTTGACAACAGAGACAACAGGGGGAGAATGGTTTCCTGTTTGTCACAAGCTGCACTTCTGTTTGTTCGCCTCATTACAGCACTTTCATTTTTTACTGCATCAGGACCACACTCATTCATGTTGAGCTGACACTCCTAGATCTTTTTCTTCTCAGAACTGCTGCTGTGCTGGTTGTTCCCCAGTTGGTCTTGTAGTCCATGATGACACCTACAAAAACCCAGAGCTCCGTTTGTCCATTCTGAACGGCGCTTCGCTTCCCATCCCTCTACCTCATTTGTCAAGATTGTTTTGCATTCTCCTCCTGTTCTCCAAAGTGCTTGCTCTTCATAGTGTCCTGTGTTAATTTAATAAGTGTTCCCTGCTCTTGTTTTTTTTAAAAAGATATTAATGAAAATACTGTGTGCTGCCAGACACAAAACAGATGGCTTCAGACTTCATTTGATACGTACTGCCAGTTTGACAGTGAAACATTTATAACTGCTCTTAGTCTGGTTTTCCAACCAGCTGTACAGTCCTCTAATAGCAGGTTCTTCAAAGCCATGCTTCTTGGCTTGGTTTATGAAAGTGTCAGGTGAGAAAGGCAAAAAGCTGCACTAAAATTGAGATCTAAGACCTACTGTAGAAGGAAATTAGATTGATTTGATATGATTTGTTCTTGTCAAATCAGTACTCACTGTTCTTCATCTGCTTGTTGTCTTCTAGGTGCTGGAAAATAGTTTATCCAATTACCACTTCCAGTAATTTTCCAGGAATGGAAATTAGTCTATTTGATTTCTGATTCCTGTTTCCTTCTGTCTGTCCTCCCCTTTTTGTGGTGGGTGCTGGATTTGCTTTTCCCAGTGTGCACTAACACGTCCCCATCCCTGACTTCTTCCGCTGCTTTACCCATCATGGCATAGGACTTTTAGGGCTTGTCAGTTGGAATATATCTGACTTATTTAGACACTGTCTGACCTCTTTTTTCTTTCTTTCAGCCAGTATTCTTACCCTTGTACTGCTTATGCTGGTTGTGTTAAGCAGGGCACTTTTGAGAAAAAACTGAAGGAAAAAATATCAAACACTTTTGATATTTGACATCATCAGCTCAGTGTCTGCTTCTCTTTGTGAAATCCATCTCTTTCTTTGGCTCTCCTGTTGCTATGAGTGCATACACTTCACGCCCACTGTTCGTTGCATCACTTATATCTTCATGTTGTTCCTCTACATTTACGTTGCTCTTTCACACTTACTAACATGACCTACTTCCACTTTCTGTGTGCTTCCTCTGCACTTTTGAAACTAATGAAGAGCTCATGACTTAGCCAGCTGATACCTTGCTGTCTTCCCTCTGTACTTGTGCTAAGTTGCCCCAGTACAGAGGCTCACAGTAGTTATGTACCTTTCATATGACTTCCTTATGGCACTGCCAGCTTCCCAAATGTTCTTCCTGCCTTGGATTTGTTCCTTGTGTGTACTAACAGTGTGAGTTAGCTAAAGTCTGTCTCAAAGTCCACTGTTTTGTCTTTGTGGGGTTTTTGTTCTCCTTTTCTAGAAATCATGACTTCTAATACTTCAAGATCACTCTCACACCAGTTGCTTGCCAACATCACCTGCAAAATCAGTTCCCCTGTTTTAATTAGAATAAAAATTTTCAGAGAAGATGGCCAGGAAGAAGCTAGATAGATGACAGCTGCAGTCAGTTCAGGGAAGGGCATAGACAGAGTACCAGAATAGAGCCAGACTGAGAGGACCCTGCATATTCAGCACTTAGAATTACTTGCCTATGAACTTGTTTCCAGGAGATTTGGCTAATAGTGGTGGAAATTTTTTGTGTTATTTGTGTAAAACATGAACAGTAAAAGTGTGTTATTAAAATACTTTCTCATTTCTGTTTGCCTATATGAGGATGGTTTTATGGTCTTTGCACAGTAAGAAGGTTTAGGCCTTACTAGCATATAGTTAATCTTCTTTATTCAGTTATGCATTGACACTAAAATGTGTTTTTAAACACAGAGATTCAGGCTAAGCAGAGCTGTTTTGTCTTCATTGCATCCATCAGTGAGCCAGACCCTCCAGCTTCTCAATGGCCAACCAAGACACATCTGGCCTTCAAGACCAGATTCATCTTTTTCAGAGAGCTTTTTCCAGTGCACAGTGTGCACTGCTCCTAGTAATGTCTCACTCTAGCTGCATTAGTGCTAGAAAAGTTTTCTTATGCAAAACTACAAAGCCAAAACCTATCTTTTTGGGGCTGTTTATCCTCTCTTCTCTGCTGCCATCCCGCCCAAGCTGACCCTCATCCATCCTGGGACTATCCCTGGGTGCCTGCCCCTGTGCTCCTCTGGAAAAGGTCCCCTGAGTGGGGTGAAGGCAAGTTAGCTTTTGGCTCTTATCTGTGGCCCTGGCATGTTCCTGCTGACATCCCTTGAGGTACTGAGAGGTTCACCAGTAGGGTGTCTGGTAACTGCTATTTTAAAAACATTATTGATTTCATTACTTCACTGTAGTTTTGCTTCACTACATCAAGTCTAGGCATTAAGGGTGAAGTAGAAGTTAGTTAATTCAGTATAAACAGTGTTTCTTTCTGGGGCGCCCTGAACTAAAGGGAGCTCCCAAAGCTCCCAAGGATACCTGCCCAGGCTGGGATGGTTGCTAAAGGAGCTGTTGACTTTAATACTCCAAACAACCATATGAGCACAACTGATTCCTCTTGATATAATCCTATAAGAAGAAAACAACTCTTCCACTATTGTAGAAGAGCTATGATGATACAGCAACAGCTGGTATCCTTGCAAGCAGTCTGATTTCTGTTCTTTGTCTAGCAATTGTTGATCTGATGGTTGCTCTTTGAGTCATAGGAAGCTCCTTGGGAAAGTGCAGCGACCTTCAGACCTCAGGGAGAATAAACTGATCATAAGTGTTGGACTGGGTGAGCCCATGGCATTAACACTGCACATTCTTCTGCTTGGATGGGTCTCAAAAAGCCAGTTTCTCATGAAAAAGAAAAAAAAGTCCAAATTTACAAAATACTGTCACAGTGCATCCTTCTTTTATGGTCTAATTCAGAATCAATTGTCATCAGTTGGAGAATACTCCTGGTCATGCTCTTGGTCTTTGGATCAGAAGGTAGAATGCTTAAAGACACTTGTTAAAAAAAGGTGGGAAGATTTGAAAGGCTTCCCTGTAAAGACATGGATGGGTAATGTATTTATTTTCTAAATACATACCTAGAGGCTTAGACAACTGGTGTATTTGCATCACCCTGCTCTGATTAAAAGAAATCACAGTACTGGAAGCAGAGAAGCCCCCTGAACCTATAGCTCATCTTCCCTGAAGTAAAATCAAAAGTAGCAGTGCCAACTCATCATTTCCTAAAACAAAGCATCTATTAAAAGGAAATCACCTGAGGGGAAAGCATGTTGTAACAGATAATCTTTCCTCTGCTCCTCTGAGAACACCCAGTGGCCCAAACCCCTGCACCTACCCACCACTGCTCAGATCTCCTGCTTTGCCAGGAGAGGATTGAAAGCCACGTGTCAGTCCCAAGACTCATCCTGCTGTTAACAGGTTTGCAGAGGCAGGAGGAAGGACAATTTACCCCGCCTCTTCCCTACTGGTATATTTTGTTTCAATAATTCAGTTCATGCCCATCCTGAAGAATTAGTTAACCAAGGAGCTTACCTTGTAGGAAACTGAAGAATGCTGGAGAGAAAGTAAATCCTAGTCAACAAATATAAAAACAAACAGCTCAGTAATGTGCAATACGAGTTCCAAATTTACATTTAGAACCTTTCAAAACTAAACCATGAAGGTAAGGCCTGACTTCGGTAACACTGCTTAGAGTGAAAAGCCAGCATGAAAAAACCTATCTGAAATTGCATTTGAAAATGCTTTCATAAAAATAAGAATCATAAGAAGTGAGCTGGAATATAAACCAAATTTTGCAATAGTACTTTACAAATTGTCTTGATGTTGAAAGGATGCAGAGTGCGTGCTAAGATCAGCTGCCTGCCCAGATGACTCTATAATAAATGGCATTACGTTTTCTCTCCCCAGCACAATCTCCAGCCATACAGTACTTTTATTTATTACATGAGTGTTCAGCTGCAATGACAGCTGAAGTGAGGAAGGAAATGGCTTCAAGAACATGGGAAGAATCCCATAAGGTTAAGGGAGTGAAATGGGAAAAGGTACTTTAAAGTACAGGTGGTGATGTGAATTATTGAACATTTGAAATGTTTAGCCTTGGTAATTTTAATCACATTGTGAAAGCAGTCCCTCAAGCTTTTGTGAGCCACTTGATTTACTGGAAGCTTTATGCCATCAGTTGCAGCTCAGGGGCCAGCCCTGCACTCTGGGTGCAGCAGCACACTGAGCTGGCTCAGAGCCACCACTGCCAGACACCCATCACCATGAAAATAGCAGCAATCATCCAAAATGGGGCACCGATGCCCAGGAGCATTGAAGTTGATCCATGAATTCTATGTGGGCACCAGAGAGTATCCTCAAAGCCATCCCTGCCTCCAAGGGAGATGTGCTCACCCGCAGAGTGCTGGGCTCAAGGCTAGGGATTGGTGTTTGGGTCTTCTTTGCTTTGTGCAGGGAATGAGCTGAGCATGTCTCAGTGTGCAGCATCTCTGAATCTTTCCAGAGATGCCTGCTGGGGTCTAGCCACCTCCCAGGTGTGCTGCTCCAGGGCCAGGGCCATGGAGGTGCTCCCTCAGCCTCCAAGGTCACATGGACCATGAGAGATGGCCTGGGAATGAAGCTGGTTTTGACGTATCCCATGGAAATTGTGCCTACAGAGAGCTGGAAGGGTGCTTTATGCAAGGTGAGTATTGTCAGACACAGAGATGCTTTACAGATTTGGTCACATTTCCCTCCACATTGATTCCACCTCTTGGTGTTCTTCAAGCACTGACTTATCTTGCCACTGTATTTGGGGATTTCTCTTGTCTTTGTTATCTAAAAAGAACTAAATTATTTTCCTTGATGCTATTTCTTACCAAAAAAAGAGTGGTTGACTCCACTCTTATATTGTTAGCAAATGATATCAAAAGTCACCAGTAGTATATCACAATGAACACAGAGGTGATCTAGGCATAAAAGGGTTGAGATAAGCAGGTGATATTTCAGTGTGATTAAAGCATGAACAAATCTAATAGCTGTCAAATGACTGGATCTCATTTATGATAGGCAAGATCTGGGTGCCCTGCCAGAGCCGATGACAAAATTTTTCTCACCTATGTATTTTCTTTTTTTTCTTCTTTTTTCCCCTTAATTTCCCCTCAATTCCCCTCAATTCCCCTTGGTTGGATTTCCAGAAACTACATGTCGGATCTTTTGCTGAGAGTTTGTCATTATTGAGGCAGGTTCTGATCTAAAATGTTCAGTATTTGAACCACTCAGTCTGCCTGAACCCAATTTCAGCTATTATCAGAGGCATGTAGTGGCATAAATGCAGTGTGCTTGCTGGGGTAGGTTTTTGCCTTTTCCCTGACACAGATTAAGCAGATCCATAGGCTGAAGGATTTCCCCTTTACTCTGTCATCAGAGTACTCTACAAGGAAATCCTTCCCTTCCATTGGACTTCCCAGCGAGGTCCATGCTCCCATTTCTGCTCCCTGAGGGGTGACCATAGGGTGATAAAAAAGGCAGCATGACTGGGCACTGCTCTCTCAACCAACCTCCTGCCCACACACCAAATTCCCCTTGTTGTCAGTCAGTGTAATTACCATGATATAAACATTGTCCTGAACGCTATTAAAGATGCAAATAATGTCCATCCAGCCTGAGGAATGGAGAATAAGCAGTTCCTTTGCAGCCCACTTCCTCCTGGCCCCAGCATGTGTTGTGCAGATGATGCTCTGCTGTGACACGTTCGTGAGCTCTCAAAGTTGCATCTATTTTTTCTTAATCTAAGCAATAAAGCTGCAGACTTAGAACATAACAGCCATTTAGAAACTCTATGACTTTCCCTAACTGTCTGTAACAGTTTCAAGATAAGTAATTTTGAAAAGAATTACTTTAAACTGAGACTGTTTTAAACCAGACCTTTGTACTTCTTGGTTTTGCTTTTTATCTTGGCACAGATGCTTACCCTCTCTCCAGCTTCTTTGTAGAGTTCATTATGCAAAGGCAAAGAAGCTACACTAACATTGTAATTTTATTTGGCAAGGTGAGCCACAAAACATATGCTGTGTCATGCCTTTTTATTACTGTGCAAGAATTGCCAAAGCAGCCTAAAGGAGGAATCAAGGACACAATCGTTGTGAGGAAAAGAGGAAACGGTCCAGTTTTACAACACTCAGGCTTGTAACCACTTGTGGTAGATAGTTTCAGAACTGGTTTAATTTTAAATTATTTTCTTACCAACTGACAACAGCTTTGAAGTGACTGGTGCTTAACACCACCACTTTCTGATCCACACTGAGTCATTTTTAAGTGCCTGGAGATCCAAGCCCTACCTGTGAAGCAGGCGCTGTGTAGGTTGGGACTGCCCCATCTTCTCCCTGCACCAGGAGATGGCAAATCTAAAGCCAGCCCAAGCCAAAAGAGAAAGAAAACCTCCTTGAGCAGGCACTGACATCCCTTTTCCAGCACAGGGAGGACAGCATGTTGCACCTTATTCTGATCACACTCCAAGAGCAAAACCTGCACTTCCCAGTCTAGACAAACTGTAATCAGGCAAGGGAAGAGCAGGCAAAGGGAACAATTAATGGGTGTGATCTCAGCTTCTTGCAGCCTGCCTTAAAAACCTCCAAGGACTGGTTTTATGAGTGGGCATCTGTGGGAGCATAGAGGAGTCCCCCTCATACCCACATCTCCTCTGGGGCCACCCATGCCATGAGTGCCCCACTCCTGCACCCTTCCCACACAGTGCTTTCACTTGAAGGGGATCAAGGAAATTATGTGGCTGGAAAAAAACCAAAAAGATATATCATTTTTAACTTGCTCCCAGATGTGAGCCTCTGTGTAGCCCCTGAACAGGGCCAGGCACAAGCAAGAAGTTCGAGAGGGCAAGAAGAAAGGCAGTTTTCACTATAAAAAACATGTCCCATTGCTACATCTCCCAGGTACTTTGGTTGCAATTCCTCCAAGCCCATCTGAAACAGCAGAAACAGCTTGAAAGTCGTGGCTTTGTGGAAGGAGGCCTGATACCCTCAATGGGAGCAAACCCCAGGCACAACCACTGGCTGCCTACCCATCCCACGGCTGCTGCCTGTACTCCACCAAGGGCAGGTAGGGGTGGCAGGAAAGGACAGGGCAGCAGCAAAGGGCACAGCTCCCTTCACTGTTCATTCCCAGATTTGGTGAACCTTTGGAGGGCAGAGGGAGGAGAAGAGGAAGGGATATTCATATTACAGTGTACAAAAGAGGTAACGAAAGTGTGGTCATGCCAGTCACTCGCTGCATGCCACAGAAACTCTGGGGCAGCCTCACTCTTTTTGTTGAAGCCAGGTTGTTCCTTGTGTTGAGGGAAGCAGGAACCACCCCAGCCAGACCCCCCCTGCCTCCAGCCAGTGCAGACTGGCACAGGGCAGGGGGATTGGTGGAAGGAGATGTGATGGAGGATGTCTCTGCAGGTCGTTGCTGATCTGTCGACACAGGCTGAGTCAGGCTCAACGAGATACTTCTATTAGTGGGGAAAACACCCAGAAAGGAGAAGTGGAGATGTTTGCCTCTCCAGTCAGTTTGTTTGCCATTAGTGTTTTCCTACTTCCCTGTTCTAAGTGCACACACTTACTGTCAGACTTCAAAGAAGTGATAACCAGCTTGGGGCAAACACCTATGGGAAAGGGACAAGGCAAGAATGCCTTGAGAAATGCCCCAGCACCAGGCTTGCTCCCACCCTGCCGATGGCCAGCCCTCCATGGAGACAGAGGCTGGAAAGGCAGAGGCTGGTTAGCAGCAATGATGCCTGTGACGTGCAGATATGCAGGGGGTGATGGACAGGTTTGCAAGTCAGAGCTCAGAGAAGGAGAGCACAGCAACACCAGTGTGCTGGGAATAAAAGACAGGTTTCCTCAGAGACACAAATGAAACCTCGCTGTGCCACTTAGAGCTGCTCTCAACACCAGATATGGCAGGTGTCTGAGGCCAGGCAGTGACACTTAACATGCCCCTTCAAAGCACAAAACACAGAAGAAACTTTCCAGCTATCAGCTTATCACAACTCAGACAAAATGCCAGAGGCTGCTTTGATTGGCCTGCCCTTCTTCTCCCAGGGCAGGACATGGAAGGGACACTGGCGCCTGGGACAGGGGATGTGCTGCATGGAGCACCTGTTCTCAGCACATTTGCTCTGACAGCCACCCTGATCTCTGTGGATTTTGGAAAAAAAGTGACCACTGTGGAAATCTGTCACCTAAATTTAATATCCTGTTGTCTGTGAGGATGCAGTTCTTTTGGGAAATTCAGGCCTGGCAGTTAAAAATAAAGCAGCCGTGTGGAAACAGTGAGACAAACAGCTCAGCCCCTGTGCACCCAAGCCAGCACACCTGGAGTCCTCAAAGTCCAGTCATACTCAGCCCAGATCAAGTCCATTCCCCACAGGAGGGCTGTTCTGGAAGCTACTTAGAAATGCATCCCAGCAGAACAGTATCACCCACAGCATTTACCTGCGGTTGATGTGGAGTTACAGTGACATGAGACTTCCCTATGACTGCACCAGGCTATTTTAAATTCAAGGCAGGCATAAGGCATGTGACAGTACATGTTGTTCATGTGGGGAAACTCTTTCATTAATATTCATGCCTTGGGACTGGCCTAGGGTAGACAGTTTTTTGAGCATGCAACACATTTAAAACGCAGGGTTGCCTTTAATGCCTGATGCAGCTAAAATCATTGCTTCACCTAAAATCAGACCTTCACAGAAACCTCATTTCCTCTGAGCACCAACAGACTTGCTTGTATGGGTAGAAACATTCTTGATCTTCAGTCACCAAAGGCTAATCTCTCTTAGAGTGAAAGAAAAAGTAAGACCTCAAGAAGCTGCAGGATGTGTGGGAGTTAATTTTTATATCTAAACAGTTATTTGAACCAACGCAGTGGTATAAAAATGTCTCCACCCTCCTTTAGCTCTGGAAACACAGTTTAGAGGACTTAGAGGACACGTGGGTCTCCAGGCCACACTGTCAGTAATTGATACAGGAGTGACACATGTCCCCACGGCTGCACTGCTGTTGGAACCCCTGGCTGAGGCTGCAGTGCCCAGCCTGCAGCAGCTGGCTCCTGCAGCAGCACAGCTGCCCGCTGGCATGCTGGCAGGGCTGGATGTGCACAGCCTGTATCCAGGCAGTGCAGGCACTCAGGGCAGGCAGCCGGGGCAGGAGCTGCGTGCCCCTCATGCCAAGTTGTCTCTGCCTGTGAGTCACAGCCCTGACTCATGAGCTGCTGTGGATTAAGCTGTAATTTGAAGATGTTGCCGCCTACATCTGTCTGCATGTTCCTCTCCCGGAGGTGGCAGAAACAAACACTCCTACAGTCATCTCAAAAATTCGGCCAGACTTGCTGGTTCAAACCCCAGGTGAGGGCAGGTTAGACTGAGTGAGCAGGCGAGCATACACCTAGCAGCAATACAGCCGGGGAAGGAGGTTTCCATCCCACTCAGGGGCTGGAAGATATCTGCTGCTCCCACCTGCCAGCTCCCTGCCATGGCTCTCTCATCTGCCCCTGCTCAAAACCCTTGCCTGCCTCACAGCACCAGGAAAGGTCTCTCTGCTCACCCCGCACACCACAGGGGGCCTCTAGCACCTAAAACACGGGCAGGTGCTGGTCAAATGCATGTGTTCATGCTCTAAGAATCATGAGCACCATTCCTCTTGCCATTTGCATTGCCTTGGAAAATTAGTTATACTGGGACCTAAGAGCTAGAAACATTTGTACTGACATATATTTAACTGAAATAGCCAATTAAACTAAAATTGCTTTGATTTAAGTGAAAATTAAGACAAGTGGCGGTACCAAGGATAAGACTGATCAGGATTATTTGTGAACTCCCAGGCACATTTCTGTTGGAAGAGCCAAAATTCTGTACCATGTGCTTATTCTGGCTCTCAAATTTTTTTTTTCCTGGCATTAAACCACCTGTTGGAAGACAAACCATGCCTTATCCAGCAAAAAGGCAGACAGCACACTTGTCAACAATTTCTGAACAAATGGAAGCGTGCATTTGTCCAGGATCAGCACTTTGCACCGGGAAGTCACAGTGTTTGTGATATTTCGTTGGAAGCCATAAAGCCATATTTTTTCCCTTCTATCGGCAGCTCACGTGTGCAATGCTTTAACTAAAATGGTTTAACTTCGGCCCTTTGATTAGAGAAGCACAACCCCTTCCCACAGGCCAGTCCTTAGCTTTGGGTTAGTCATTGCTTTTGGTTTACACACAGGAATTGTATTTGATGCAGGAGCAGATAAGCAATGCATCTGCTCAGTCATATTTCCCCAGCGTCTCTCCCTTTGTTCTTTTGCCTTTTATCTGCCGAGTTCTCTCTGCAGAGATCCCTGCCCTTGCCCTGCCGCTTTTCCCTTCTTTTCTAAGCTTGCCCTTGCCCACCCTCCGCTTCTGCAGAAAAACAACCAGCCACTCGCATTTAGCAATGCCCCCGCTATTTACTGATGTCAGCTCCCCCACTCAAAATTAATTTCCCTTTTGTTTGCCTTAGCTAGAAAGGTCTGTGAAATTTGCCACAGTTTCTCCCTAAATGAGAACAGGGGAGAGAGAAGCTCTGCATCTCTGCACGTGGCAGCGCCGGCCACCCCGCGCCGCTGCCCTGCCTGCCCGCAGCTCTCCCACACTCGAGGCCGGGGTGTGCGATGGGGTGTGCTGCTGAGTCACCGCCCGGGCTTAACACACCAGCCTTGCTGCAGCAAAGCCCCATTAGTGGAACAAAAGCCACGTTGACAGTTCCCAGTGCTCAGCTAACGCTGATTAAAGGCCAGCTTGTGTCTTCGGGCGAGGAGGGCGAGAAGGGGCTGGTGCCCAGGGCAGCCGCAGCGCTCCCCTGGCTGACTCAGCCAGAATCGCCGCAGGTCCCCGCAGCGGGAGGGCCCCCAGCCCTTCTGTGGGTGCTCGGAAGCTTCCTTGGCACATACACCGGTCCTACGGCATGTAGGTCTGGTGCCTTCAGGAGCGGCCCCAGGATGGGCTGGAGCTGGACAAGATGAGGCAGGCAGGGAAAGAGATGCTCCTGCCCATGCTGTGCACAGCAGGTATCCCAGCTGGGAGACATTTGCTTGCTGGAGTAGTCTGCAAAAGAAATTGCTATAGGCATGAATATTTAAATTTCCTTCCAATGGGTATCAAGCCAAATTCCACATCTCAGTTCCAGGGTGAATCGGGATGATCAGACACGCTGCTTCACAGAACAGAAATGTAGAGGTAAGACCAAATCCCAATGCCTTCCTCCAGAGGGGACGCAGTGCCTGGCCAATTAATTCAGCAGAAAGGGAGGGAGGAATCGTAGCCCTGCAGGCTATTGGTTTTTTTTCATCTTTGCTTGGAGGGCTTAGCTGGCAAAGCTGTTCCCTGAGGTCAGCAAGTTAAAGAACTGTCTGTTGAACAGACAACCTGTGACTCTTTTGCAAAGCTCCTCTGCTGGGTGAACATGACATGTCTCTGTGAAATACTGCTGTTCCCCTGGGAATATGTGCTCTGAGCATGGGGCAGGGAAGAAAGAGGCAGCTACACCTTCCCACCTTCTGGGATCTCCTTAAAAAAGGACAAGGAAGTGTGTTTAAATTTCCTTTTCTTTTTCTCTGGGTCACCTAGACTTGTCCTGGGCCCTAGCTGGATGACAACAGCCAGACTGTATGCCTGGATAGTGCATCCTGGGATAAGGGGCACTGTACCCCAGTGTGGTCCTCCAGCATTGCCCAGCACCTCCATCCCACCTGGCAGGACTGCACTGCTGCAGCTCTTCTGTTCAGGTGCATTAGCACCAGTGCTGGCTTTCCAGAGCAGCCTTTCCCATGCCAGTTTGCTTTGGTTGTGCCCCGGCTGGGCAGCCCTGCCACAGGCAGCAGAAGCGTGACGTGCAGACAGGCTGCAGCAAGCTGTCCCTGACACTAGATCCAATGCCTGGAGAAAAGTGTCCTAATCCTGCCAGGTTTGCTCCTTACTGGCACCCACGTGAGCTAATCCTTCCCAGAGTGTACCCAACGCTCCCATTTCCTCCCCTGGGAAAGCTGTCAGCCTTCTTACCTGGCAGCATTGCACTGGGCGGCTGAGCTGCCACCCACGGGGAGAGCGGGAGCCTCCCCTGCCATGACCTGGGCTTTCAGGCTGCAGGGACATCCCAGCTCCGGGGGCTGCCCTGGCTCACACCTCAGCACCTTCCTCTGCAAGCCCAACAGATGCTCACAGCAAAGAAACAGAAAGCAGACCAGAAAAATGAGGCGTCTGCAGAAATGCTTTATTGGTGGACTGCTGCTGGGTACTGCTGGTCCTGCAGGGGCTCCCCCGTTCCTGTCGGGATCTGCCTTTGCTGCTGTTTGCAGCCTCCTCAAGCCGCCTCTCCAGCAAGAAAAGCACACAGCGATCACGGCAGTGACCCCTGGGGATATTACTGCACGATGGGAAAAGCAGCTACAGCGGCGGCTGGGCGTGATGCTGAAGAACTCATCTTCCTACTGTGTCCTTAACACAAATACTCTTATGGAAAATGAATCAGCCCTCTTTGGGCTTTTTTCCAGAGGCCTCTCTGACTAATTTTGTCCAAAACAGCCAGGCTGACCCTGCACAGCAGTATGACGGTGGCAGACAGGACCTGCTCACGTTTGGGTGGAGGCAGGGAAAAACTGTTTTGCAGGCCTGCCCAAAAAAATCCTCAGGCTGACTCTGCCAAAATCCACACCAAACATATGGTAAATGAAATCGCTGGCAGGGAGCTGGCTTGGACAGCAGGAGTGTTTCAGCACTGTGGACTGCTTGTTAGCTGGCCTGAATTGTATTTATGCTGCTTTAAGCAGCTCCATATTTAAGGAAAAGAAGGCAAAGGAGAGGGCAATGCCAGTTTTTTGGGTGTGCTTTTGATGCCTCCCCATGCATATTTTTTTTTCCTGACGATGTTAGCATGGTCACAGTGCTTGTCCCATCCTGTGGTTAAGAGCACAACAGCATCACAGAAGGTTTCACCTCCTCATATGGCAACAGTCTCCTGTGGAAAAGCAGACAGAAGGGTTTTTCTCTCTTGGAACAGGGACCCTGCCTATTTCACCATATGAATGTCCTGTACATTTCATGGAGCTGATGAAATCATGTACAGATGGGATCCATCTTAACAAAGGCTCTTATTCACAGGGCAGGTTTCTCTGCGGCATATCTTGGGCTGTATCCCAGCTTGCATAGCCATATCAACCAAATGCATCCACAGAGCCAGGCAAATTTCTGAGAGGATACCAGACACAGAGATGCTGAGCCCCTGCTGCTGTGAGCAACATGACTTACTTGTGCAGCAGGTCAGCACCTCTGGAAATCTGAGCCTTGGAGTCATGGCAATAAACATGCCTTTCCTCACATGACAGCCTTTAAAAGGATTCAGGTACCAGATACCATTTCCAGGATGCTGCCAGGTGCTGTGGAGAAAGCATGGCAGAGCAGCAAGATCATAAGAAAGAAGTGCCTGATGTCTTCAGAAATTTGATAGGCTGCCATGAGAATAGCTGTGCTGGCTACAGCTACTGAAGGAGGATGAAAATAGAGCAGAGAAACAGCCGTTCCTTTCTTTGAGTCTGGGGTATCATTTTTCCTCCTGGAGCTAGAGTGGTGGAGGGCCAGGGGCAGAGCTCACCTCCACATTCATGGACGGCTTTCTACCATCGTTTGCATGCTGCAGCTTGGAGTTCAACCATTTCTCAGACCTACACCATCTCTTAGTTTCCCCCATCTCTCTGCAGGCTGTGGAATTCTGACTATTGCAGGGGCAAGAGGCTGTTTCTGGAGAAGGCAGGGGCACAGATACCTTGGAGCTGCTGTGCTGCTCCTGACTCCATGTGCACACCTTTCTGGGGCTGAGTGATCATCTAAGATAACAGGATGACCAAATCCCACAGAATCTGTTTGTTCAACAACCTGATCTGGACAAGGAAAATCAAAGTTTCAGAGTAAACTTTTGGGCACAATCCACCCCAAACATGGATCAATAAACCCTTCCCCCTGCTTCTCCTTTCTTGATGTGCTTTCAGCACTCAGTCATTAGTACCTTAGAAACATCTCACTATCTGCTTATGCTCAAAAGAACAAAAAACAACAAAAGGAAATTTATAGAGGGATGATTTAAGAGAGTTTGGAAATCGCTTCCCATATGAAACACTTCTTTAGTCACAGGCACAAAAAAGCATCAAAATTCCCTGCCTCTGATGCAAACAACAGAAAGAAAAAGTCATCTGGAAGGACAGGATGATTCATACTGAGGACCTGACTCGTAATATTCATCAGTGTTGAAATTGCCTCTGCAAGATGACTGCATGTGAAAACAGCACCAGCGAAATCCTGGCTTCTGCCACGAGAAGTATCATTAGCAGCAAAGTGGTGTGGTGAGACTCCAGTGGCACAACCCTTGCTCCGGTGAGTAATCGTAAGTCATCCGACCAGTCCCAGCTAAAACAGCACTGTCATTCAGGTAAAACTGCCTTACATAAGGGCAGCTGCAGCAGACTGGAGCACGCTCAGGCTTTGCAGCCCTCTTCAACAGTAAAACAGAAAGGTTTTTCCTTGGCCCTGCAAAAATTCCTGCTGAGGGCTTTCTTATAAAGACGCTGCTGAAGTTGGATGCTTGAAGAAGACCGGAGAAGTGGCCAGTCTTTTCCTTCATGTTAATTGCCCTGAGCCAAGCGGTAAAAGGGCAAAAAAGGCCATGCTGACTTTATGCATTGTTAGGAGATACTTTCCCCTGCACATTTGAATCTGTTTACTTAATCTTCCAGGCCTTTACCCATGAATATTAAATTCCTTGATCACTATGCATTAGGAGTCATCTTCACACCATCTGTTTGTATTTGTCATCTAACCCTTGTAAATAATAAAATGTACTTTGTTCTCAAGTTCATGGATCCTAGCAGGAGAGCAATTACTGTTGAGGAAAAGTACTGTGTGAAACTATTGGCAGTGACAGGACTCTTCTTTAGCCTCCCATTTTGCCACTATTCAGTAATCAAATGAAAGCCAGGATCTGGCCCAAAGAGCCATGCACGGTTGCTTTGAAGGGCCAGAAGAGATGATGGAGGGCTCTGTGTCTCTGAAAGTGATGTGGGCACTCTCGCCCATGCTCCTAAAAGAAGGCAATGACAGAAGAGAAGGCTGCACTTCAGGAGAGCAGCCTTCCTGAGAGTCAGTCATGCCAACAGGATCTAGCTGCTCTGCTCAAGCAAAAATATAACCTGGATTGGCAGGAATGGCTGTGGCTGTTTCACACGGTGGCCTGGGCAGCTGGCCAGTTAGGGCAAACTTCCTAGGAGGTACTGGCACAAAAGAAATATCTGAGGAAGAAATAGGTAAATAAGCAGATAGACAATGTTTCTCTCACGCCTGAGAGTGCCATTAAAGAAGTGAAATTGTCACCCATCAGCTGACAGGTAAAGTTCAGAGAAGGCTAGGCAAATATCAAGGGAAACAGTGATAAAGTGCAGTTGTTACAATATGAAATTAATCCTTAGAGGAAGCTCTGCCTGAAAATTTTATTAGATCATGCAATGAGAACAGCCTTTACACATATAACCAAGGTTCAATTTCAACTTTATCAACACAGATAAATGTGTGAATCCCTAGGACAATGGAACCATGAGTGAGAAAAATATGTGCCGTGGTGGAAGACCTCTGTGGACAACAAAAGCTGGCTGGCAAGCACACCACATAAGCCCAGTGCCTTGGGGAGCCAGTCAGAGACATACTTTGCAGAAGACTCACAATGATTTACGTCCCCTAAGGATTTGTCTCTCTGTGCTCCTATAAATTATCTTATATGCCAGGCAACTATCAATAAGCACTCAAATTGTTACCATCTAGTTAAAACCTAATGTAGTCAGTTAAAGAAGGGATCATTTAGGAGATTAAATGGAATCATATTATTTTTATCTGACATGTTGGTAGCAACAAATTTAGGCAAGAGAATGGTTGTCAAATATTTGTTTAACTGGAAGAGTTATCTGGGCTTGGACAAGATACCACTTGCCAGTCTGCTCAGCCTTGCAAACATCCCATACCAGGAGGTTACCTATTAAGTGATAGACAATATTGTTAGAGCATTATGACCTTAGACTTTGCCCACGTATTTAATAATGCCATCTGCTGTCTAGGTCTGCAATACTATTATTTTTACACGAGGACTACTCTTCTTTCTCCACAAAAAAGGTTGCAAAAACAGTGCTAAAGGAGAGCAGAGCAGCATGGTACTTAAACCTGACTGCCCAAGCAAAATATACAGGAGGTACAGTTCACCCAAAATATCACAGATGCATTGTCTTGAATCTGGAAATCTTGATGTGTTGAAGGCTGAGGGCCTGTGATCCGGCCTTGTGGACTACACTTGAGAAAAATGTTGTCTTGCCTGAGAACAAGCTGGGAGTGGAATGCACTCTGGTGCAGGCTGCCAGTCACTTTGCTCTTTCTGGCACCATTGCTGTTTCCTTCACCAAAACAAGAGCTACGGTCCAAAGGCCACCATTTAGGAATCACTGTGCCTTCAGATCTTCCTCTCTTTGATAACACGTTTTTAAAGCATGCATATTTCACACCAAGCAATCACATTTATCAGGTTTTCCAGTCCTCTTCTTGCTGACAGTGATGTGATTTTTGGCTTTGGCTTCTTAGCAAATTTAGGGGAGGGAAGAAAACAGTGTATTTCTCTCAGCTGGTGTCTTCTGGTCAGTGTTTCCATGGGGTTTCATGTAAAGCCATCCTCAGTGCACTGGAAACCTGAACCTACTGGATTCAGTGACAAAAGTTCTAACAACTGAGATGAGCCAGTTTCTCACTCTGGAATGCTGAAATTTTTGTGCAAATAGTCTTTTCCTCCAAATAAAGAGAAGGTGAAACCCGGTAGCTGGTGAGCTGCCAAATGAAGGAGGAAGCATTAGAGGGGTGAACACCAAAGTGTACAAAAAAACAAGGCCAAGAGAAAGAGCCCAGGGTGTACTTTAAATTTAAAATGCATATTTGTAGTGGGTTTTTAAAAAATGTTTTTATTTTGCTTAGTGCTTATTGGTGTATGTTTGAGGAATAAAACAATCATGAATCCTCCATGCTCCCCAGCTCAATTCCTATATGAGACCTAGGAGGTGGAGTCCTTTACTTGGCACTCAGTTGCAAGAGAGGGGTCAAATATGAAACTGAACATATGAATGTAATTAGGAGAGTATGTAAAAATATGAGGGCTGGATATCTTAACAGTGTCCAAAGCAGGCATGTCTTGACATGCCATTGGTTGAAAATGATTTTAAGTATTCCAATCTGTCGGACAGTGTATCCGATTACATCTGAAGAGAATTTCTTAGTCTTTTGCTCCTATGATTTTTCTCATATTTCAAGTGTAGAGGTTTGATTCTGAAAGCCTAGCATGCAGAAACATTCACATTTTTTGAAGTGTATGAAACAATATCTTTTTATTACCAATGCTAGTTCTGGAAGAAGATGTGAAAAAGTCCAGATTCTTCCCACTTGCCCTGAATTCATTCTGAGGAGAAGAAAGTTCTAATGACATTTATACCTGCTACCTGGAGGTTCATGTAGCAGGTTGTGATGGGATATTTTTTCCCATTTGTAAACAGATAAACTGGTATTTTCATATCATTTATATATATATATATACACACACAGCTGAGTAGGTTTTCTTATTGTTGTTTCTCAAATGACAAAGGAATGGCTAAAATCTGTGCCAAAAGTATGCACAAAAATCTATCTCTACTCTTTCCCTATGATTTGCATTTTCTTTTAAACCTTTCCAAGTGAAGCAGTAGGCAAAACCCCCGGCAACTAGAAGCATGTGCAAGGATGCAGAAAGCTTTAGAATACATTTCCACACCCTGCTGACCTATTCATCAAAAAGTCTGCCAAAACACGTAACTCCTAGTCTAAAGCAAAATTCACAAGAAAGGGCCTTGCTTGCATTAACCTACTTCTTTCCAGGTTGTGTGCCACTGCAGGATCTCCCAGAGGAAGAGGAGCTGAGCCCAATATGTGACTCTCCTGTCCTCCCTAGGAATTTTCCCAGCTCCTTGGCAGAAGGGGACACTGGCAGGAGCAACCCTCCTGCAGCTCTGCTGGTGGGCCAGGCTGGGACTCTTGAGTTAAGCCAAGCAGATGGAATGGTCCCCTGGATGAGGCAGGAGTGAGCTGTCAGCTGCAGGGCTGCTTGATCTCACCTTAAGTGGTGCAGTGCATCATCACCTCAGGCCAAATGCCGCTCTCGTGAAAATTCAGTGACTTAGCAGAGCTGCCCCCAGCGGGAACTATGGTGCCCCGGTGATCACTGGCTTACTGAGGCTGGGAGTGGTGAGTGATGCTAAGTTTAGATGTGCCGGAGTCCTTCTTTTCCCAGCTCTCTCTGCATTTGAATCACCATCCTGCTTCATAAGCATGATGCAGTCCTAGGGTAAGGTTCTCACAGTCCCAGAGAGCCTTTGTGAAGCCATAAACTTGACAGCAATGGCTTCAAATGGAAAGCAGGCCCCCATACCGAAGCAGACATGAGAGTATCTTCCTCACCTCACACCTGCATTGCATGTACCAATTTTTGAGATTGTAATACAAACCCACATTTTATTTACACACATATATATGCACACATGTGTTTTACTCTAGTTTTGTACCTGTTAGTCATAGGCCCGATAAGAACAATAAAGGAAAAATCATGCTGGTAGTTTTTTAGTGCTACTGAGTGATAAGGACACCCCTCTGCTGTGAAGAGAAGTCCCGTGCATGGGTTTCCCCACATTATCATTATTGGTGATGGAGGATCTCACTCTGAAGGATATGGAGCCCAGCCTTTAAGCTCCTCAGGTCCTGGCAGGAAATCAGACCCATCTCCAGTGTGATTCTGTGCCCCTGGGAAGCCCAGCGGGTCCATGTGTCCCTCCCTCCTCTTTAGCGTGGACTCTGGCAGCTCAGGTTGTCACAGCTGTTGGTGGGTGGTGGGAGGACGCCTGCAAGTGCAGCATGAGGGGCTTCTGTAGCAGCTCCAAACTGATGCTGCTGCTGAGGTCCCTTCCCAGCCATCCATCTCGACCTGCTCCCTCCTCTGCAGAAGCACCCCTGGCACAGCAGGATGGTGGCACTGGGGCAGCTTTAGTTGCAGCCATTGGTGCTGCCAGATTTGCTCTAGCAGCCACACAAGCAAAATGCCGAGGGCAGCACTGGCAGAACGGAGAGCTGGGGTGGGGGAGAATGGGACCATTTCTGCTGACAGCACCAGCTCATTGTGCCTTCTAAAGCAGAGCTGCAGGTGTGCTGCATGCTCTGCTCTGGTAGGCTCACCCAACTCACACCCAAGGCCATCTGGATCAAAGACAGGATGAGACAGTGCTCCGGAAACCAGGGCCAAGCTCCTCTCTTCAGCACGGTGCTCTGGGGTGGTGATTTGGTCTGCTATTATGTAAGATTCAACAAAAGCTGTATAACAAAACTATTTTAAGTAAGAATGTTAATTGAAGGCTGAGTCAGGCTGCAGCTAAAGCAGAGATGTTTTTGAGAGGCTGGTACTCTTTTTCATTTGGTCTGTATTTTTTCCACTTAATTACAATGTGTGTGGAACAGCAGTTAGCAATAATAGTAACTGGCAGAGGGAAAATGGACGATCAAGATGTTCGTCCTCTTTCCTCTGGATCAGCCACTGAAACCCATCCCAGATCTGCACTATTCAAAAGTCATTCCCCTCTGAGGCTGCACGAGGCATATGGGAAGTGCAAACAGACCATGGAGCACAGAGACAGCTGCTTGGTGCTCCTTTATCATGATGGACTGCAGGTGGAAACTGGTGAGACGTGTTAGGGGGAGGCTTCTTGAAGGATGCCTGTGTGACACCTTCCAAGAGCACATGCAAGACCCCTGAACCATCAGCAAGTGGCAGCTGTGAAAGCAGCCTCTGCAGCTGCCCCAGCAAGCTCAGTGGCATGGCCATTCCTCAAGCAAGATGCGAGGTCCTTCGCAGGACCCATTATTGAAGATGACTGGTCCTCATCCAGCCCTATTTGGAAGACTAAGCGATATGCAAGTCCCAGCCTTCGGCAAGTTCCTTTAATGACTGGAATTTGCAGGAGGAGACTGAGTTTAATTGCCAGCTCCAGCACAGGTCTACTAGTTATTAATGCTGCTAGTATTCTTTTAATCGAGCGTGAACTCAACTGTACTTCCTAGCAGGCACCTCCTTCTGGAGCTCAGCATGAGCAGAAGGGATGTGGGTGCCTGGAAAGGGGACGTGTATGATTTTCTTTACCCAAAAGTACACATGGACAGAATGAAGTAATGCAATACAACTCTGCTGTTAAAGTTTACAAATACATCATTAATGCCTCAACTTGTAAGTATTTCTCCTCAGCATTGCTACACATCCACATACTACTCATATGACAGAATGTACAAGGAGATAAAAATATCCTTTTTTACTTGCTTTTACTTTGCATGTTAGACTGCAGTCAGCGAAAAGATAAGGCTCTGGGCTGAAGCACAGAGAGGAACATTTCCTCCCTGCTCTGCCTGCCCAGAATGCTCCCTAAGGGGTTCCCCGCAGAGGAGGGGCACTGCCTGAGCATCAGGAAGAGAGAAAGGGAGAGAATGAGAGGAAGTGCTGGGAGGCCAAAACCAGATTTTGTTTGCATTCTGTGCTTTCTCAGATTTGGGTACCATGCTGTTGACTCCTGTCTCTTTGTGCCATTGAAAGAGTATAGCTGCAATGAGTAGCAGAAATGTGGGCACACCAATGATATCTCAGTGTGCCTGGAACAAACCAAGACTGCAGCCTAATGAACCATTTTGCAGCCTTTGCATGCCAATGATCTAAATTCCTCCTGAAGGAAGACTGGTCTGTTCAAGGGACTCTCTGCAGCAGCTGCCCACCGCTCCCTGCATTATAATCCCTTCCCTAAACAGCAACCCCCCAGAAGTGGGGGGTAGGATAACACACAGCATAATGCATCTTGCTACCCAGCTAGGTGGGCGTGTCTGGTTTGCTACCCAGTGTTCTGTAGCCATACAATCCTAGCAATTGCTAGGGAATCAGAGAGGGAATCCACCTTTCCCACTTTACTCTCCCCGGAGTCTTTTGGAACCAGCTGATCTGTGCTGGAGGCCAAACCCATGGGCACCTGCCCGCGGAGCCCCCAGCCCCTCCAGGTGTCCGCACCATGCAGGAAGGACAAGACAACTGCTGCTTTGTGAGTAGGAAAATGGGATTGCGAAATGGCCGGTGCTGTCAGGAAGCCTGGATAGCAGCAGCAGCACAGTCTCCCTTCAGCTGGGCTGCTTGCTCCACTGGTGGTGGTCCTGTCCTGCCCCAAACTGTGAGGCCACCAGCCATGGAGGCAGGGAGGCTTTTGGGACAGCGAGTTCTTCTGGCAGGCCCGGGAGGTGATTTGCCAGCTGGAGCTGTCAGCAAGCGCCAGTTTGCTGCTTCAGGGAGATGTCTGGGTAATGCAGGAACTCCCATGTTGGAAACAGCATTAATAGCCCTGGCCCACACTTTGAGAAGGTCTGGTCCTCGGTTTTGACTTTTATTTTGTGTGAGGACCCCACTGCCAACTCCCACAAACAGGGAAAAAGCATTTCCCAGCCTGAACTCCCCAGCCCATCCAAGAAAACCTTTGGCGCAGCCTCCTTGGGGCTCCTCTTTGTGCTTTGCTCAGGCACACCAGCACTTCCATACATGCAGAGGGAAGCTCTGCCCCTCTGCAGCTACTCAGGGCCCTACAAGCTGCATCGACATTGACTCAGGGGAATGAAGCACAGACAAGGAATACAACCATCCAGAAGCCTAAAAAGAAGGAGCTTTAAAGCCCTCTGTGATTTTTTCAGCAGAGGATCTGTTTCTGCTCTTATTTTGTAATGTTTCCTGTGGAGTCCTCGCCCCTGTCCAATTTTCTGAGGGTATTTGGAAGCCTGTCGACTCCCGCACAGAAGGCAGGGAGCAGAGCCAGCGCAGTGTCATGGAGGGGTCACTGCTTCCTGGGCTTCCTGTTTATTTTGGGAAGGGGTCACCCGGCCAGCCGGCCGCTCTGCCTGCACCCCGGGAAGCCCCCGGCCACCACATTCCTGCCCCCCTCGCCCGTGGCTGCAGACAATTGATGACTGTGGCTCGAAATGCGGAGCACCAAGGCGGGGTGTAAATGGGTTAATCCGACATGCCTATTTACTCAGCCCGGGGATAAGGGGCGGAAGCTTTTCCACATCAATTGCCCTTTCTTCTGGTATTCTGGAAGTGTCTCTCTGAAGTTTTTCGCTTTCTTCGGAGGGTAGTAACCTCTGAATTTCTCAAGTATTTCCATGATCTTTTCCTTGCTGCTTTTTTTCTACTTCTACTTGAAAAGAGGGCATGAAGTCAACTGCACTGTTAAAAACAGAATTGTCTCATTTTTTAAAGAAAGCATGCAAATTTTTTCTCCAAACGGCCTCCAGCAGATCCCACCAATGGAGCAGAAGCTGTAGCACACAGGCTCTTGCTCACAGTGCGAGTCCCTGGTAACTAGCCCTGCCCAAGCTGCCTGGAGCAAAGCATTGGAGCAGAATAGCAGCATACGTCGCACCTCAGTATTTTGGGACATATCCGTGAACTAATGGTAAATGATTGTCCTGTTGCTGTTTCCTCTTCTAGGCAGGCTCTGCTCAAGTGTCCCGCAGCTCTTCAGAAGTTAACACCAAACAGCAGCATTCAATGCAGCTGTCTTCAAGGAGTTAATAAAAGGCCCCATGTATGGGAAATAGCAGACACTGAGTAGCTGCTCGAGTCCCTCTCAATCCTCTGGCACGTCCTGCCTCACATTGAGCTAGTGCAGTGACCTCTCTCCGGCCTCAGTAGAGTATTTTTGTGCCAGTGGCTCTGTCAGCTCCTGCCATCAGCAGTCAGCTCCAGGCTGCAGGGCAGCCGTCAGCACACTGCTGACGAGCGGCTCTCGGGGAAGCATGCTCTCATCCTGCAAGCCCCTAAGTGCAGACAGCTTTACATTCATAGTGATGCTCCTGTGAATAAAGTAATAACTGGCTGTAAACATCTGCAGGATCAGTGGCTTACCATGAGCCTGTCCAGAGCCTATTTATGTCAACAAGCTGGGCCTGATGACACCCTCATTTGCATCAGTATCTTTTCTGTCGCCCCTATAGCACTAATTAAACATTGTTGGCCCAGAGTCACCTGCATCTGACCAAATCCAAAACTTCAAGGACTATTCCCAGCCTCTCCTCTCTCAGTTCTGGGAGAGCAACCTCCATAATTCATTATGGATCAATGAAGGAGAGGTGGTAGCATCCTTCAGCATAATTGCCCTTCGTGTCTTGGCTCCGGCTATTTTGGTATTACCCTCCAGGAGTTCTGCCACAACAGAAGGATTCAAATAAGAGCCATGGAGGAAGCAGTGTGTATCTGCTGGAGAAGGATGTGAGACAGCCCTCGATCAGAAGGGAAAGAAGAATGCCAAGGTCAGAGGTGATCATGTGAGGAGCGCTGGTTTGGACACAGATGGAAGGGCAGGCACCATGGGGAATAAGTATGTGGGTGAAGTGCAGGCTTGGAGGCACAGTTCTGGGACAAGGGTCTGCAGGCCATCACTGCTGCCAGTGCAGAGGATAGCTGGGAAAGGGAGGAAGAGAAACACAGCAAGATCTCAGTGTGGTTCACTGACAAAAGCAAAAAAACCCACATTGTGAAAAGGGGCATGGCATTGATGTGGGGGTGGCAAACAGAGTTCATCTCAAAGAGCTGCCCCACTCCAACATTTCCTCTCCCCTCCTTCCCTCACCCATGACACAGGGCACACCAGAACAAGCCAAAAGCCTTCCACACTGTGCTGGACCCTCATCCATGCCACCATGGTGCTCCTTGGTCAGGGACTGCCCCAGACCTTCACAGCCCTGCACCCCCTAAGACATTGCCCTGCACTTGCTGCTCCTATCTATAGCCTTGGTGTGTTGCAGCAAAGGGTGTTTCACAGAGATCGGGCACAGAGGGATGGTTTCTGTTTCAAAAAAGAGAAAAAAAGAACAAGAGACAAATGCATTATTTGTTTGATTCCTGTGCAGTTACTGCTGTAACAATCAGCAGCTTTGAGGGGGGTTTTTTTGTGATTTGATACATAAACCAAATTTTCTATGTAGCACCGCCACTATTTTTTATCAGCTTTTTGACATTGAGCTTGGTAACATGATTTTGTTGGGGTTTTTTTTCCCTTTCCACCAGAACGAATTCAAAGGCAGCAAATGCGGCAAAACCACAATACTGCTCATCTTGACTTTTCTATGCAGCTAGTTTTCATTAAAAGTAAAGGAAAATAAATACAGATCACATTTTCTGTCCTGCAGTTAAAAGCCTGCCACAGCTCAAAGCTTTGCTTTCTTCTTACCCTGGAGCCTCACTCAGCTAGCACTCCAGCTCTGCTCATGATCTGAAATGCGCAAACACACTGTTTCTTGGCTTTCCACCAGTATATATAAATATATGTAATTTTTTCCTTCGGAGAACCTGGAGGCTAAAGCAAGAGGGCAAAGGAGTACGTGACTAAAACATCCAAACTTCCTCTTTCATAAGCCATCACATGATGAAGTGCAATTACAATTCCTGCCTTGTCCCTGCCAATTGCAGGCGCATTGCCTCACCCGAGAAACCCGGCTTCTTCCCCCGCCCCGTGTGTGTGAGTGTGTGTGTGGAGGCAGCGATCGCTGCAGCCGGCTTGGCGAGGCTCCAGCTTCGGGCTGGAGAAAGAGGGCAGTGGGTGGAAGACGAAAACAAAGATCTGTTTACTTAGCTTGCATGGATAAATCGTCTTTCCAGCCGGGGAGGGGAGGAGGGAAGAGAAACAGCTTTAAAGGACTTTGATGCAATGTGAAAGGAGGGCTGCTCGGGAAAAGCGAGCCGATGTTAACCCTTGGCTCGCCGGGAGCACGCCGGGGCCACGGCAGGGCTGCCCCCTTCTCCTCGCTCCTGCCCACCGGCCCCGGCCGGCCGCCGCAGGGCTGCTACGAGCTGTCAGGGCTCCGGGGGGAGCTCCCGGGGTAGGCGC